>VZRR01007897.1:0-67212 GCA_013398015.1 Oreocharis arfaki | reverse complement strand
TTTTTTTTTTTTTTGTGGTGTTGATGTTGACAATGTTATATAATAAATAATAATATATATATTTTTTCTTTCCATTTTCTCAGAAAAAAAAAAAAAAAAAAAAACACCAGCCCTTTTTACCAAGGGTGCATTTTGGAGTGGTGTTTCTCTTTTTTTTTTTTTTTTAATTAGTGTTATCTTCGTTACTTTTCAACAGGAATAGGTACTGAGAACCCCCAAATAAAGAAATCCAGTACCTGCCTGGCCCAGGCATTGTACCAAGAGTGAAATCACTCCCACAGGGAGCTGTGTCCTTACAAATTACCCAAAATTCTCTCCAGGAACCATCCCCTCATCTCCTTTCCCACTTGTAATTCTCTTGCTCCTCTTCCCTGCCCATCCCCTGGCCTTCCCTGGTCCCTCAGCTGTCTCTGACGGAAGCGTGGGGTTATTTCCAAGCTTGCAAACATCCACAGCTCGACTCCTGCTGGATTTTTAGCAGCGTGTGGAAAGCCAGGCTCTGAGCCAGCTGCCACGGGGGGAGAGGGGGGAGAGGATGCACACACCGAGAGGAAAAAGTTTGCTCATGAAAATGACGATGATGATGACGCTCGTTTGCAGTCCCGGGCTTTCATTTTCCCCCGTGTTCCTTCGCTTCCTCTCCAAAAGAAAAAGAAACAAAAAGGGATATCAGTGTGGGTATGTGAAGTGAGATGTTAAATAAACGTGTTTAAAAGGGGCAGAAAATGACCCTGAGAGGCTGGGAGTGGTGGAGGCAAAAAGAAGGAAAAGCAAATACATGCAAGGAAAAACGTCTGCTACAGAGTATTTCAGGTGTAAAATTTCCTGGTCCTATTTATTTATACGTGAGAGTTCCAGTAACTCCGAGGATGTCACAAAAGCAGCTGATTCCAAGAGGTTCAAATTTTTATTGAAATGGAAGTTTGCTTTCTTTTCTTCTTTTTTTTTTTTTTCTCTCCAAGCTGTGCACACTCTATATAATTTACATATATTTTTAATTAAAAGTAATTCTAATGAACTAACGAGGTATACCTGCGTGTCAGCCACTGGCAATGTGGGTGGGAATGTGTGGGAATGCCGATGTGGGAGGGAATACAGACAGGTATCCAAAGCCATGGAGGTGAGGAGAAAAAATTATCCCTGCCTGGCTATGCCCTCCCATTTTTGTGTGCCCATTTATGGCTGAGAAATACCACACGCTCCCAACAGCAAGGGAGTGCCCCCCTGTTTTTAATGTATTTTTGGGTCTGGGGTGGTTTTACTTGATTTTTTTTTCCTACTTTATGCCTTTAATTTAATTTTTATTCATTTCTGCCGCAGCAGAGGAGGTGAAACATCCCTGGGGGGAAGGAAGGGATGGGCTGAGCTTGGGCTGAGCTTGGGGCTGTGGCCTTGTCTGCTCCAGAGATGCCTGGGTGTCCCAGGGCCACGCTCACCTGGGGCCACTTTGCCATCAAGGCAGATTTAGAAGTGACCTTGGTGGGGGCTGGGCTGGCACTGGGAAGCCCCAGTGAGGTGGAATTCCACCCTGTTCCCATGGAGTGAGGTTGGTGGGAAGGGTTTGGCCCCGGGGGCGGGTGTGGGGTTGTGTCCCAGCCTCGGCAAAGGAGGGGAGATGCTTTGGGAAGAGGAAACCAGGTGGGAAAATCAGCTCCAGAGGAATGAGGAGATTGCAGTTGGGAAGCCCGACAGGAAGGTTGGCTCGGGGGGGCTGCTGAGCCGGGATCACCTCAGGAGGAGCACGGAAGGAGCTGAGGGGGCGTCCCAAGCCTGAGCCAGGCCCACCTCAGGAAGAGCATGGCCAGGTCCTGGGAAGGAGCTGAGGGGGTGTCCCCAGCCTGTTCCACGTGGCAGGGACACCGAGGGACACCCTGCCAAGGCACAGAAAGGCAGCAGGGTCAGCAGGGCTACTCCATGGTGATATTCCCACCTTGCTGTCCCACGGACCTGCGGGGTGGGGTCTTCTGGGGCTCTCCCAGCACTGGCTCCAATAAAACTTCCTTCTTTCGGATGTCTCTGCTCCTGCTGTCTCGTGCCTGCAAGACATTTCACAGTTGTTGGGTGAGACACGGCCAAGATGTGCTGCTGGAGCTCACTCTGGGGACCAACAACGTCTGTGGGCAGAAGGAGACGCGGGCACCGCGTGTGGGGCACGGCTGGCACCTCCCTTCTTGCGAAGCTTTTTGTCTGCACGGAGCCACCCCCAGGGAATCACCCAAACATTGCATTAAATCACACAGGGCGCCTCCAGAACACGCAGTGCTCCAAGATTGATGAGCAAACTGCATTCTGAGCTAAGGAACACAACAATTACGCTGCATTTAGCTGTTATCCACAGTGTGCTTTCCCGGCCTCGTCATCCCGCTGCTGATCCCGTCATCATCTAACGCCCAGCTGGCGATTCCCGTGTAATGAGATGGGCAGTGGGTACCCCGTAAGTAAAGGGGTCTCCTCAGAAATGCCTGCCAGGTCCCTCAAAGAGGATTAAGGAGAACTAAACTCCCACGGAAAATTACTTCTTAAAGCTTCCGGAGGAAAGCCTCAAGCTTCCAACTCCATTCACTTCCTCTGAGCTCCTCAGGTTTGGTTTTCGGCTCTTTGGGGTTGTGCTGAGATTCTGTGATGGGTTTTACTGCTGGAAAAGCAGGAATATCCCTGAGGATACAGCCTGGTGGAGCCACACTGGCATGGGGAGCAGGGAGGCCATCAGTGGCAGAAACATCTCTTGTCACAGAAGCAGAATCTGGGATGAAGGCAAAGGAAAGGAGGTGGGAGGATCCAACACAGCCTTTCCCTCCTCTTTTGGAGGAGTTTGTCAGTCTGGCATTTCCACATGGCAGTTCCAGGTCAGTGGGCAGGGCTGGGAGGAGTCAGGTGGGCTGTGAAAGGAAAAGGTGACCCCCAGGCTGGATGTGCCTGTTCTACCTTGAGCTTCTGCTTTTCCCCAAGTGGTCCAAAACAACACCAGCAGCTGTAAAGAAGAAGGTTCTCCTCTCCCTCTGGTTATGATTTTATGTTCTAAGGAGCCTGATGTGATTTCTTGGATTTCTTTTCTTATGGATTTCTTTCTTAGCCAAGAATAATAATGCTGATGATAACAATAAACAGCAAAATTAGGGGGAAAATTACATTTGTCAGTGGAAGAATTGGACAAAAGAAGTTGCAAAATTCACCCTGTTCAGAGCTGAACTGGCAATTCTTCTCTGTGAGGGTGGGCAGGCCCTGGCACAGGGTGCCCCTGGATCCCTGGAAGTGTCCAAGGCCAGGTTGGACGGGGCTTGGAGCAGCCTGGGACAGTGGAAGGTGTCCCTGCCATGGCAGGGGTGGCACTGGATGGGCTTTAAAGTCCCTTCCCACACAAACCATTCCATGATTCTATAATAAGAAGCACTGAAACTCGAGGAAGATCATCCCAAACGATCCTCTGGTGGCTTTCCATAACCCCACTGAGGGTGTTGGGGCTGGGCTGGGCCTGGGCCGCTCCTGGGGACAGGGCTGATGGAAGGAGGGCCCAGGAGAGCTGGATCCCGGGCTGAGGAGGGAACTGGGCTCCAAAGGGAGCTCCAGAGGAGGAGGGCTGGTGAGCTGGGGGGCGAAGGCAGTGGAGGCCCATCCTCCCCACGGGCAGGGAATTTGGTGAGGAAAGGAGCCGTGGAACATCACCAGGCAGAAGGCAAACAGGCCTTTAGGGGTGAAGCGGAATAAATTCGAGCAGGCTGAGCAATTCCTCGGAGGCAGAAACCCAGCCTCAGCTGAGAGCACCTTTCAAAGAGCGGGCAGCAATCCCCAGGCTGTGCTCACTACGCTGTTTTTCCAGCTGCCTCCCCGGGCTGGAACACTCCCTGCAATCCCTGCTGGTACCTGGGGAGGATTTTGGTGCCGAGAGACACAGAGAGCTCTTTGTCTGCCCCTATCAGCCACTCTGCATTTCAAGTTTCACCAGCCACGGCGCTGGGTGGGTTTGGGAGATGATTTTCCCCAGCAGCAGCCCCCAAACCTGCACTGGTGAAGTTTTTCCTACAGGCAGGGATGCTTGGAAGGGGCAAAGTCACCCCTCTGCTGCTCAGGCTGCTCCCAGGGCAGAGCCAACCTCCCGAAAATTGCGTTTGTGCCTCCAGGGCTGAGGGAAAATAATATCCCAAAGCCTCAGGATCCTTGTCCATAAATCCAGCCCGCAATATCATAGATTTTACAGCGCTGCCTACTCTGACAATTTTATGATGGGTCTCATGTGATTTGCAAAAGTGTGGTTTATTTTTTTCTCTTAAAATTTCCAGTTCCTGCAGACCAGTGAATATATGAGGCTCTCAAAGGATTCTGAGTCTTTTCCCCACCGCCCCGCTTTTGATTTTCTGTTTGATTTTAGAACATACTGTAAAGTTGGAAATTTTACTGGAGAGAAAAGTGAGGCAGAGAAAACATGACTGGGGGAGATGGGACTAGAACACATCATGGGACAAAAAATATTTCGTTTTGGTGGGGTTTTTTTATTTGTTTGCTGGTTTTTTTTTTCTCTGTTAAAGTCAAAGCCTTTGCTGCATTATTTTTGAGTAATGAAAATGGCAAAGTTTGAAGTGAATGGCAAATGTTCAGAGAGTGGCTTGAATAAATTCCCACCCTTGAAGAGGAGAAATACTTTGTTCACTTTTCGATTTTCCTCCTTCAGAATTTCAAAGGAAATTTTTCAACCTGCAGTCCTTTCAGAGGGATGTGTTTCACTCGGGACCCACTGCCCCCAGGGCCTCCAGTATCCCCTCCTTCCTTTTTTCGGCTGAAACAAAAAATGTCCCTCAGACTCAAGGGCCGGTTCTGCCTGTGGGGTTTGGAGGTCTTGCCCTGCACCTGTGAGGACTCAGCTACGAAAAAGTGGATTTTAAAGTGCTCCTGAGACAAATAAAGGTGACAAATAAAGGTTGAACAGCTTCCACAGCCAGTCAGAAGGGCTGGTTTGAACATCCTGGCTCCAGCTTCTCCTGGGAACACCTGGGAAAAGCCCATCGCTGCCTTGGAGCAATCCCCAGGCTCCCCACCAGCACCACTTGCACCTGGATGGGCCCTCCCACCGCAGGGATTAAAGGCAGAGGAAGGAGGAGGTTGGGCTTTGAGGAGGTTTTGCATCAGCCCCTTGCAGTGGCTCTGTTGGGAGCCTGGGTCTGAGCACGAGTGAGTAGAACAAAACCTGGGGATGTGGTGGAACACGGGAACGGGTCACTGTGGAGGTAACCCCTGCACTGCCCTCGCTCAGGGCTGTTTGGCTCGACCAGAGACTGAAGAAATGAGCTGAAATCTGCCTCAGGGCAAGAAATGTTGCTTGAATTACGAACAGAAAGTGCAGCCCTAAAGTGGGAGGGGGGGAGAGGCAAACACCTGCAGCAGTGCACAGTGACCCCTTTAACAGTGAGGGGCTGAGGGCTCTGGGGGTACCTGCATCTATAGATGAGGTTTTGTTGTGGAAGGTCAAACCAGTTTATTTTTATTATTATTATTATCATTATTATAATTGTTGTTGTTGTAAAAACCTGCTGCTGCTCCTCCATTTCGTGGGAGCTGGCACACGGAGAATGTCTTTACCCCTGTGTGTGGGTGTCCCCCGGTGCTCTGTGCTGTGGTAACATCCCTGTCACCAACTCCAGAGACCCTAAGTGCGTCAATATTTCACTTCAGCTTTTACTCAGACCTGCTCTGCTATGAATCAGGAATTTGTTTGCTGCCCCTGGGTCTCCCCATGCTCCTGAAAAGGCAATGAGGCACTCGTGAGGGAATACTGGTTCCGCTTTTCCTGCTCTCGGTGTGTGGAATTCTAAAACCTCCTTTACAACCCCGTTCCTGGCTGGGTTTGTGCCCTACAGCTCGGGGTGCAGCTGATCTTTGCTCTGTGGTTGGCTCCTGCTCCACTTGTTCACCAGGACCCCCAGGTCCTGTTCTGCAGAGCTCCTTTCCAGCCTGAGCTGTTTCATGGGATTGGCCGTGCCCGAGGGAGGGCTTTGCCTTTGAGCTTTGGGGAGTTCTCCAGTTTTTTGGGATCCATCTGAGCAGCAGCTCTGCCTTCCAGTGTGCTGCTCCCTGAACTCAGGCCCTGCCCCATCATCCCAGTCTTTAGTACATGAACTTATTCCAAGCCATTGGTGCCGACGCTGATCCTTGAGCGATGCTGCTTGTAGCCGACCACCCCCTGGAATTTCGGCTGCTAAAGATCCCCCTTGGCAGCTGATGGCCCAGCCAGCTTCCCACCCACTCTGTTGTCTGTTTACCCAGCCCCTGCCTCATCAATTTGGACTTGCAGATCCCTGTTAAAGGCAGTTTCGGGTCCTGATGTTCCTCAGAAACTCAGACTGGGCAGTGCCCCAGCATTTCCCGCCTCTGGGTCACTGCAAACCTGAGATGTCTGGGTGCAACTTCTTCATCAGAGCTTTTAATGGGAAAAGAAGTGGCCCACAAACAGCCAGGATGGCTTTTGTGAGGCACAGCCCGGAGAAAGCAGGCCTGGCTGAAGCCTGGTTGGAAAGCTGAGCAGAATGACGAATTTGGGGCTGTTCCAGCAGTGTTGGCTCCCCTGCCTGAGCTTGGTGCTGCCCGGGCAGGGAAGGAGAGGGAATTCCAGACTTGGAGAGATTTTAATTTAAGGCAGGGGGTCCTGTGGATGGTCTGTGCTGCTGGGACAGCCTGGGGCTGCTCAGGGAGTCCGGAGAGAGGGTGGCTCTGGACAGACACTCTGAGAGCCTGAGTGAGTGACAGCACCAGGACTGATAGTGGGGTGGTGCCAGCCGAGGCGATGGTGACGAACCCAGGCTGGCAGTGACTGCAGCCCCTGCCTCCGTGGGCAGCAAATCACAGGACTCTGCTTTGGGACATTTCCAGGTGTCCTGCGCTGGACAAAGCAAAGCAGGGAGGCAGCAGCACCTCGTAGCCCCAGGTTGAGGCAACCTGGCACTGCTGGGTGACCTTCAATGCCTCAAAAACGCTTGGCAGAGGAGAGTAAATCCCACTGTTGGACCCGTGTGGGTAACTCTGCTTTTTGGGTGTGTTTAAGCAGCACCAAAACGCTGCTTTTAGGCTTGGATGACATCACTTGCTCACCTTGCAGAGGAGCAGTTGTACTTTCCCCTCCGTTTTTAACCCAATCACCTGAAACCATAAATTGTTTTTCATGTAAAGCAGCTCCTAGAAGAGGAAGCATCAGAGCTGCTTAATTTTCAGCATAAAATATTGCTGCTGGCCACCCCAGCATCCCAGCCTGGTGCTCAGCTGTGAACAGTATTCAGAGAAGGAATGAAACACGGGCAAGTCACGAAGCAAAAAGCTCAACTCATTCCTAGCTGTGTTATAGCCTTAAATAATAATAAAAAAGAAATCTCAAGTATTTCCTCACTGCCTTCCAGACACTGTGGTTCAGTCCATGCCAGTCCTTGAAGGTTCTTACTCATAAGGAAGGGAGCTCTGGGTCTGAGCAGGATTATCAACATCCCAAGGCGCTCCTGAGCCTGATCTGGGATTATTTTTTAAGGTTGGTTTGCTTGGATTTTAATTCTGTTGACTCAGTTGTTAATAAAGCACAGGAAAGCTGTGTGGGACATGTCCTTTCTCACCTGGCTGTGCCAGTTTTAGGGGTTTTTTAATAACTTGGTCAAATGTTGATGGACAGGGGAAGAGCCCCTTGGATCAGCAGGTGAATCCTGCTCCTGCTCTTTCCAGGAGGATGGAATTCCAGGAGCATTTCAGGACAGGTAACCCTCAGCCTGAGAGGTGCAGCAGGCTGGGATGGCACAGCAGCTAAACATAACCTAAATTAGGGCTTCATCTGGAGCCAGAGCTGGAGGGTTTGGGAGCCAGGAACAGTTGAACAGGCACTATTTAAAGAATGAATTGGCTGGAGAAACTCAGCGTCACTTAACCGAGGACCCTCAACATTCAACCTGAATTCTTCCAGGTTTTTTGTTGAAGGTGGTTGAATTTTGCTCATGAAGGTCCCAAAAGGCAACTGCAGTGGCTCATTTCTTTAGCAAATTAAGCTACTCCTGACTCTCTGGACTAACTATCCCTTAACCAGGAGGCTTTATCCATCAGTCTTGTCCGTAGCGGGGCTGCTACCGGGAATTCCAACAGGAATATTCTTTCAGACAGGTCACAGATGGGCCCGTGCAGGGTTAGGCTGGAGAAAAAGGTCTTGTGGGGGTTTTTTAATTTATTTTTTTTGCTTAATCTGCCCCGATGAAGTGCAGTGCAACAGGAACGTATTAATGGGATCCTGCGCTGGTGGGATCTGCTCTCCCTCAGGACAGAGGAGTGGGATAACGGGAATGAGTTATTTGTACATCAGGGATCATAGAAGGCACAGCCAATGTCCAGACCTGGCTCGTGCAGCCCACCTGGGGCTCCATCGAGGCCATGATCCTTGCCTGGAGGAGAGGGATGGAGCGGTGGCATAAAGGGAGCAAACGGCCAAGCCAGGAACCCCCCCAGCCTCCAGGAAAAGACAAAAGCAAACGCTGCTCTCTGCTCACACTTCGCAGTGACCCCGGCAGGAGATGCTCCCTTGAATCCCAACCTTTCCAAAGCCCTCGTGGCAAAGAGCAGCTCCTTGGTGCCACGACCCTGAGCTGCCCCCTGCTCCCCTGGCTCGTGCTGGTGCTGAAGGGGCCCTTTCTCGGTGTCACTGATGGCCCTGACCTTTACGTTCCGTCTGTGCCGGAGCTCAGCGAGCTCCCCCTCACCGGGGAGGAATCAGGCTGGGAGCCCTGGCACTGCTGCCTCCCCATCCGCTCCCGGCTTTCCGTGGGATGGAAAAATCCTCAGGCTACCTGCCTCCCTTCCTCGAAGCCAAGGGGATGAGGGGGAATGGCAGAAAATCCCTTCCATCGCTGTGATTTTTGGAGACGTAAAAGCTTCTCTTTGAGAGCAAATACTTTTTAAATTTTTTTTATTTATTTTCCACCCCCCTTCTCCTTCTCGTGGCATTAAGGCTCAAGAAATTCCTTGGAAAATAATTTGTCAAGGCCCTGCCTGATCAAAGACATATATAAAAGGACCCCTTTTTTTTCAAGGGGAAAAACTCCCCCTCCGAGCTCAGAATGAATTGGCAATTCATTTACCAACTGTCAGATAAAGTAGCTCAATCCCTATCACGTCTTTAGCTGGAGCTGTGGCCAGAAGGAAGCAATTCCCGGCCCACTGTGTGTCCATGTTTGGGGTATGTTAGTGATTAGAGTATTCCTGCCTGGGGGATGCAGAAAGATATGACTCAGATTCACAAAAGAGCCATAAATCTCCCTCCTTTTATTCAAAATGTGTGTTTTATAGCCATTTCCTGGCCAATTTCTGCCTCGGATAAATATGTAACATATCTGTGTGTGTACAGTTTTGTAGGGCCGAGTGTTGGGCTTCCTCTCCAGAGCCAACTGGCTGCTCAGAGCAGCAGACAGCCACGCTCAAACTTTTCCTTTCATTCCCAGAAAAATCCCTGAGCCTCAATTGCCTGTCCTGGTGGCACCTGCTCCTGTTCTCCTTGAGCTGTGGGTCCTGGGAAAGGACTGGGTGGGAGACAGGATCTGGGGGACCCCAAAAAGGCCACCCAGGCCCCAAGACAGGATCAACCGGATCGGAAGGACGATGTGGAGCTGAAGGAAAAGGCAGGAGGAGATGGACAGCGCTGCAGGACAAGTCAAGGCAGGGCCACTCCCCTGGTTTTAGACCCCCCACCCCAGGCTGCCCCAGCAGAAATGCCCAATATCTTTAATTGTGTCATCTTTGGCCCCCATGGGCTGCGGCCCTTCCCTGGAATCAGCTGAGGTCGCTGAGAAGCGCTCCCCAAGAACCATTTGCTCTTCATGTTTAGCCAGAGGATGAGTTCCAGGAAGAAGGAAGAACAACAGGAACAACTGTGCTCCTGGAGAGTAACAGCACTCAGCTCTCCCTCGGTGTCCTGCTCGTCCCAGTCACGCAGAAAGCTGATTCCCCTCGCTCAAACAACAGGAAAACCCATCCTCTTTGCAGGAAAGCAGTAAATTTGGGGGTCTGGCATTGCTGGTACTTTATTTTTAGCTCTTCCTTCTAATCCCTTAAGCCTGGAGTTCCTTTCTGTTTCCTTTCCCCCCAAACCAGGAGCTGCAATCGCTTGGCCCTGGTTCAAAGTCTCAAAGCCAAGGGCAAAGCTCCCAGATCCCAGAGCAGCCTGCGAGGGGCCTGAGGTTTATCTCCTGGAGGGTTTGATCCAAAAGCTGCTGGAGTTGGTGAGAATCTCACTCCCAGCCCTCAGGAGCTTTTTTTACCGTGCCCTCAAACATCCCCAGCCTCTCTGGCAGTGCCCTGGCCGCACGTGGTGTTTAAAAATAACACGTGTGGTTGCAAGGAACGGCCTCAAAATGTTTCCTAAACTCTGGCCCAAGGCTAGAATTGTTCTCAGGTACCCAGTGTGACACCTTGAATGAAAGATAAAGCCAGAGAGATGTGGATGAATGACTGGGGATGATGGGAATTTCTCCTAAAGGTGGGTGGCAGAGGAAAACATCACTCCCCGGAGTGGAATTTGTGTTACAGCGGTGCTTTGCGTGCTCTGCAGGGGAGAGGCACTGCCAGGCTGCTCTTTTTCTGCCCTTTGCTACTTTTCAGTGATTTCTGGGGCCTTCACATTGCAGGTTTAGCCCCTTCCATGAGCCATTCCCAACAGGTGGATAATCCTGTGGCTCCCAGCCCCAGGAGGTGTTGATCCTTCTGGATGATTTACCTCTGCACCAGGCCCTGCTGATCCTGGGGTCATTCATCAGCAGGGGAGAGAACTCCTGGAGATCCCCCAAATGCTGGGTTCAGTCATTCTCCACCCGAGGTGGCACTTTGGCTTCACACAAGGAACAGCAGACCCGAAGCCTTCCACACGAGCGTCTTTCAGCTCCGACCGCAGCTTTCAGCTGAATTTATTTTTTTCTCCTCACGGTATCTCCATTTCAGGCCCCCTCATGTAAACACGGAGAAGCACATGCTGCTTGGAGCAATGATTCATCCTATTAAAGTCCAAGTGGCTCCTCACAGGATGCTTTCCAGAACCAGGCAGCAGATATAAAAAGGGCAGGGACCACGACTTCCCTGGGCTATCTCAAGTGCCTGATACTTCAGACACAACAGGCTCGATGGCAGCGGAGCTGGGCTCTCTGTTAAAGCTGCTTGGAAACAGGATTTATAGGGTTTTTTTTTTTCCTCTAGGAAATCCTCTTTGTTCAAACACCCCAGACAGGCTCAGATTGTTGGGGTTTCAGGCAGCTCCAGGGGTGGCTCAGAGCAGGGGTCTCATGTGAGGGAAGGGGAGTGGGCTGGGACTCTGTGCACAGCAGGGTTTTACTATTGGCCAGAAAACAAAATTATCAAGTTGAGAAATGCCATTTTCCAGCTTTTGACCCAAACATTTGGCCTTTGATAGATACAACATGGAAAAGGTTTCCTTCCCGCCAGATTTGTGACACTTTCCGGGTTTTACACAGCTGAGGAGGGATGTGGCTGCTCCCAGCCCGGCACAGGAATTTGGGAAGCTCCTGGCTCTGCCTGGGGACCACGTGCAGCCCTGGGAAGGTCCCTGGCTGTGTTCAGGCACCTCAAATGTCACCAGGAAGTGGCCCCTGTGCCCACAGGGCTCTGTGAGCCCGGCTGGGACAGCTCAGGTGCTGCCACAGGGATGTCCCAGCACATCCCAGCGCTGGGAGTGTTCTCCAGGAGCCCGTGGAGACAGGGAGAAGCCAGGGAGGATGGACAAGGAGCATCCCGGGATTAAAGTTCGACCTGGTTCTGTGAAGGACCATCCCAGCTCTCTCAGGAATGGGGTTTTTTGGTACCACCTCGTGCATTTGGGCAGGGAAGCTCAGGGAATTTTGGGGGATGTCTCTGGGGTGTTTTCCAAGCATCCATGACCTTCACTGCCCGTCCCCTCAGCTGGCTGGAGCTCAGCCAGCCCTGCACGGCTTTGTCAGGCTCTTCCCAAAAATAGAAATTAAAAATGCCTTCATTGATTTTTTTAAATGATTTTTTTTACAAACTGGAGTGGAGCAGGAGTTTTACAAACAGCGTGTTTCTCGTGAGAGACTTGAAAGCCAAAAATAAAAAAATACTGCCCAAAACTGAAGCTGTGACAAAATGAATCGTTTGCGTTACGAGATGATGCAATGCAGAGAAGGGTTTTACTTCTTTCGTGATTTATCAACTGTCTTCAAACAGACCAGGTAATTCAAGTTAAAAAATTATCATTCTGTTGAAAAATCACTTTTTTCCCTGGGGGAAAAAAAATGTTTCAAGAAGAAAAGCTTTCTCTGGGTACCTGGGATGTGCCCCTGGAGATGTTGTGGAGACAAGGAAAAGAAGAGAAGCGAGCTGATTTTATGTATTTATACAAAATATTTTAAGGTACCTCTAAAATACATAAATTTTTTTTTTCTAAAAATAAAGTATTTTTAATCTGCTTGATTGGTGGGCAACCAAATACAGAGGTAGAGATGCCAACGTGACATTTTTGGGGGGTTTTTCTGCCTCCCCAGACATTTATAGAAGGTATCTATGGACCCTGGAGACTTCTGCAAAAAGAAAATTGATAGCAGGACCTTACCAGGGAGAAAAGAGAAAATCCAAACGCCCTGAGCGTGGCCAGGCAGTTGCTTTAGGAAAAAAAAAAATAATAGAATTTCCAGGAAAAGCCTCAAGATGCTCGTGGTGAGGTTGAGCGAGGGAACACCTGGGGAAGATTGATTAAGAGCCAGCCAATGTGTGCCTGTGATTTATGGGGAGCGGGCCTGGCTTTAGGAGGAGTTTTGGGGAGATATTGCTGCTGTGGTGCAGGACAGAGAGCTCCTGGACGCAACAGAGCTCCCAGACTGTCAAACATCACTTGCTAAGGTTCCACGAGTGAGATTATTCACTCAGAGAGGGGGAAACGGAGCAAGAGGTCAGAGAAGCTGTGGGGCAGAGAGCGGCTTGGAGAATTCTCTCTGTGCATCCAACTCAGCAGAAATGTGAGTGTAACAACATAAACATATATTTATATATCTCCATCTGTCTGTCCATCCCATTATTTACCCCAAACAGTCACTCCTGCTCCTCCCTCCTGCAGCTGGGAGCAATTCAGTGTGGCTGAGTCCTGCCTGCCTCAGCTGGGAGATTTTTTTAGGGATTTGCTCCCAGGATGCCCCTTTGCACTTGGGTTTTGGGTTGTTTTTTTTGCTCCCCTGTGGGTTGGATGGTGGAGCTGGGATCGAGGGCGGGGTTTGGAGATGCAGAGATCCATCCCTGCTCTTTTAACTGTGGCCAAGGCGCCGGAGCCCCCTCTTTAAGCTGTGATGGATAACCAGACCGTGCCTGAGCGATGGTAAATGAGCACACGGGGTTTCCCAGCTGCATAAAGACAGGGAGCAGATAAGAGAAGCTGATAACGTTGGCTTTTGGGAGTGATCAATGGCCTCAAGATACGCCTTATTAATGCTGGCAAAATGAGGGATTTGGAGCGTCCCTGGAGCTTGCAGAGAGGCTGGAATGTGCAGCCCTATATCCCCATGGACCTGGGGGGTTTCTGTAATGTAATCGCTGGCTTTATTTGTTTTCATGCCATTTGGAATCCTCTGGGGAATCAGAAGGGCTGGGCTGCCTTCCCTGTCCTTTGATAAGGTTGTATCTTCTGGAATTTCACTTTTGGAGGTGGAGGTTTGAAAGATGTGCCCAGAAGGGAGTGAGGCAGAGCCCGGCAGCTTTAGGGACTCTGCTCCACACCGGGTACCCAGCTGCTCCCTTCTGCTCTGCTCCCCAGAGCCCAAACAACGAGAGCTCTTCATCCCTGATCAATAATCGTTCTTTTTGGCACAAAAATAGGCGCTTCTGGAAACATCCAGTGGGAGATCAGAATGGATTTTAGGCCATATTGAAAAGCCAGGCTGTAGGACAAAAGAGAAAGGAGGAAGGCCTAAAGCTGCCTCATAAATCCCAGAAATCTTTTGATGCCTTCAGCTCTAAAGCTACAATGGGATACAAACCACAGCTAGCAGAAGAATATGGGACATTGCTTCCCTGGAGCAAGGAATCAGCTGGGAATTTAGGCCGGATACAGTTATGGCATCACCTTGGGACGCCAAAAAAGCCTGCCTTGGTTCGTGCTTGGGAGGGAGGATTTTACTGCCCTGTGAACTGGGGCAACTGGGGTGAGCCCACTTCCAAAGTGTTCTCTTTGGTGGGGGTACCTGAACCCCTAAACTGAGGTTTTTCAGCTTAGGAAGAGACTCCTCGTGGTCCATGGCCCGTGTTCATACTGGGAAGGTCCAAAGTCAGTGAGACCATCAGAAAAAAGGGAATTCCAGACAAAACTCTTCCCTGGCAGCACAGTCAGAGGATGGAGGCTGTTGCCAAGAAGGGCACAAAGGCCTCATGTGCTTTTAAGACATTTTTAAAGGCAAAGAACTGCATGTGGGAATCTCACAGGGACAGGAGGGCAATGAGGTGCAGTGAGTGGGAACAGGGACATGTTTTGGGGCTCACAGCTCTTTCTGAGAACTGACATCTGTGATCTGTGTCCTGACCTTCTTAATTCCAGTCTGAAAGGGGCTTTTCCAGCAAATTCCCACCCTGGCTTTGTTCACATGAAGCTGCCTTGGATCGATTCCTGGGAAGAGCAGGCCCGAATGGAGCAGAGGCCCTGAGCTGTGCTGGGGAATGTCCCTGGGAGCTGCATCTGGTGCTTGCACCCAGCTCCTGCATTTTCCTACAAGCCCCATCATCATCAACCTGCAGAAAAAGATTCTTTACCCTCAAAATACACCTGGGAGCCTTTACCTTGTGTGTCCCAGGATTTGCAGTGCTCTCCCAGGGCAGAACGGGGTGGCTGCAGTGTGACCCCTTCCCCACAGGTGCTTTCCTTGGAAATTAACTTTATGCAAGCCAAAAACAGCCCAGGGAGAGAACTCTGCCTCTGGGAGAGATCTGGTGTTCTTGCACTCAGGGCTGTGGGAGTCCTAATTTCAGCAATTTAAAATTTAAGCCTCAAATTTAGGCTCCTCATCCAGGCTTTTTAAAATAACCATGTGTCCTTCAGCTCCTGGAGGCTCCACAGGTCAGCAGAAAACACAGAGGGAGCATGTGGTGGTTGTAGGGATGCCCCAGCAGTGCAAGACAATGCTCTGGCCCTGGGTGAGGACAGGGAGCTGGCACAGACTCAGATTCCTGCTCGGAGCCTCTCGTAGGCCGAGACAGAAAGATAAACAGGGATGGGAAACAGTGGCTGGAGCGACACAAACGCAGCTTCTCCTCGGATATTTGCTCCTGGGGGTGGTTGCATTCCTTCAAGGCACAGAGCAAGTCAACAACAAGACAATAATAATCACAGCAACAATAAAGAGCGTGTCCACCCGGCCTGCTCCCCAAACGCTGCTCTGGCAGGGGCTGTGCTGCCTGCTCCTGGTGCTGCAGCCCCGCTGGGAAGCGATAAGGAGACACAAGCTGCTGCACTTGAAAGTGCACTCGAAATAGAACGGGAGATAGAGCTCTAGAGAAGGAACCGAGCGGCCCCAGGCTTCCCCCAGGCCCGGCTCGGGGGTTCCACACCCAGGAGCCCCTCGGAGCAAACTGAGAGCAAAGTCTCTGTTCTCGCTGATGGACAGAGGGGCAATGTGCTCCTCCAAACTGGGACAGCTCTGCTTTCACCCAGCTCGCTGGGGCTGGGGCCTCAGGGAGTGAGCAGCTCAGGGACCCTCGGCACTGCTGGGCTTTGGAGCCCTTGGGGCCAGGCCTCCCTCTCAGCTGGGCTCTAAGGGAGCCCGGGACTCAGCAGTGTCAGAAAAATGACGGATATGATACAGAATATACAGAAGGAATTGTTCCCTGGGGAGGCCCTGGCACAGGGTGCCCAGAGCAGCTGTGGCTGCCCCTGGATCCCTGGCAGTGCCCAAGGCCAGGCTGGACACTGGGGCTTGGAGCAGCCTGGGACAGTGGAAGGTGTCCCTGCCATGGCAGGGGGGGCACTGGGTGGGCTTTGAGGTCCCTCCCAACCCAAACCATTCCATGGACTGTTTAGCAGAAAGTTCCATGGATTATCCAGGTATGAGGATAAAGACAAAGTTTCTGTGTGGGAAGCAGGAGCTTTGGGTGGCTTTTGGCTCATCACATGTGGCCCCTCTGGGGCTCTGTTGCTTTTTCTCTCTGCTCATTTCAGACAAACCCCTTCCAAACCAGCACCTGGAGAGGCTGGTAGGCTGGCTGGATGATGGAGCAGGGAGCTTTTCCAGCAGATGTGGTGTTCCAGACCCTTTGCTTTCCCTGCACTTGGTGAGGTGCTCAGGAGAGGGAAAAATCCTCTGAAGCCAAAGCCTTTGCCCACAGACCAGCAAAACCCCATAATACCCCACCAAGCATTTGTTTTGACCTCAAGGGAGCAGCCAGAGCTTGGCCGTGAGATAGGATGAGATCGGGGTGTTTGTCTGCAACAAATTTCAAACCATCTGTGCTGCTGGCCATGTGCTGAGCAGCAAATTCAGCTTGAAGCTGTGAGAGATGCCTCCCCCTCCCCCGCTCCCGTGCTGGGCGTACCTCGTGCTCCCTGTGCTTCTTCATTTTCCAGCAGTGAGTTTAGTCCTGCACCTGCTCAGCTGTTTTCCAGAGGTGGATGCAGGGCTCAGTAGCCACATGAGGATATCTAATCCCCTTTTTCCACCCTGCTCCCACGTGTGCTCCTGCCCTCCAAAGCAAACAGCAGCAGGCACCACGAGCGCTGCTTTCCATGAATTGTTTTGCTCTGTTTTCGAAGAAGAGACCTGGGAAAATCTGTGGAAACTTTCTCGCTGGCCCAAGTGAGTCGAGAGAAAGAAAAACATTGCTCCAGAGTCAAAACTGAAATGGTTTTGGTTTTTCTTGTGTTCAAAGATGAACAGGAAAGGCAATTCACGAGGGAAAGGGAACGGCTGCTGTAGAAACCACAAAAAAGCTTTCTAGGACCTGGCTCCAATCCTGCTGTGCTTGGATGAGCTGCTGGTTCACAACCTGGATGTCACCAAGAGTCAGGCACGACCAGCTCCTCTGCAAAACATAGAACTGTGGGATGTGGAAGGGGTTCTGTAGGTAAAATTCCCTGTTGGATGGGGCAGCAGAGACAGCTGCTGTTTGATCGGAATTACCTCAGCCTGGAGCTGAGCTTCCTAAATCCCTGCTAAAATCCAAGCCTTGTTCTTCTTCTTGCGCCCCTCCCAGGATCAAAGACAGGCGATTGAAATAAAAGGAAGTGGTTGAAATGGACTTGAAAGAGGAAATTCTTGCCTGATTCCAGGTCATGGCAGAGGCTGTGTGCTCTGCGTGGGGAGAGGAGAGCATCTTCCAGGCCTGGAAAAGCCATTGGCAGTTTTGAATCTAGAACTAAAGACTTCCTCCCCTCTGGCCCCAGAGAGGGAGGAAAAAGAGGAGTGTTTTTGTGCATGGAAAGGGTGGCTCGTTCCACGGGAGGAATCCTGTCCTGGCGGTTTGGGAGGCAGGATGTCAGCCTCAGAAGGCCAAGCGTTTATTTTGGAAGAGCGAGCTCCAAGTTCCTCATCTGCAGCACATGGATGGGCTTCACCTCCTCCTCCTCCTCCTCTTGTGTGCCTTTCGTGCCAGGGTGCTCCCAGCCCTGCTGGTACCCCTGTCCCCGACCCCGGGGCACAGCTCACGGTGCCCCTGCCGGCAGCAGAGCTCCTGGCCCAGGAGGGTGAAGGTGGAGGCTGCGCTCCTCTTCCCGACCTCATTGTGGAGCTTCCCTGCTGGAAAACCTTGGCTTCTTCAGTTTCCCACACTTCAGCTCATCCGCTCCTTCCCTGCGTTTCCAAAGTGCTTTGTGGGAAGCCAGGACACCTGCTCAGTGAACTCAGATCCCGGAGGAGAGTTGGCAGGGATGTCCTTCCCGCACTGCAATGATGATTTCGTTTTTGAGCTGCAGGTCGATAGGATTCCTTCTGCCTCTCCTGCAGCACCTGGCCCTCTGCTTCAGGAATGATCCCGGATGTGCCAGCCTGTGCCCTCTGGCCTGGCTCCTGGCCAGCATTCCCGTCTCGCTTCCAGGAAGTGCCAGTGTCACTCCCAGAGCTCTTCCTGCTGGATGAAGAACGGCACCACTTGGCTCTGCCAGCTCTCATTCCTGCCTCATCCAAAAGTGTGCAGCCAGGCCAGGAGTCTGATCTGGAATTAGGGAATGACAGCGAGGACTTAATCTGGTGTACAATTAGTGGTCAAGGCTCATCTCCCGAGATACCAGGGAAGAGAGGCAGCTCCTGCTATTTTCCTTTTCAGCAACAGCCCAATAATTCCCTAAATCCAAACTTTGGATCGCTCGGCTATTCTTCTGGAGAGGGGAACAAAAATAACATCACTAAGCCCGCTGCAGCCCCTTGAAGTGGACTCAAATGGAAATAAAAGCCCTTTGCGGAGCGAGCTTTGGATGGATTTTTCACTGAGCGTCCAAAAATTCCTTGGAAAGCCCTCGTCGGCCAAAGGCCAGGCTCTGGGCTGCGTACCTGCGCCCCGTCCAGAGGGAGGAGAAATGGAACAGATGCACCGAGATGAAGAGAAGCTTTCAGAGCCTCCTGCTCGCTGAAAGGGCTGGAAAGTGATTTAGAAAGTAATCCTTTGAACATGAGGGAAAAACTGCCTTGGACAGTGCTCCCAGTGCCTTTGCAGGCTTCCAGAGGTGGGGAAATGGCATTTGCCTGCAAGGAACTCAACCCAAACTCCCCCTCGGGTCAGCTGCCTCTGTGTGAGAGGCTGCAGCGGGAGGAGACGGCACGTGGGAAGCTGAATGAGGCTTTAAAATATTTGGCCTTCCTCTAACGGAGGTTACAGCTGGCAGTGCTTCGTGGTTTTTCTTCCTGTGACTTTGCCCAGGAGTCCAAGGAGATCTGGGATCTCTGTGCTCTCCCAGGCTCAGGAGCTGGGGGCAAAAGGAAGGAAAATTCTTTGGTGAATAGAGGTGGATAAAGGAGAGCTCTGCACTTCCAGCTTACAAGGCAAGGCAGGAGGTGCAGGAAACCAGCCCCTCCCTGGCCACAGCACCAGCGTGGCTTCAGCTGCTGTGGGCCCTGGATATGGAAATCAGACCCCACCCCTCTTCTCAGCTTTTCAGACATCGTTGTTTTTCCACTGCAAAAAGAGAAATTTTTGAAAAAACAGCGATTCACATAATTTTTTTTCTACTCCATTAACTGTGGGCGCAGAAAAAGGAAAACCAGACATCTAGACAGGGATCAGCAATGATTCCCATGGAAACCTGGGGTTTTTAACAACTCTGGAGACTGCTGGTGATGTATGCTCGCGGAAGGTGAAGTTCTGGCAGCTGGAGCTGGTGCAGAAACCTCTGGATCAAACATGGAAATCAGCGTGGGACTAATGTTGAGCCTGATGGAAAAACATGGGGCTCACAGTGAGATACTCAGGCCAGACAAGCAAATCAGGTAATTTAATAATAATGATAATAATAATATGATGATGATGATGACGATGGAAGAAACTTGACCAAGAAAAACCAATCTCAGGTCCATGGACACCAGGGCCTGCTTTCCATTTAGAATATTGCTTTACAGCCTCCTGGCAGCACTCCCGAGCCTAAAAGTGGTGTTCAGTTCCCTTCCTGCTGAAGGCCTGTGTATTCCACCAGTGTGGGCTGCTCTGGGATGGCAGGGAACTGGGCTGGACGTGGCCAGGAACCACACAGGATGAGAGAAGCAGAACTGACAAGCGTAAAAATCTGGATTTGCAGAGCCCAGTGATGTATTGGAGCTGCAGCAAGCCATCAAATGCAACAAGGACTGAACCAATCCAGCTCCAGGCCTTTGTTCTGGAAGATGTGGAAGTTCCTCACCTCCCTGAAGGAAGAGACACTGAGGTTTAAGATTTTGTATCGTATTTAGTCTTTCATTTTTGCTGTGATTCTTTTCTGTGGATTTAGGGATTTTTTCCTTCATTTTCAGCTCACTTTAAACGTGTAAATTGGTGTACAGCTGAACCTGTGAGGAGAAGTGCACACATCCATCACCACTGGTATTATCCAAGGGTTTCTGGGCCTGGATGCCCAATGAGGAAAGATCTGTGCCTTGGATGTGGGGCTGGGAGCAACAGAAAAAGGAGCTGCTGCCATGGAGAGAGGGCACAGGGAGGAGCAGGAGAGACCTTGCTCCTGTTCCCTGGGGCTCCTCAGCAGAGCTGTGGCTTCGTGAATCAGGACTTGGTGCAACCATTCCCAGTCTCTGCCCCGGGGCTGGGTTTGGCTGCAGCATCTCCTGAGGTGTCTTGGAACATCATCCTGGCAGTGGAAGGAAGCTGCCTTCTGATGCTGCTGCTGGTTTGTGGATGTGACCGGGTTGGGGAAGCTGGAGCTGGAATTCAGCCCTGTCTCACCTTCTCCTGGACTTTCCAGGCCAGCACTGAACCTGGAGGACTCCACGGATCCAGAGAGCCTGCCTTGGATGGGCTCGCCCCCCACTGCCCGTGACTGGGCTGACTGGTGGCCTGTGCTGGAGAAGGGCTGGAGCAAGCCCTGAGCATGATGCAGGGCTGAGCAGGGAGAAAACCCCTCAGCAGATGCAGAGCAGTGGGAGACTCAGGCATGGGAGATCTGTGCCTGCAAAACTGTCTGTCTGCAGCTGTCATCCACTCTAACCGAGGTGGGGTGGAGAGGGAATTGCTCTGCCCACCTTCACAGGCCCTCACCGCCGCAGCAGCGCTGCAGCAAAGCCGGCCCAGCGTGCAGAGGGAGAGAAAGCTGTGTCTGCAGGGAGACACACAGACAGACAGACAGACAGACAGACAGCGAGCCAGCTTCTCCTCTGTTCTGTGCACGGAACTCCAGAACTACTAAAGGAGCTATTTGTAACCAGGAACAGAATCCAACTGCTGGCGGAGCTCCCCGCCAAAGATTCCCAGTTCAGCCTCGGACGGCGTTTTAACGGGAACAGGCACTCAGCAACGGCAGGGTTAAACGCTCCCGGCGTGTGTGCAGTTGCAGAAATGGCCCGAGAAGAACCAAGGAAATATTTCCATCCCAAACTCTGATAAGGAGTGAAAATGTGCAACTCGTTCCATATGGCGGCTGCGAGGCCCGAGCCAAGCGGAAAAGCCGCGGAGTCTGCCAATCCCTAAGAACTCGCAAGCCTGATAAATGAGTGCCTTGCTTTGGGAAAGCCAGAGACAAAGTCACACCAGAAAGGAGAAAACAGAAGAAAAGTGAGGAGTCTTTAAAAAAAAAAAAAAATAAAGCCAAGTCTTCCCCATTTGTCTTGTGGGATGGCAGCAAGAATTTCTGGAAATGTTTTACATGTCAAAGATTTAACCAAGCTGGGATGTTTGTGGACAAGCCGTTATAGGCAATGAATAAATAAATCAGGAAGAGAGTCTCTCTCCTGCTTTACAAAAATGATCCTGGCCTGAGACAGCTGCATTCTTCTGGGATACTCTGGGCAAGCCAGGATGGAAGCGCTCAAAGCCAGAGAGCTCTCGGATTTCTCCAGCACTGACGTGGAAGGCAGCGCTGTGCTTGGTCCTGCAGCAAGGAAGGAAAGGCTGGAGGGACAGAGGAGCACCTGGGCATCCTCCAGCAGCGGGATGTGGGTTCCCAGCAGGGGGATGTGGGGTCCCAGCAGTGGGATGCGGGTTCCCAGCACTGGGATGCGGGTTCCCAGCAGGGGGATGCGGGTTCCCAGCAGGGGGATGCAGGGTCCCANGATGCAGATTCCCAGTAGGGGGATGTGGGTTCCCAGCCACTCCCCAGGGCTGTGACCACCCCCAGCACCAGGAGCGGGTGCTCAGGCCAGCAGCAGTGGCTCCGTCTGGCACCGGGGTCAGGGATCAGGGAGAGCCCGGCGGGGCTGGGAGGGAGCAGGGGGTCAGGGCAGTTCGGGCGTCTCCTGCTCGGGCCTGAGATTTGCCAGGGCTGCATTCCTGGCTGAAGGGATCTGGCTGTGCCATGGATTTCCGGAGAGGAGTGGGCAAATCCGCGGCTTGGCTGCCTGGAGGGAAGGCTGTGCCTTTGGAAAAATCCAAGAGAAGATTGTTAAGGGAGTCAGCTCCTCCAGCCGAGCACACTCCCATGTTAAAGCAGAAATAGAGGAGGAAATCAACCTTGCAAACAAAATCCCCCCCCGTTTCTTCCCCAAACAGGGATTTTTTTAGTCCAGGAGCTGCTTTGAAGCTGGGACTGTAGGAGCACTGAGGTTCCCCACCATAGGAAGTCTCAGCTGCCTCGTTTGCCTGAGCAAATTTGTTGTGATGAGGTTTTTGTGTTACATCAGGACTTCAGCACTGTCACCTGTGCCAGTTCACTGACCTCCCTCAAGCCAAGAGTGTTTTGTTGGGCTAAAAAGAGCAACAAAAGGAGCAAACCCTGCAGGTTGTAAATTGCTGGGCAAGGTGATAAATGCTAGGGGAACTGGCCACTGTAATCTGTCTGGAAAGTTGAGAGGAATTCCGCCTTCTCGAGATCCTAAAATACTTCTTTTACTAGAATACCTTATTTTCCAGCTGCGTGCCACATTAGGCACTTGCCAGGGTGTTTGTTCTCTGCTCTGTGCTTCTGTCTTGCAGCTGCTGACAAAAGTGGACGCTCAGAATTTCCCTGGCAAAAGGGAAATGAGAATTTCCTGCATTTCGTGTGTGGTGCTTGGCAGCTGGGTCCTTGTGCTGGTGCCTGGGGACACCCAGGGTGCACCTGGGTTTATGAGTAAGGGGGATTCATCTGCTGGAGAAGGCTCAGACAGAAGGAGGCACCTGAGCTCTGGCAAGAAGCTTCGCTGTGGCTGTTGCCCACCCTCCAGTCCAGCCTCCCCTGCCTCCACCGTGGCTTTCCAGCACTGTCACCTCCCCTCCGCTCCCCTTGGTGCTGCCCACGGTGCTGCTCGCTGTCCCAGGCTCACGGCAGGGAAGTGCTCTGCGATCCCACCCCTCCGTGCCCTCAAGCCTGGCATTCATTATTTGCTGAGGATTTCTCGAGCCAGCCCAAGACATTGCAGGGACGTCCTCTCTAGGCCCGGGCTGGCCAAAAATCCAATGGGTGGGAAAACTTCAGAGACGAAACGTTGAGAGCTCTCAGACGATGGTCCCTTTGATTTCCATTTAAAAGCAAGTGAGAGAGCGAGCTCTGGTTATGACATCTCTGTCCTTGCAAAACACCCTCGCACTAAAAGGTCTGTGCATGAATTATAGGGCCGGATTTTCCTTTGTGTTTTATTTTTTGCCATCATTTACAGCTTGGAAAAACCCCTGTAAATGCGCTCGGTTTTCCCATGGAGCCTCTGTGTGGGTGAGCAGATTCTGTCAAAGATTTCGAAGTTGGGTGCATGAACATAAATAATAAACACGGTTTGCTTCCCTTTCAGCCCGTTTTTGTTACATAAGAGAGGATCTGGAGCATCTGAAGAAGCCCCTGAGCCGAGGTGTGGGAAATCGCAGGTGTGTTCTGCAGCTGAGTGGCCACTGCTGGGTTTGTGCCAGGCAAGGAAAGCTCCTCTGTGTGGGACGACGTCCACGCTGTCCCCAGATATTCATTGTTTCCAAAGCGTTGCCAACTTAAGCAGTCAGAAAACCCCAGCGAACATGGCAACATTTGTTTATCAAGGTTTTCTACCGCAGAACATTCCTCCAATGAAAACTCACTTTTGAAGGACTTCCTGAGGCTGAAGCTCGGAAGATGTCCTGAACTCCTGACCTGAGGCCCTGGCTCAATCTTCCAGATGGAGAAGACGCAGCTTTTGAGACAGGTCTGTATCTTGCAGCCCTAAACCACAACCTTTTGGGAAGGGTAAATGTGCTCAAGGCCATGTTTCAGAGACTTTGGGATGGCTCAGATCAGAGATGTGCCTCCCCCCAAACCCTGTCCTGGTGGTGCCAGCAGGGAATGCTCACGGCAAGCCCACGGCGAGTCCCTTGTGCTGCTTCCTGTGCAGCACTTCCTCCCAACTCCTGGCAGTGAAGGACTTCCTGAGCCAGGGGTCGTATCCACATCCTTGGGTGGAATTACTTGCCCAGGATGGATCTTTCCATGGCTTTTAATTGTTGGTTGAACCCATTTATGCCCTTGGCTTCCACAACCTCCTCCAACAACGAGTTCTACCACTGAATTAAAAGCAGCCCCGTAAATCAGAGTAGCCCTCAATTCTAATTAATGCCTTGAATCTGGATGAGATTGCCAGCACGGATACAGGTCCTTAATCACACTCATGGATTTTATCCACAGCGGTGCAAGCCTCCTCCCGAAGCTGGGGAATGCATAAAAGGAGTTTATGGCAAGATCTTGGAGCTCCTGGTAGTTCAGGAGCCTTCGGCTCCCAGCTGCCTCCTGGCCTGTGCCTTGCCAGGGTCTGCTCAGCCTGGAAGAGTTTCCTTGGGAAAGCTTGGGGCTCATTCCTCGTGGCCGTGCAGGGCAGCCGGGCTCTGCTGGGAGATGAACTCCGGGACAGGCCCTTGCTGTAGGGGACGGAGGGGTTCCTCCTGCTGGGAGGAACAACCTCGCTGCCCGCCCACTTGGGGCTGTGCAGACCTGGACTGACAAGTGCTGCTGGGAGAGGAAATTCTGGGAAGCTGGGATGATCCCAGATTTATCCAGCTGAGGCATGGAGACGGAGATGTTCCTCTGTTTGCCCATCCTGTAGACGGCTCCCAGAAGGTTTTCCCATCTATCAGAGCAAAGCTTGACTTTCATTTGGAAGTGGAACATGCCCCCAGAACAGCTCTGGGAGACAGATCTGTTCTTCTTCCTGGCATTTTTACCTCTTTTTCCCAAGACTGATTTTTTGGGAGGTTGACAGTGGCAAACTCCACACGATTCTACAAATGGGAAAACCCCAACCTTCTGTTTTCCCTCAGTGCTGGCCACCTTGGCACCACCAGCTCCTCAGAATTTCTCTGAGGAGAATCTCACAGATTTCTGTGATTTCTTCTGTGAGGTTTTTTTGGGGGGAAAAAAGGGGGTTTGAGTAAAATCATCTGCACTGGTAAATTCTCCAGGAGATGCACAGTTCGGTGTCAGACCAGGATATGGAAGGCAGCAATTCTCGTCAGGTACCACTTCTGCTTCATGTGAAACACCCAGCAAGTCGCTGTGCTCAGAATTCAGCCTGACTGACAGCGAGCTGCTCATCCTGCCCACCCTGGGGAGACACAGGAGCACGGAGAAGGAGCCCTCTCCACAGGAGACTCCTGTTGGCAGGGTTTGGGCTCCCTTTGGGACCTCTTCCCCTCCCTAAAAGGGCAGCAGATTGTGCTGCTCCTGCTGTCTGTCCCCTCTGACCCTTCCAGTGCTGCAGAGCTGCTCTGTGGGGAATCCTTTAAAGTGATGGAAGCTGCATTTGGGGGAATCATCCTGCTCGGGTTCCCTCCTGGAAGGGCTCAGCTCAGGTAAGGCTCAGCTCTGGGTTCCTGCCCAGGCTCTGCTTGGTGGTTCTGAGTTCTCATCCAAGGCTTTGTTGTCATCACCAGCCTATGGGAATTTTGGAATCCCAGTGTAGTTAGGTTGGAAGGGACTCTGGAATGTCATTCCCAGTGCTCCCAGCCCTCTGGAGCAGCCTGTCCTTCCCCTGCAGCCAAACTGGGCACCCGGCGCTCCAGCATGAATTGGAACGTTCAACATTTACAGCTTGGGATGCACCAGGAGAGCTTCAGCAAGTGTGGGAGTTTTGGGGTTCTTGTTGCTGATGTTTTGTAGGTTCACGTGTGGGACCCATTGCCCATTTCCTCTATTTCTCTTTTATTTAAAGTTGAGCTGTGCTGTAATTACACAACTCCAGGAGCTGGGGCTTGAGGAAAAGCGAACAGATTTGCTGTCACCATGTTCAGGAAAGGCACAGGGGTTTTATTCCAGGGTCTGCCTGGCTCTGAAGGAGCCTTTCTTTTTTTGTTTCAAACCTCTACTGAATTTTGCTTTTCTGGGTATCCTTGGGCCTCACCTGGAGGCTGGCTGGGAGCACAAACCATACGAGCCAGCTCATTTCCCTTTAGCCAAGCTGGAAAATGCCCATCCCCAGAGCAAGGGGAGTGAAGCAGGGGCAGCTCCACACCTCCCCAGGATGATTGGTGACCCAGACATGAACTGCTCGTTAAAGGTGAATAATCCTGGTTGACCACACGATTCTGAAAGACCCAGGAGATGGGGCAGGGCAGAGATGCTCCTCCTCCCTCTGAGAGCAGAATCTTCCTCTCCAAAACTCAGTGACCTTCTGCTCGTCTCCTCCCCAGCTCCTGCTGCTTTTCGATGCACGAGGGGAAGGATTTGATCCCTCCACAGGGGGCCCAGCTCGCCTGATCCAGCCCTGCCTGCTCCGAGAAGGACTCACAGCAGAACAAAGTGACAGCAGAGCAGCGTCACGCGACAGCTCCTGCCTGGGCTTTGGGACTGGGGCTGGGCCGGGGTTTCTGTCTTGGGAGGAGAGGGAGCCGAGCTCAAACTAGGCTTGGTTTTAAATCTTTTGTAGATATAATGCAGATAAAAACATCCACAGCCATGCACAGTCACCCTCTGTGTTGCCATGGCGCTGCAATAATGTTGTACCTCTCCGTTTACTGCCAAAATTTGAATGTTTTCCATATAAATAACAATAATAATTCCAAGGGGTTTCTTTCCTTGCTCAGAGCTCAGTGGTTCCACGGCCGTTCCAGCTTGGCTCCTTCCCACTCAGCCTCTTTACAGCTCATCCCTGCTCCCACTGCTGGGTGCCGTGAGGATCTTGGCCTCGTGCTCTGCTCCCTGGAAAGCGCTGCCCCAAGTCCTTTTTGGGTGCCAGCTCCCTAAAACCTCTTTGCAAATCCTAGAAAATTCCATCTGTAAAACAACCAGGAGGAGTTTTGCCTGAACAGAGCTGGGTTTAACCTGTTGCTGCCTTCACCTGCTGCTCTGGGAAGAAGATCAGGGTGAAAGAGAGTCAGGCAAATATTCCTTTCCTCTCCCCATTCCAGCTCTGACATCAGTGGATTTCTGGCTGCTGGTTCAGGCTGTATGTGCTGTGTGAAGGTTTTCATGCCACCGTTAATTGCAGAGCAAATGAACCTTCTTCAGACCATATGCTGCTGCTATAATTTATGCAAATATGTTGTTGGTGACTATGAAACCCAAAAACAAACCATAGCTGGACAGGAATTATTGCCAAGAGATTAAAGGCCAATGTTTAAAAACTCGGCAGCGTTTCCACAGTGAGACTTTTGTCATCCAATGCTGTATCTGCTGGGATTATCCTTTTAAAAAATTGGCAGTGGCCTCAGAGAGCACAGCCTCTAGCTTATATTTTTTTCTTTTATCTCTTTTTTTTCCTTTTGGCAGCCCTTGCAGAAATCCCTTGGCCGTTTCCAGCCCTGCTGCTCTCACCCAGCGAAGCCCTGGACCTGCAATTCCTCCACTCAGCATCTTTGGGACACCCGTGGATCAGTGACAGGGAACTGGAGTGAGAGGAGGGCTGGCTTGGAAAACAAACCCCTCAGATCCAGGGAACGTCCACTGCTGGCCCATCCCCACTGGTTCTGGTGGAGCTGTGCCAGGGTAGAGCTCGGCCCCGGCGTTTTTCAAGTTATTCTCTCACTGGTTATTTGCTGGAGCGGGTTAAAAGCCTGAGTTCCCATCTGCTTCCTCACGGATTTTCTTGCCTCCTGTGACGAACACGCGTTGTTTTCATGCTTGGCTTTGGCTTTGCAAAGCCTGGGTTGGTGATAAATGGGGGTTTTTTGGGAATCGTGGGCCACGTGCACAGGTTTGTCGTTCCAGAGGCAAGCCAGGAACAAGGTGTTTTTATGGAGCTGGGAAAAAACCAAAGGCAGAAAAATTAGTTCTGAAGGCAAACCGGCGTGTTTGAAATACTGAACGTTTTTTTTCTCCAGTTTATGGAAGTTTTAATAAACAGTCCTACATTTAAAAGCAGAAATCAGTTGCAGACATTTTAAGCCCGGCCTAACCTGCCTGTAGTTTAGATGCCAGTTTAGATAATGACCACTTAAATAGAAACAATCAATGTTAATTAGAACAATTGAGTTCATTATAAAAGATGATTGTAAACAAGTCGATTGTTTAGATAACAATTAATTATCTCCCTGAGGGCCCATTTCCCAACGAGGTGACCTGAGCAGGGCTCCCTCTGCCAAGGTCACCCTTTTCCACGGGAGGATGTGGGACTGGCAGAGCTCAGCAATGGTTTTAAAACCCGGGGATCAAGAACAGCTGCTGAAAGATAAGTAATTTAAAAGCCTATAAAACTGCAGTTTTTGTTAATTTTTAAATGCTTATCAACATTTCAAATCCTAAAATTGTAGCTGGGTGTTCCATTGCTGCCAGTTTGCCAAAAGCAGAAGGTGGATTTGGGATATAAAATGTTCCTTGCTCAGGTGAGATCCCAAAGAAGTCACAAGCCAAGGGGACACTGGGGTTCCATCCATGTTCAGTTTTCAGGACGTGCAAAGAAGAACCCACCCAGCCTCCTGCAGCAGGAGGAGACTCCGGAAAATTCTCCAGCAGAAAATGGGTCTGGAGTGCAGGCAGGAGAGGTTTGGTGCTGGAAGTCCCCGGGATGGAGTTCGAAGAGAGGGGACAGAACCTGTTCTGTCAGCAGCTTGGGGAAGATGCAGACTCCCAGCTGACCTGAATCTTGCCAAGGTGCTTTCCAAGGCGATGGCTGCTGGAAGAGCAGCGTCCCAGCCCCTGGCTGGCAAAGCTCCTCCGATGGATTCCACAGGGAGGGGGTCCCGAGGAGCCCCTGGGGGGCAGCAATAAAGGGGCTCCAAAGCCCCCTGATCCTCTGATAACCACTGTGGTTGTAAGCACGGCTGGGGAGGGCTTATCCCTCCTTTGCACCACCAGTGCGCCTTGGGCTGGAAATTTCTTCCAGCTGAAAAGTCCGGGAAAACGCTGATAAGCCCTGGCTGTCCCCCCAGCTGGGAATGATGGATTTGCCAGAGGTAACTCCATGTACCCGGCTCCCTTCTCCTCCACAGCGGGAGCATATGGAATATATTGTGGTCTGAGGGAAACGCATCCTAGGAATTCCTCCTGCGTCTCTTCGGGAGCGTTCCGGGGCGGATTCCAGCAGGTGTCACGGAATTGCCCGCTGCCAGCGGGTGAGGCGATGAGCTGCACCCCGAATCTCAGCAGAGCTCTGCAGCCAAAGGTTTTGCTGTTCCTCGGGTTTGGGGGAGACTTGCAATGGAAGCTCCACAAAGACTTTCCGAGGAGAGGGGACAACAAGGAAATACCCAAAATGTGCCTGGAAAAAGCTGCTCCTGCCAAGGGGCTGGTCCGAGGCTGGGATAAGCAGTTTCCAGAATGTGGTTTTTGTCCTCTGCTGCCTGAGGAATCAAATCAAACACCCTCGTTATTCTCCTGCAGGGATTGCCTGGGAGATGCCCGCGGGTTCCTGGAGTACTTCAGATCCCAAGGTGTCCTCAGTTGAAATTTTTCTTTGAAATTAATAGAAATTTAGGTTTTATCCGTGGTTATTTTTTCAACCACAACCAACAAGCCAAATCCTGCGGTTTTCCAGCACCAGAGAGGACAGAGCCATTCCCACAGGATCAACCCGCTCTGGTTTTTCACTGGTGGCCACAGTTGGCTTTGGGTAAAGCATGGGATCGAGCTGAAAGCCAGCTCAGGCAGCTCCATTACAGACACTCAGAGCTGATGGGAGCTCGGAGACAAAAATCCGTGTGCTGCCCCACGAGGCCGAATTATCCCCTACATGGAAAACCACTGGGTCCTCTTCTAGGACAAGGCACGGCACACTGGAAATACAGAGAGGCTTGGGAAGAGAACTGGGAAAGCCGGAGTGTCTGTCCCACTGGCAGGGCTGGGTCCTGCTGCGGGCTTGTAGAAGCTGTTTCCAAAGGGCTTTCCCTGTGGAGGAGTTTTCCCCGGCGAAATTTTCCCCCCAGCACCGAGGGGGCCCTGATTTAGTGCCCGTGGAGCACCCAGGACACCGGAATTGTGTTTGGTTTTGTGCCCAGCCTGGATAAAAAGGCAGGGTTTAACTTAGGCCAGCCCTGTGCCAGTCAGGCTTTGCTGCGGCCTCAGTCTCGTGCTGCTGATCTGCAGAATTTTTAATTTTTTTGCCCTAATCCAGGAGCATTCCTGGCTGCTCCTGCTCCAGGGAGCGCAGGAAGCCGGACACCTGGGAATGTCAGTGGGATCAGCTATCCCTGGGCTTTTCCCTCTATCCTTCCCTTTGTCTCTCCCATGTTTTGCCAACAGCCTTCTTGTGCAGTATCCTGGAAAAAGGGCCAGCCCAGAGCATCTGGGTAAGACAAGAGATAACAGCTCTGGAAAAGGGTCCGGGCATATCAATCCCTGTTTTCCCTGGAAAGGACCTTCCTGGGAGGCTTTGCTCTCTGAGGAAAGGCTGTGCCGTGACCCCATTGTGTGCCCCTACAATTTTTGGGAGAGTGTCTGGAGCCCAGCACTGAGGGACTCGAGGTGGAGGAGAGGGATTCTCCTCAGGGAACTCTCCACATCTCCAAAGCAAATTTCCAGTTGTCCAGACTCCGGCCACAGTCCATGGAAGGTGCTGAGCAGCATTTTTCAAACCAGCTGCTGTTTTTAGGCGGAAGGAAAGAGCTTTGGGGTGTCAGTCCCTTGCCATATTCCAGAAGTGGCCTTTGGTGGCTGATTTGGGTGAACGACCCCAGCCAGCACCACCCCAGGGGAGTCACGGCGCAGGCTGGGAGGAGTTCCTGCAAACTGGGTTATGAACAGATTCCTCTCACTTGGAGGCTGATGGGAACTTGCTGCTAAACCAAGGGAATTTAAAAGCTGAGGAGGTGTCCAACACCTCCGGACACCGGAGGTGCCCGAGGATGTAACAAAGTGCCACTGAATATCTGACACCTTGCCAGTGAGCCGTGCTTAAAGGGTCAGGCAGCAGAGGTGTCACAAAATCAATAGTGCTGCAGTGGAGATCTTTGCAGGGCCAGCAGCTGCGTGGTTTGGGTTTGGCTCGGGTTCATTTTTTGTGGGTCATTGTTGCTGCTGGGTTTTTTTCCCCCCCTCACTTCCATCAAAGTTTTCAGTTCCCCTGTAAGTTTTTCAGGTTTAGGCCTCGGCCAGACCAAGGTTTGGAGGGCGGCTGCCAGAGGGCTGAGGTGCATCGGGGCACACGGAGCACGTGGCAGGATTTGTGCTGAGAAATATCTGGGAGAGCAGAAAATAGGAGCCGTGTCCAGTCCCCTGGGGAAGGAGCCGAGCTCTGCGGACGGAACTCCAGGCTCCAGCCCCAACCCCAGGCTGACAATCGAGCCAGACAAATCCAGTGGCTGCTGGATTACAGCACCAGCGAGGAACGTGTGTTCTCCACTGATCAAAAGTCCCCAGCCCAGCCTGCTCTGCCTCTGATCTGCAAATACATCACTGGTTTTTATCACTCAGTTTTGCTTTATCGCAGCGGGGCTGCTCTCAAGCGCTACAACCTGATTATCTCGCAGGAGGCTGCCAAAAGCATGTCAGGGATGGTTAAAGGGAATAATAAAGGAAGCAGGAGGAATCAAGTGGTTTGAGGAGGAAATCAGAGGGAATTCCTGGCTGGTGAGGGCTGGGACTTGCAGTGAAAGAGGAGGGGACAGCTCAGGACTCCGAAGCCTCCTCAGATTGGTGATGTGTTCAATGGAAATGCTGGGCTGGGCTGGATTCCCCAACCCTCATTAAAAGATATTGCTGCACATGCCTGAAATCTAGGGGGAAAAATAGCATTTAAGGCTGAATGTCTTTAAACCTCCCAGAGAAAAATACTTGATTTTTGCCTATGGCTTTGAGTTCTTTAATGCTCAGAAGAAATGGTGTCAGTTCGGTTGGTAGGAGGATGAGCAGCAGCACAGCTGTGATTTATTTTGATGAATTAGATAACAAGCAGCAATATTCCTGCGCCCAAAACCCCTCTCCTAGTCAGTTTGAAAAGAACATCATTTGGTACTCAAGAAAACTTGAGAATTGCTTCTGAAGCAAACAGACATTTTTAGCTTGGCGTGGTCTGTAATTAAACCCTTTGCTTTAAAATAATCAAACAAAGTGTTAGAGTTTCCTCCCCCCTTGAGCTTGGCCAAATTATTTGTGTTCAAAAAATGTATTATGGAGCCATTTGCTCTGACTTCTACTTATTTGGCTCCAAAATATACCTGTGGCCAACAAAAAGCCCTTTAGCTCTCCTCAAGGTCCAATTAATCAAACCTCGTTTGCTGCAGGTTTGGGGCGAAGGGGCTCTTCTGCAGTCAGAGAAACGGGGTTTGGTGTGAACTCGAGGTCTTGTAATGAGCTCTTTTTATTGCTCTTGTCACAACTTTCATAGGAAAAGGATAAAACCAGAAGGAACCAAATCTGGGCAAGAGTAGATATTAAGACCAAGCTGTCTTTAAGTAGGCAGAGTTATTCAAAACTTTTTTGCTCTTCAGCGTTGCTGAAGTGTATTTTGGCACCTGCACCCCTCCCTGGAGCTGGATGGAAATCCTCCTCGCTGTCTTTCAGTGCCTCTGTTCCAGCAGCAGCGTTGGCATTTCCACACAATCCCAGTCCCCTTTGTCAGGAGGACTCCGGAGTTCCCTGCCTTAGGAAAGGCTTTTCCTCGTGTTTAATTTTGTTTTAAGCTGAAGTTGATCCACGAGGCTCAGGGCTTCTGGAGCTTGGTTCCCCGTGGCTCCACGTCTCAGGGCTGGGCCAGCAGGTGCCAAATAAAGTGTGAGCGCTGATGGAAGCACTTCCTGCTCCCGGTGCCTTCGGAAGAGCTCTCTCCCATGTGCCTTTCCCAGCATCTGCCAGCCTTGCTGGGCCCCTGCTCCCAGGAATTCAGGGTTCCCCCTCTATCCAGCTGTCAAACTGAGCCTTCTCCAAACGCTTTTGGGGCTTTTTCCATTTGAGCTGACTGAGATGGACCCATGGATTTCCAAAGTTATTCCTGGAGGGAGCCAGGTGACAGCCCCGGGGGCTGCAATTCCTTGGGAAGGACTGAAGGAATGAGTTCTGGGCAGGACCCAGCTGGGGTGGGGTCGTGTCTTTGCTGAAATAATTCAGGACCTGACGGGATGAAGAGGGACTTTCTGCAAGACATGGAGAGACAGGGCAAGGGAGGGTGGGGTCAAACTGATGGAGGGCAGGGCTGGATGGGATATTGGGAAGGAATTCCTGGCTGGGAGGGTGGGCAGGCCCTGGCACAGGGTGCCCAGAGCAGCTGTGGCTGCCCCTGGATCCCTGGCAGTGCCCAAGGCCAGGTTGGACGGAGCTTGGAGCAGCCTGGGACAGTGGAAAGCATCAAAGAAAGTTGGAACAAGACGATCTTAAGGTCCCTTCCAACCCAAACCATTCCAGGATTATATGAAGTTGTCAGGAGGTTTTTGGGAATCTCCTAAACCACTTGGAATTTGTTACCTACCTTCCTCCACATGATTTCCCCAGAAACAAAGAAACCATGAAATCGTTCCCGAGCTCATATCAAGATATTCATGCTCACAAATAATTCTCCAATGCAGAACGGGGACAATCAGGCCCTGGCTCTCTGCACGCTTGGAAATGAGCTGAAAATCCTTCCCTTTCCATGCATCCCACCCTGAACAGCTTCATCCTCTTTGTGCTTTAGGGAAAGTGGGCCTTGAAGGCAGCAAGGGGACGATGGCTCCTTTTCCTCCTCTTTTTGCTGGGTGCGGGGTCCTTCGGGTGTTCGGCTGGAGCTGCTGGCAGCTTTGGGGATGGAGCAGGCGGGGAAGAGGCGGGGAACGAGGCAGGGAAGGAGGAAAGAGGCAGGGAAGGAGGCAGGGAAGCAGGGAAGCAAGCAGGGAAGCAGTCAAGGGAGCAGCCAGGCACGCCAGGGCGCTGTCAGCAGCCGGCAGCATTCCTGTGGGGTCTGTGCCACCCCGGGTGTTTTCCAGGGCCAGGCTGTTCCCTGGCTCTCAGGCTGCTGACCACGGCGTTCCCTGGCCGGTGGGACAGGGTGGGAGCTCCCACACTCCAGGCACAGCCCAAGGTCCAGGACCAGCGGTGCCACGTCCGTGCGGGGTGAGGAGTGTGGGGATCGATATTCCTGGGCATTGGTGCTCCTGGGGGCTGGGCTCAGCTTGTTCCAGCTCTGCTGCACGGGAGAGGTGGAGTGGAAAGTCCAGAAGGTGTGAGGGGAGAGATGTGGCATCAGAGAGGGGGGAGCTGGAATTTCAGCACGGTGGCAATGTGGGGATCCTCCCCAAAGCAGAAGCTGCCACCTTGCCGGAGCTGGGTTTGTTCCGGGAAGGAGAGTGGGCTCCCAGCACTCTTAGCTTCAGTTCAGTCCTTCCATTTGTTTTTCCTGCTCAGGCGAGGCAGAGGAGGGCAGAGCTGGATGCTTTGTTTATTTACACGCACTGGTTTTGCTGCACAGTCCGGGATGACTGAGCTTTAACCCCTTCAGTTTATGGGATAACCGAGAGGGCAGAAATGATGAGCACTTGGCACCTTAACCAGTCTGAAAATCCCAGACGGAATTTGCATGTGAGGTGTTTTTGCAGACACAGGTGAGGATGCAGGTTTGAATTAGGTGACCCACACACAGCCTCGGGAACAGTGATCCCAAAGCGAGGGAAAGGGGAGTCCAAGTGCCTCATCCTGACCCCATCCACGAAGGGACAGTTGGACCCCGCTGGGAATCACCCAACAAACCCAGCCTGAGGGATGTCCCATCCCTGGCAGTGCCCAAGGCCAGGTTGGACGGGGCTTGGAGCAGCCTGGGACAGTGAGAAGTGTCCCTGCCCATGGCAGGGGGTGGCACTGGATGAGCTTTAGGGTCCCTTCCCACCCAAACCCTTCCATGATTCCGTGATGCTGAACCAGGCAGTTGCAGCTCCGTTAGGAAACTCTGCCTCAGGTGTTCCAGCTGGGTTGCCAAGCCCATAAACCCATTAAAATCCTTCCTAGGACTGAGGAGGAGCTCGAGTTTGCACGTGCCACCTCCAGGCTGGGATAAATAATAATAATGAGGACAATGAGTGATGGAGAGGATTTTAGCAGCATAATTAATGCTGATTTACGGTGCAGGGCAGCAGGGAGAGACAGGCTGGGATAGGAGTGGGTGAAGTTTCTGAACGAGAGAGGGAAGGGGATGACGGTGGGGAGTAAAAAAGGAAATGTGCTGTGCTAAAAAAAGCGAGTGGAGCTGGCTGGAGCCCCGCGTGGAGCAAAGCAGGTGACATAAATAACGCCAGAGGATCTGCCATTCCCAGAGCTGGGATTATTGGTGTCTTCAGTGCTGCAGGACAGAACGGGAGCTCTCCGTCCTTTGGGGCCAATTGAATGGCAGTGAGGGAGAAAATGAGTTTAGTCTGGGTAAGAAGCGACTGAGTTGGGTGACTTTGAGGGTGGCCTTCGCAGGGTTGGAGTGGAATCAGCCAGCCTCTGGCAGGACAGCTCGTTCCTCAGGCCTTCCCCAGGCACACGGAGCTGCTGGAATCTCCAGGACCCCCTGGGCTCCTCCCTGGTGTCCCGGGGAGCCCCAGCCCCGTCACTGCTGCTGTCACCGTGTCCCCAGCCCTGAGCTCCTGAGCCCAGCGCCCTTCCCTACAGCCACAAAACCAGCACAAAGGGAGTGCTGGGATTCTCCAGGCTCCTCCGGCCCCGGTGCAGCCACAGGACACTGGCCACAGACTGCCCATTATCTGCAATTAATTAACTGTGCACTCACGGCCCCCGAGCAGCACCAGCAGTGCCACCGCGGGAGCACAGGCGAGGCAGAGCTGCCCCTGCTTACAGCGCTGCCACGGGAAAGGGAATGGCAGGGAATCCTTCCTCTGCCGTGGTGCCAGTGCCAGCTCCTTGGGAGCCGCAGCACACCTGAAAGCAACATTTGAAGGTTTTTTTAATATATATTTAATGTGAGTTTCATCTGGCGACAGCCCCGTCCTGGACACTACAGGCTGGATCGGTGCAGGATCAGTCCCGAACTCCCTCTGCTGGGAAGGAGGGCAGAGGGGAATCCGTAGGGAGCTGGTTGGTCTGTGCAGCTGGAAGAACCGCCGGGGCGGGCTGCCCCATTCCCCTGGGATGGGTTGCAGCACGGATTTGGGAGCTGGGTGCTCAGGGAGTGCTCTGCTGCTCTCCCGGGCCATCCCACCCCCGGGCTCCCCGCCTGGCTCTGTTCATCCTCCCCCCTCACACAGCAGCACCAGCCGGGGGCTTTTCCCTGCCTCATCTCCCACCCCAGCAAGAGCTCCAGAGGCCTCCCGATCCAGCTGTGCGTGCCCTGGGACGCTCTGGCAGATGTTGCGATGAGGCAGGGGCTGGTTCTTCCTCCAGGCACAGCCCAGCTCCCGGGATGCCCTTCCTGGGGCTGCTTCCCGCACGGGAATGGCAGAGGAGTTTCTCTGACTCTCAGGGACTCGCTTTGGAAAATTGATTGAACTCAAATGCTCTGAGCCCAGGGACACGGGCAGGACAAAGCTGCCAGGGAGGAGGTGGCAGCCTGGAAGGACAGCAGCTACAAGGGAAACAACAAACCAGCTTTGGCACTGCTGAAACACCGACTGGGTTCTTCCAGCCACGCCGAACGTGTCCCTGCTCCCACTGGGCCACCCGGGCTCGAGGGCTCGATCCTCCCTCTGTCCTTTTCTGCTGGCACTGGGCAGGAAAGGGAACCAGCAGGACCGGTTATTTCCAAGTCTTTGCCCAGAAAAAGAGGGATTTTACTTCGCTGCAGGGCTCAGAGCTGCTCCTTCACAATGAATCCCTCCAGGGACTCCCCCTCCTCATCTCCTTCTCCCTCAGACTGGACATTTCTGCCCCTCCTGCCCCTCAGGCAGGTGGCTGAGGGCACCCTGGGCTCTGCATCCCCGCTCCCAGCCACTCCAGCACCCATGGATTGTGTCGGAGCCGTGCTGGGGAGGTGGCCAGTGGCCCCCAGCCACACGGGCCGTGCTGGTCTCCTTCCCCCACGCACGAGTCCAAAAGGACACCGTGACTCACTCGCTCTGCACGGGCAGCTCTCGAAATACTCCGTGCTTTTCTTGGAGTCTCTGCAGCCCTGCAATTACTTGAACTTTCATTTCCTTTAAATAAAGCCAATTTCTGACACTTGCCGAGAATTGCCGGAAAATGTGACCTCCTGCGAGCTCGGGAGCCACAGAGTGAAAGCCCCACCTTTATCCCTTCTTTTTTTGATTTTTGTACGAATTTTCTTGCAGATTGGGGTCGTTGGAAATCGTCCTTCTCTGCCTCGAGTGTTGCAGTGCTGGAACGGTCTGGGGTTTGTGCCTTGGTGGTGCTGACATCTCAGGTCCATCGGCTCCAAGCGTTTGGGTTGAGTGTAAAAACCGTGACTAAACCTTGTGCTCCTTGGCTTCAGGATGTCCTGGGCTCTGTGCAGCACAAGTTTGGCTCTGGGATTTTGGTCCCAGAGCATGGTGTATTTAGGCTGCTGCACTCCTTGGGGGATTCAGTCCATGCCTGCCTCGGGTGGGACGGGTGAACCACGCGGGACATGAGCGGCCACTTCCCCCTTTATCCTGAGGATGCTGGCACAGGTTTGCTGTGTACCCTGCAGCCTTGATGCTCAGCACCAGGGGAGGTGGAAAAGCTCATTTTCTGCTGGGATAACCTCTGGAGAAATGGTGTTACTGGGGATGAGGATCCCACCCAGCAGCAGCCGCACGGAGCTGACCCAGAGTGATCCCATCCCAGGCCACTCTCCAGTGGGACATCAGGGCCTGGAGACACAAAGGCACGGACAGCCAGGCAAAGGAACAAGGCTGTGTTTGCCTTGTTCTGTTCATGAGCTCTGAAAATTCAACTCCTGTCCTCAAGCAGTCCAAAAACGCAGCCAAGGTGCACGGGCAGGGGCCAGGGAATCGCCCCGGAGGTTGATTTCAACGAGAAGCCCTGGAGGTCTCCAGAAGCTCCCCATGCAAGGTAATCCAGAGACATTCCAGAACACATTTTTTCCAGAGGAGTCGGGGGGGCAGCGTGCATTTTTAGCAACATCAATCAGCGCGCTGGCCCAAGTCACACGTTCAAACCGGGGCCTAGAAAATATGGAAAAGCTGAAATAATCCTTGGAAGCAATCCAGGGACTGGTCACTCAGCCTGCAGGACCTCTTGTGAGTAACTCTGTAACACAAACCTAATGGAAGCACCAAGAGCAGCCCCTTGGTTTTCCAGTCCCAGTTTCCCATTCCAAGATGAACAGCCTGGATTTTTGGGAGGGAAAGGAGCAGGACTGGTTTGTCTCCTGGCTGGGAGAGGTTGGCTTTGAAGAGCTCAGCCTGCAGGAAGAGGCAGCGCTGTAAAGTTTCCCACCTCGGGGTTTCTCTTGGCCTGGGTCTCCTTTTTATTCCCAATCATTTAAACTTCTGTCACATGGTCAGGAAGCTGCCTTCCTTCCACACCAGGACACGCTCTGCTCCCTCCACTGAGTGCCGTGGGGAAGCCAAAGCCTTGGAGACCCTGGACACCTGCAGGTCTCTGTCCCTCACCTGTCTTTTCTCTCTCTCATCACAGACATCTGAAGGCTCCGGAGGCTGTGGAACAGAGGGAGAGGAGCAATTTGGAATCACTGAAAGGCCTGAAAGGCCACCAAACAGCCTCCCCTCAGCACAGGGGTCTTTTCTGTAGCTCTGTGTCCCCATTTTCTCCAAAGCAGCTGGCAGTGGGGAGCAGAAGGGAGAGGGACTCACCGCAGTGAGAGCTGCTCCTCTGTTCTCAGTTAAAGCTGACTTAATTCAGGTTTTCACAGGAAAAACCTCCAGTTTTCCCTATCCCCCAGCAACAACCCCAGGAAGAGTCCCCTTTGCTAAGAGGGGATGAAGGAATAGATGTGGGAGGTTGTGTTTCCCAGGCACCTCACGAGTCAGACCCTCTGGAAAGGCGGGGGGAGGGTGGGAGGGAGCAGCGGGCACAGGGCCGGGGTTATTCCTGCGCCACAGCCCCGGGCAGCCTTTGGCCCCACAGAGCATCTCAGGGTCATTAGGGCTGGAAAAGACTACGAAGCTCATCAAGTCCCTTGTGCATCGAAGCACCTCCAAACTGGCACCTGGCAGCTCCTCTGTGGGGCCTTGCTGAGCCCAGGCATCAGCTGTGGGCTCATCTCCCACCCACCCCCCAGCCACCCCTGCAGCACATTTACGCATCTCCTTTCCTGATGCCAGGAATGAGGAAAAGGAGCTTTAACCCTGAGATTCCTCCACTGACCTGCGATTCGTGCTGGAGCAGTCAAGCACCTTCCCCTCGGTTCTGTGGTTTTAAGTGTTTTTTGGAAGTATCTGTTTATTACAGCTCAATAAAGTTTTATTTTGCGAAAAACCATGATTGATTTCCTCTGCTTGAAACAACAAGCAGGCACCCTCCCCGGCCAGCACCTCCTCCTCCATTCATAAAAACGTGTTAACAATTCGTTTAAAATTCATAGACAAGCCAAGCACAGTTTATTCCTGAAGTTACACAAATTAATACGAAGCAGCACACGGCCGAGGCCTGGCGTAAAGTCAAAGCCTGCTCCGAAGGCCTCCCTCTGCTGTGCAATACCTCGATGTGCTCTTGGAGACTCCAGGAGCCAGCAGATAGTGCTTGGAGTTCCCTCCTCCCCTGCCTGCTTCCCCCTGCTCTCCCCATGGGAATGAAACCATCTTTAAGGTCCCAAACCACTGTCTGATGTGTGATTCCCTGAGCATGACGCAGAGCACTGATTAAATCCAAGGCTGCACAGATCTGTGCCCCTTCCAAGTGCTCCAAAAATTATGTTTGGGAGTTAGCCTAAACTCTGGCTTCTCCTGAATTTTTCTCCTTCGTGCTGCGTAGGTGCCCAGAGCTGGGCACTGTGGGCTTGGGAACAGAGGTGGTTTGGTGCCCAGGAGAATCACCCGGCTGTGGGGGAGTGTGGCTTGGGAAGGGGAGCGCCAAGGGACGACCTTCGGTGCAGGGGCAGCGTCCTCCACAACTCCCGGCTGGGGGGGACAGTGAGAAATGACTTCTCACCGTGGTGTTCCACGCCTGTCCCTTCTGTCACCGGCCAGCAGAGCCACCACAGCCGGTCCCTCTGCTGGCCCCCAGCCTGGCCTCAGCCCTGGGGGGAGCCCAGCTCCGTGCTGCCCTCGGGAGGGGCTTCCCCCGATGGATTTCCCCCGATGGATTTCCCCCGATGGATTTCCCCCAGGAGGCTCTGCCCTGGCACAGACACCGCAGCAGGAGCAGGTGCAAGCTGTCCTCCTGAGGCATTAATTGGCCTTAATTAACCTGATGAGCCTCACCTGGGGCTCCACCCACGTGTCCTCTTCCCAGGGCCCTGGAGCTCTGCTGAAGGGTGGCTCTGAGCCTTGGCTCCTGCGCCGTGTTTGGGATGCCCCTGGTCTCCTGGGTGTGGAGGAGACCACTGTGGGCGTGCTGCAGGGAATTTGTCACTTGGAGTCCCCTGGCCTGTGTGCTGTGGGCAGTCTGTCTCCCACCTCCCTCCTGCAGGAACTTCAGCCCTCTGAGTAACTTTTCTCCCGTCCTGGATGGACAGAATTGTTCCTTGCCCTCCTTTTCCTCCTTGCCCTGTCACCAAACCTGCGCAGGGCTTTCCTGCACCACAGCCGAGTGCCTTCCCTTGGAGGTGTTCAGCGTGGGCAGTTTTATTTGGGAACAAAACTTCCTGACATCAGCCTTCCCTTCCCAAGGGCTGGGACTCTGCAGCCTGAACATCCCAACTGTGATGCTTTTTTGGGAACAAATGATCCAGTTAAATATCCCAACCAGTGTTTAGTGCTGGATTCTCTGTTAGCTCCAATATTGCTCTGCTGGGCTGCAGTTTACAGGGAACTAGAGCAATAATTTGATCTGCTGAGTGTGTTTGTTTGTTTAATTATCAATTCAGCTCCATCCCCCCTCTTTTTGCTTTTTTTTTGTCCCAGAAAGTCACTGCTGAAAGGCTCCTCTGAGCAGGGAGCCTGGGCTCTCTGCCCCTCCCTGCCCTGTCAGCACAGCCCCTGCTCTTGACCCTGAGCGAAGCTCTGAAGTTCTCATTTGTCAGCAAAGGGAGCAGAGCTGGGACACATCGATTGTCCTTGCTGAAAGCACCTGGAAGTGGCAGCAAGGGAAGCGTGAGGCCAGGTGGGACTTTGGGAAGCATCCCTTGCTCCCCCCATCTTGTGTCAGGCAGCGCTCAGGTGTTGGTTGATGTTTTCAATAAATTGTCAGCCCGGATTTCTCTGCGAGGGTCACTGGCTGTGGGGTTGGGGCACCTTCCCCTGGGAGGCTCCTGATGTGCAGCAGGGCCACCTGAGCTGAGAGCGTGGCTGTCCTGCCTGCAGGGACAGTGCTGGGATGCTCCTGGCTCTCTGAATTCCAGCCTCTTCCACAGGGACCTGGGAGATCTGCGACTGACAGTGTCAAATACCCCCCAGCCCTGCTCCTCTTTTTCCCTCTGCTGACCTCTTATCTAAAGTGCTTTCTGCTGCCCTCAGCAGCTGAGTTTCATCACACCAGGGAGGGCCAGCAGCCTGTAACCCCTTGGAAAATCCCACTGCTCCCAGGATGCGTCCAGGTGGCCACAAAATGTCACTTTTTGGCTCTAAGCGCTGAGTTCTCTTCCCCAAACCTCGGTGTCGAGACATCATTTCGTGGTGCAATTCCCCCAAGGTGCGAGGGAACGATCCTGGGTCTCACCTGTGGTGAAACACAGTGGGAGTTTGGCCCTAACCTGGAATCGGCTGCAAAGCCAAGGGAAATCCTTGGCACCAGCTCCAAAACCTCCCGTGCTTTGCAGGGCTCGGCTCTGTGTGCTGGAGAGCAGAGCCGCCCTGGGAAGTCCCTGTGGGAATATTTGGGCAGTTTCTGGCAAGATAAATTTAGTGCACGTGGGAGAGGTGTGGGGAAGAGGAGGCAGGCGTCTCATCAGCTTCGGCTGGGTACAAAATCGAGGTTTAGCCTGGCTGCTCGCAGTCTTTGTCTGAGCCGCTGATTCCCCCAGAATTCCTCGTGAGACCTGCACAGGGATTTGAAGCTTCTGATTACAGACTTGCCTTGCCTGGTTATCTCTCACGGATCCTCCACGGCCCTGGGAGTGTTTGATCATCGTGGGCTGAGAATTTGGCTGTGCAGGGCGGCACAGTGAGGGCCACAGCTCTGCCTGTGCCGCGATGCGCTGTGTCTGCTGGCACCTGGGGGCTAAAAGAGCTGAGGCTGGGGAGGTTTTGTTGAGAACTGCTCGTTTTCCAGGCTCATTCCAGAACTTCCTTGCAATGCCAGCACTCAGTGTTGGTATTTGCAGAGCTCGCACAGGAGTGGATTTGAGCCCCTTTCCTTACAGAGAGGCTGGGAAATGTTGCGGTGACGGAGCCGTGTCCCAGCTCCCCATTTTCCAGAGCTGCTGCGAGGCCAGCCCCGTGCTCCAGGGGAAGGAGCCATGTGCCGTGTGTCTCCACAAGCTGCAGCTCTCCAGGACAGGCAGCCAGGTGCCCTTTCCAGCCCCCAGAGCGATGTGGTGGGGATCAGTCCCTGCAGACCCACGGCCACGCGGCCGCCGTGGGGGAGGCGCTTCCCTGCAGCCGGTCAGGCTTAAGCAAAACGCGGCTCCATTACAGCCTCCTGAACAGAATCCCCCATTGCTTCGGGAGCCTGTTTCGGAGAGGAAAAAGTAGATCATGTTTCACCAGACAATGCCCGAGCTGAACAACTGGAGCTGGTTTTATGGAAGGCACAGTTGATTTTTCTCCCAACATTTCTTTATTGGGTTTTGGGGTTTTTTTGGCAGGAGAGGGAGTGAGAAATCCTGGTAGATGGATCCTTGCTGGAGAAAGGGAGTGTGGGTGGAGGCAGGATGGCAGGAGGTGGTCACTTGTGACTGGCACTGAGAGCTCCTGCTGCTGAGTGCCCTGGGAGAAATCCTGGGAATACAGGGATGAGCAGTGATCTCAGGGTAAGCACTTCACACCTGCTGGGTTCCAGCTGTGCACGTGGTATCCGAGTTGCTTTTGGTTTGTTTGTTTGTTTGTTTGTTTGTTTTTTCTGAGGGGTCTGATGTTAACTCAGGACTGGGAGAAGAAAACCTGGAATAAAGACAGTGCTAGAGCTGGAAATGCAGGGAACCGTCACCCCAGGGTGAACAAGAAAAGAGATTTGGGTGTGAGGATGGCAGGGGCCTGGCTGGGAGGGAGAATGGATCTTTGACTCAAGAGAAAAAAATGAAAGGTTGGTTTTTTTCCATTCCTGAATGGGAAAAGCCGATATCCCAGGCTGGATGGGGATTGGAGCAGCCTGGGATAGTGGAAGGTGTCCCTGCCCATGACAGGGAGTGGGAGCAAGGTGATCTCTGAGGACCCTTCCAACTCAGACCATTCAGTGAAATTCTGCATATTCAATTCCAAAAGGAAAAAGCTTCTTAGAGTAGTCAACAAATTCCATTTTGGTAGCAAGGCTGATTTGTTTTGAGCTGAACGTAGAAAACGAATGTCAAGGAAAAGTCCCTTCCAAGCAAGAAAGCTCATCCTTTGCGTTGGGGAAAATGTCAAAAGGCCACGCTGACATTTACATTTTTTTTCTCTCTCCACTTTGTTCCTGAACAAAAATTTGCCAAAGCCAACAGGGTGTCACTTCGTGATGGAAATCTGTTTTGACAAAAAATTTTCCAACCAGCTTTACTCGCTCCACACAAACATTTCCGCTCTCGGTTCCAGTCGGGATTTGGCAGGGAGCAGGCCAGGGATGGAGAGGGGCTATTCCTTTCGGGCCCTGTCAGAGATGTATCACCCTGTCAAAGGTCCCGGTGTCGCTGGAAGCGTCCTCATTCCAGGGAGATCTCCAAGGTTCCTCTCTTTGCCCGCCTGGCTGACCTGGCAGGATTAAAACATTCCCTTGCTGTGAAACGCTCGCCTGGGAGCTGGATTTGGGCTGGGCAGCCGCTGAGCCAGAGTCAGGGCCTGGTTAGGCCTCACACGGCTTGTTGTGCTGAGTTACAGCTCTTCCTTACAGATTTTGGGGGATTTTTCTTGTTTCTGCTGCAGTTCCTGGATCACTGTCTGGGCAGAGCCTCATTTCCAAGGGCCTGCAGGGGCAGGATGAGGGCGAATGGCTTCGGACTGGCAGAGAGCTGGTTTAGGTTGGGTGTGGGGAAGGAATTGCTCCCTCTGAGGGTGGGGAGGCCCTGGCACAGAGAACCTGGGGCTGCCCCATCCCTGGAAGTGTCCAAGGGAGAAGAAAACCTGGAATAAAGATAGTGCTAGAGCTGGAAATGCAGGGAACAGTCACTCCAGGGTGAGCAAGAAAAGCAGTTCAGGGGTGAGGATGGCAGGGGCCTGGCTGGGAGGGAGAATGGATCTCTGACTCAAGAGAAAAGAATGAAAGGTTGGTTTTTGCCTTTCCTGAATTGGGAAAAAGCCGATGTCCCTGGTTGGATGGGGATTGGAGCAGCCTGGGACATGTCCCTGCCCTTGGCAGGGGGTGGAATGGGATGAGCTTTAAGGTCCCTTCCAACCCAAACCATCCTCTGATTTCATGATATTGAATGAAGACAGGAGCCCAGTTATCTGCTAATTTTTTGATGTTTACAGACCAAAATCTGTATCTTCTTGCTGCAATTGATCTGTACAACACTGGAACCTGGGACATGGGATGGAAGAGGTTTGAAAGTCTCTCATTGCCTCGTCGGGGTCATATCAGAGGGAACATCCTCCCAGGGATGGGGATGAGGGCCCAGGCCATGCTGGCTCTCTCCTGGGAGGAGGACGGCCCAATTCGTGCTCTAGCTCTGAACACTTGGGGCTTGCCAAAAAAAAAAAAAAAACAACCAAAAAAAAAGAGAAAATTAATAAAAAATCTGAGCACAAGTGCTTGGATGTCGCTGGCAGGGAAAAAAAAGCCACAGCGGCAATAAAATTAATTTCCTTCTCTAATATATACAAGACTTTCTCCAGGAGAATTATGAGGCACGCTGATCAAAGTCTGTAAGTGGTACTTATGCTATCAGTTTCACCCCCTTAATGCCCTGCTGTCAAAACAAAATCCCCTCGAAAGGCTTTGAGGAAAATCACATGAGCATAATGGCTTTGAGAAAAATGGCCCTAAGTACTCAGTAACATATACAGAGAGGACTATTAGATGGGCTGGTGTAATTGGACTTATTTTCAAATGTAAACACTCTTCTAGGAGCAAGTTACTGCTGAGCCACGGAGCAGAGTGGGGCTGGGTTATCGGGGGAGAGGGGAGCACCGGGAACTCTGCCCTGAGACACAACGGTGACTCGGGATGAGATAAAAGGAGGAGGGGAAAAGCAGGGGAAGGATGGGCTTTGTTAAGGAAACATTTCCAGGCATGTAAAGGGTGAAATTCAGGCGGGGTGTGACGGTGCTGCCGTGCTGCTCTCCGGTGGGAGGCAGTGAGAGTGACCTCTCGGGGCCTGTCTCTGCTGCCCGTGTTTGTCTGAAGGTGTTCCTGGCGGGGCTGGTGCTGCCCTGACAGCTCTGGGAGGGATTCCCAGCTCCGGGCAGAGCCGCCCGTGAGCACCAGCCCTGGTGGGGACAGCAAAGGTGACCCCAAACGCCCGGTGTGCAGCGCTGGGAGGGAGCACAGGCAGCTCTGGTGCTTTCCACCTCTGCAGGACTTGTTGGTGCACCCGTAGGGAAAACCCTAATTCGTGTTTCGGTCCGTGCCTCTGCCCCAGGGTGTTCCACGGCCTCGGGAGCAGCGACAGCTCCTGCTCCGTGTGCAGCTCCTGCCACCAGCTCTGCCCCTCTCCATCACTTCTTGGGAGGCTCCCAGCCCCTCAGGGACCTCAGGTCCCAGCCCCCAGGTCTCCCTTGCTGCAGCAGCAGTGCCCCAGGGCTGTGCAGTGACTGGGAGGGCATGAACTGCTCGGGGGAGGTTAAATGGGGGCTGTGTTTGGAGACATCCCGATGTTGAGGCAGGAAAACTGAGCATCCCTCATGGTTCGGATGCTCCTGGGTGGAAAAGCTGCTGCTGAGGGTTAATTTCAATTTCTCCCTGTGCAGACAGCGTCCAGTGCAGACTCCAGGGCCCATTCCTGCAGCCCTTGCTTCCCCTTCTCCCTCTTCCCTTCGGCACTGCAGCCCTCGCTGTCTGAGGCCAAAGGTCCTTGGAGTCTCTTTCCCAGACCACTGAACCTCTTTGCCAGGTGACTTTTCCCCCTGGGAACACCAGCTCAGCCTACCAAAAAGCAAGACCAGGGATTTTTTGACAAAATACTGAAATATTTCAAAGGCTTGGAAAAAAAAAATCCCGAACAACCCAACAAAACAAACCCAATAAACTCAGACAGTCTCTACCACCTGGTTTTTTTCAGCTGGTGACTGTAAAATGAGTCTTCCCTGACCATCCTTTTGTGCTGGGGCACAGACAGAGTCTGCTGGAGTCAATGAAAAGATATTCCTAGGCTCATCTAGATTCCTGACATCTCATAGAGCTATTTCCCTCTCTGTCCCTCTCTCCTGGCCTTACTGTCTTGCTCTCCCTTTGGAGGAAATTCCTTTCCCGGTGATAACCATGTCTGTAGCTCATATTTCCTCTTTCTTGTTGACAGTTTTAAACCAATAGATTTATGAACTTTGAAGCAATAGAAATATTTCAGGCATACCTACCCTTGCCCTTATCTGGAGCAGGCAGGGATTATTCTTTCTCTGGACACTGCACTTGTAACAGGAGACATTTGCCTTTCAGCCCATCCTTCGGAAAGCCAAGCCTGGTTTGCTTAATGAGGGCCTTGGTAACCTCTGATTACTCGTGTGGGAGTCCCACAGCTGCTCTGCCAGTTTTACCTCAGCTGGGACCAAAGAGGTGACGCTGCCTTCGAGGCGATGCCCCTTGATGGGTGTGTGGGGCTGGGGGGTGATGGATGGGTGCTCAGCGAGGAAATTCGCAATCATTTCCCATCCAGGCTGCCTGGGACAGCAGGGTGAGTGAACAGCTCCAGGCCCTGCTCCCTTTTCGCAGTCCCTGGCCCAAAAGTCCTGCTCCATCTGAGAATTCCGTGCTGCTTCTCAGACTTCAGCTCCTCTGCAGTTTCACCCTTCAAAATGGGAATAACCCGGTTTAGAGAGCTGCAGGCAGGGTCAGGCACAGCCCCAGCAGTGCCAGGGGACATGGGCTGCCCTCATGCCTGGACTGAGGCGGGCAGGGAGGGTTTTGCCCCTTCCAGCCCATCCCAGGGTGTCGGTCCTGGGGGGACCTGGCTGCAGCTGGACTGAGCACCCCGGAGCGTCGCTCTGCTTTTCAGGCCTGCCGAGTGAAAATCCCTCCTCCAGGGACTTCACAGACACAATTCCTTCCCTTTTTAGCTCTGCAGGATCCTTGATTCATAAAAGAGGGTGGAGGGAGTAGGTGCTTCCCACAGGAGGTGTTTCTGTCTGTCAGAGACGACAGGACAGGGCTCGTCAGGCCACGAGCTGATTTCCTGCGGCCCATCCCATGGGGGACGCGAGTCGGAGAGAATTCCAGAGGCAGCAGCTCCCCACCTGAATGTGAGTGCTGAGGCCTGGGGGGTGTGAAATGATTGGCACCAAGGCCTGGCACCTCCCAAAACTCCCCAGGGGCAGAGGAGAAACTCTGCGAGTGGGACAGCTCGGTGTTAATTGAAATTTTGCATGGCTGTGACCTCCAGTGAGGTGAATTTGGAGAAATCCTGTGACAAAAGCATCTCTGGGTAGGGCTGCATTTAGGGGAGGCTGAGCCTCAGTTCCAGCAGCTCCAGAGCCCAAAATGAAGCTGTGGGTGAAGAAATGACAGCCCTGCAAGGTGCCCTCAGCAGGGGAGGGTTTCCTTCCCCACTGGGCAGCTTCTCCAGCGTGATCCTGGCACCACAGAACCTCCTCCCTGACATTTCTGGGGGCAGGATTTCCTGGTGGGATGGGCAGAGTGTGAAGGCGTTGGGGGCCCCCAGGCTGCAATGGGTGGGAGAGGGGAGAGGCAGATCCACCCTAGCCAGCACTTTGCCCAGGAAAAAGAGGATTGAAGGAGTGATCCCAAAAGACCTGGGACAGCTTTGAGAGGCAGGAAGCGGCTGCTGAGGATGTGCTTTGGGATCAGAGGTTGTTGTGTTCATACTGGGAACAGGAAGGATTGGCTGGGCCTGTGCCCAAATGAATCCCAGAATTGTCACAGAATCATGGAATGGTTTGGGTGGGAAGGGACCTTAAAGTCCATCCAGTGCCACCCCTGCCATGGGCAGGGACACTTTCCACCACCCCAGGGTGCTCCAAGCCCCGTCCAGCCTGGCCTTGGGCACTGCCAGGGCTGAGTGAGGGCACAGATCCACACACTGTGGTGAGCAGCAGATTTTGTGGCCTTTTTTTGTCCCAGCATTTCTCCCTTCCCTGGCGGGATTCTGGCGGCTCTGATGCAGCGCTCGAGGGAGCAGCAGCACGGGGAGATCCCACACTGGTGTTTCCCCAGCTGGATCAGCTGTGGGCTTAACAAAATAAATCATTTTCGAGGCTATAAATCCCGAGCCTTTCAGCAGCTCCTACGGAAACTGCCATGTGCAGAACAACAGCAGGCTGTTTATCCAAACTCGCCAAAGCATCTGCAGCCCACTTAATGATTTCCCAGCCACTCACACCCCGCCTGTGGGCTGGGAGCTGCTGCCCAGAGCATGGGAGAGGAAAGCAGAGGCTTCAGCCTAGGAGAAACTGCATTTCCCCTTCCCAAACTCAAGCTGGGATGTTTTTGGAGGGCATTTTCTGCCTGCTCTACTCCGTGCTGGGATTTCTTTCCGGAGGCACGGGAATCGGTGCTGTAAGGGTTAAGCTGATGCGCTGGGATGCTCCTCTCTCCTCTGGACCGCCAGGTCTTGTCTCTGTTAAACATCTCCCCCTCTCTTTTACGTGCAGCTCCTCTTTTACAAGGCCGGGCTCGGGCGTTTCGGCGCGGCCAGGAGCCATCTCCCCATCCATTAGCGCCCGTGACAGCAGGTAACGGGATCGCTTCAAAAGGACCACGGTGCCCCTCCGCCCCTCCCCAAACCGAGCTCTGACAGCAGAGCAAGAAGCAGCTGCCCCGTTTCTCTGCAGGGCTCACCCGCCCCCAAACGGGCCCGTTTCGGGGGGCAGGAGCCGAGCTGAGCGCGGTGCTCACTGATATTTGTCGGGGCTGCTTGCCCCGAGACCTCTCAGCGCGGTCTGAGCCGCCTCACGCCCCAGGAGGAGCTGCAGATGCTCGGTTTTATCAGAGCCGCTGACCCCTTACCCCGCACCGGGCCAGCCAGGGCTGCTCCATGCCCTGGCTAATCGCCGGAGCCCCGCGGGGCCGCACCCACCCCGGGATGCCGGCGCTCACTTTCCCGGCCCGCCTTCCCTTGTTTTTCCTTCTTCCTGCGTTTTCCCCCCTCCCCTCTCTGCTGGCTCGGTCTCACGTTCCTCACATCTTTATTTCCACACCGGCTGCCATCCCTCAGCCGTCCCGAGCATCCTTCCTGCCCATCCCGGCGGGCAGGACAGGTTTGCTCGTGTGTGGTCTCCCACCTGGGCCAGCGGGGAGGTTTGGCTCTCCCGCCTGGGCACCGCTCAGGGATAACACCGACAGCGGCAGGAAGGGCTCTGGCGAGGGCAGATCAAACAGGAGCTGGAATGCTGGGCTGGATGGTGCTGGGAGGGCAGCCCAGGAGGTGCCAGGGAGTTGCCTGGGCAGGGAAAGAGGCAAATGCTTCCTTTCTTTTCAAAAATCTGTTCTTTCTGCCAACAAAAAGCGCAGAGAAATAAATAACCCTGATATTTTTAAGTTACTGAAAAGTAGTTAGAAAGGAATCTGGAAATGTGAAGGTGTGAACACACTAGTTCCCAGCTCTACCTGCAATTTCGTTTAATTATTACTATTAATTTCTCCCGCGAATATTAACGCAAAACGCCCCCCTTCCTCATGGCCCTTCCGCCAAACCCATTTGTTTACAGACCCGCCTGCGGAGCCCAACACAAACCCCTCACCCGCGTTAAACTTCAGCTCGTTTGCTGATTCCCCCCGATTCCCAGGCGATCTTCTCCCGGGAGGTGACCGGCAGAGCCGCAGCCACCCCGCGCCTGCCCAGGTGAGCCCGGCCGGGGCGAGCGGCTCGGGTTTAATTCGCACTAATGAGTTACAGGGTGATTAAACTCGCAGGGCGCCCGGTCGGTGTGGGGCGTTCACACAGCCGGGGCTGTGCCGCTGCTCCCTCTGCCGCTCCAGGGCTCGGGTTCATGGCTTGTCCCGGTAAATCCGCGCCAAGCCGGCCCCAGATGTGCAGGGAAGCGCTGCTGAAGGGCGGGAAAGGGACGCAGAGGCGCCTGTGGTTGTGCTCTCCCCGCCAGCCGCACCTGCTGCCGAGCTCCTGGGGGCACCTGGTGCCTTCTGCTCCCCGATCCTCGGCCCTGCTGAAGTCCCTGCGTCCTGCAGGAGCCCCGCTGCTGGGAATTCCTCCCGAGGGAATAGCTCCTGTGGAATTGCTCTGGCAGGATGGCTCTTAATGTGTGAATCATTGCAGTTTTTAAAGGCAGAAATAGATTTGGACCGTGGGGAGCTCTTCCAGTCCCCCCCTAGGCCTCCTGAGATCCTGTTTTCTGTGCTTTTAAGGGGAATTATCCGAAGGAGGCCACTCTCCTTTCAATTTATGGGATCAGTGCTTAAATACAGCTTGGCTGATAATTCAATTAATTGATTCAGTTTGGGGCTGGTTTGAAAATGGCTCTTCCAGGGCTCTCCCCAAAGCTGGGATTTCTCCTCTGCACTGCTGGCTCTGAGCACCCCAAAACCCAGGACCCCACAGCACCCCAGTCAGCACCCAGGCACGTGTGGGGTGACAGGAGGAAAGGTGAGCAGCATTCCCTGCTCCAGATCCCTCCCTGTTGGATCTTTTTCACCCTGCTGCTCCCCAGACACACCCCACGGGCTGGCAGCAGCAGCATCCTCCCCCCACCCCGGATCTGATTTTCAGGTGGGGAAACTGAGGCACTTGAAAACTAAATGAGCCTCCTTGATCACAGCCAGGCAAAGGCGGAATTTAGCCTTTAAAATAACTCTGATTGCTGTAATCCCATTTTTAGGATGCTGGAGAAGTCTCAGGTCCCTCCACAAAATGAAATAACATTGCCAAGGAGCTCCTCGTGCTGTCAACTTTTCTAAAGGACAAGAAATCCACATTTTTGCAATGAACCCCTCCAGAAACGGAATGTTCAGGAGACAAAAAGGCAAAAGTGGGGCTGGGATCTCAGAGTGCTGAGTTTAGGTTGTGCTGAGCCCAGGCTGCTGCCACGGCAGCCATCTCCGAGAATCCCCGTCCGTCTCCATCTGCCCGGGAACGACAGAGATGGATGGTGGTGCTGCCAGGAACGTGCTCTCGGGCTGGGGCTGTCCTCCCAGGAGAAAGCTGCAGGCTTTAGGAGCCCCTGATGAAGATGTAAGAGCCGTGTTTGACACGCCAGCTCTTTTGTTGGGGCACTGGTGGCTCGTGCCACCCGCCTGCCAGCCAGGAGCCACCATGGGCCTGCCCAGGAGGGTCACCAGCACTCGGGACCCCTTTTCTGCCTGCAGAAAACCCTGGGACGATAGGAAATGTGCCCGGGGAGAAGCTGCGAGGAGCATTTTTGGGGGGACGTGGGGTAAAAAGACCAGAAAACAACCAGGGTGTGTAAGAGCAGGGAAAGGCGCGGGCAGAAACGTTTTCTCGCTCCCAAAAGCGGGGAAGGATGAGCAGATAAAGCCCAAATGGGCAGAGCTGCTGCCCTGAAGGAGTTAATTCCCCGAGCAGTGCACTAAGTGGTCAGCAGCCCAATAAATTACGGCCTGGAAAGACAAACCCCAATCATCATTAGTCACGGCTCATTGGCCTGTTAAGGCTCCTCAGCCGAGTTTATCTCTTCCCTCCTGTCCACCCGCAGCCATATTTCATGCTCCGAAAACAGCTGACCCCGGGGGTCAGCCAAATGAAAGCCCCATTCAACAGGTCCTCCAGGGCCCGGCCACGGGAAAAAACGGCCGAGGTCAGAATAACACGGGGCCACGGGCAGCCCCGGGCCGCTGGCCGCCCGCGGCAGACGCTCCCCACACGCTCAAGTGACCAGGACATGTTAATCCGCTCCAGGATCAGCAGGGTCAGGCCGGGGCTGGGAGGAACAGTGGCGTAATTAGGTGAGGGTGACCTCCATAAAACAGTAATGGGCTTCCAGAGCAGCCCGTGGTGCTCTGCACCCTCTTCCCGGCTCCTCGGGAGTTGGGAATGCCGGGAGGGATGGAGGGAGGCCCGAATGTTGTCCTGGCTCCCGCTGATGGGCACCACGGCCCAGGGTTTCACCACGCAGGGCAATTTTAGTGGGAAGCGTTGTAAAAGAAAGGAGTGGGGGGGATGTCTTAATTTCCATTAATTTCCATTTAAAAAAAAACCCAAGGAAGTATTTGGAGCAGCTGGAAGCTGAAGCAGGTGGTGAGGAAAGGCCCTGCCTGCACAGAGCAGCAGGAAAAGGGAGGGGAAAGGGGGTGCTGAGGAATAAGGGGGGTTTGAAGAGCGGTTTTGTAGGGTGTTATTTCCCCAATACCCTGGAAGTTCATGCACATAGCTTTGGGAATCTGCCTTGGAAGAGCTGGACGACTTGGAGAGGGATGAAGGGAGAGGAACTTCAGGCCGGCTTCCTCCGCAGGATGGTTGTAAAAGTCTGTACTGGAGGACACGGAGTGGCTCAGGGTGAGCTCGTGGCTTTCATGGTGAAGGCATATGGCCACCTGAAAACTCCAGAAATGCTCTGAAAATCAGATTTAAAGCCATGAAATGAAAATCCTGGAGGTCAGCAACAAGTGAGAACACTCACTCTTCACCACCACAGCCGGGCGGGGTTTTAATCCTAGGGAAGAGTTTCTCTGTGGTGGGAAGAGCAAGAAAGATGGTGAGGAAAACACCTCAAATTGTTACATTTTGGGTAGATTGGTTTTGAGCCAGAATGGTGTTGAGGTTTTGGCTACAAAAGGGTTTATGGCATTACAGCACGAAGCTGTAAACATTTCAGACTTAATCCTCATTGAAATTGATTGATTGAGACTTAAGGATTTGACTGACAAACAACAGAGATCAAATCAAACTCCTGTTTTCCCAATCCCTTGGAAGCCAAACTCCTGTTTTCCCAATCTCTTGGAAGCCAAACTCCTGTTTTCCCAATCCCTTGGAAGCCAAACTCCTGTTTTCCCAATCCCTTGGAAGCCAAACTCCTGTTTTCCAGCCCTTTGGCTGGCGAAGCAGCATCACCTTTAGGAACTCAAAGCTGTGCCAATCTTTGAGACCAGGGAAACCTCGTGGAGGTGTTTCTGTCTGGGGATTGGAGGTTTTCCTGCAGCAGCAGGAGATGCTGGTGCAGGAATGTGCCTCTTTCTCCCACTTCATGAGCAACCTGTGCATGTCCAGGCGCTAACAGGCTCTGGAGAAAGACCTGGAATGTCATTTTCCTGGAGCTGGAGGTCAAATCTGGGGCTGAGCCCACTTTGCCATCCGTGGGTCTGTTAGGGAAGGGTTTAAAGCAGCTCCCGTGATGCCTGTGATCTGTCACCGAGCACCATAAATCAGGAGCTGCTGGCTCAGGGCTTTCCCTTTTTTCCAGGGAAGCAGAGGGAGGGGTGAGTATCAGGGATAACTCTGCTGGGATAATTCCTGCCCAAAGCAGCTTGTGGGGATCACATTCTAACCCAGCTCTTTGTCTGCCCGCCTATTGTGGCGTGTCCTGGGATGTTTGAACACAAAGCAACGGAGACGCCGTGATTTGGGACACCCAAACTCCCCGCTCCCTCCCTGATTCCGGGGAGGATAATGGCAGGAGGATGCCAGAGGCAGGTGTGGAGCATCCCAGCCCTGGATCTCTGCCACGGCCGCAGGAGAGCTCAGATGGGGGAAAGGGAGCTGAAAAGGGGAGAGGAGGAGGAGGAGGAGGAGGAGGAGNGGCTGGAGAGGGGCAGCTCCTGGCTCTGAGCACCATTTGCAGGCAGGGATTTGCAGGATTTTGGGAACCCAAGGCAGCGCTGGATGGTGGGGAGGGAGGGGTGTCTGGCGTTGGTTCTGGCTCCCAGCGATAAAGGATGCGGTTCCTGGGAGGGGGGAATCCCTACCTGTGGGATTTTGGGCAGCACAAGGATGAGAGGGAGGTGTTGGGGACCTGGGGAGCTCTGGAGTGGGGTCTCTGCCTCTCCCCCTTCATCCATCCAGGACCCCCCAGCCCGTAACTCTTCTGCTCTGTAACCTGGGTGACTGAACTGGGCAGGGTCATCCCCTTCCCTGTGTGGGTCTGCCAGAAAAACTTCGAACAACCAAAAAAAATCTGTTCTGGAGGCAAGAATCGCGGGGCTTTCCACAGGATTTTTTTTTCTTCTACTTGGAAAGGAAAATCTTCGCTGCAACAACTCATTTTGGGAGAGTTTGCTGCAAAGCCTGGTCCCACCTGGAGCTGCAGCCTCTGTTCCCAGCGGAGGAGCCTTTCTCTGCCATCCTGGATGCTGGGCTGGCACTGAGCCTCCAGCCGGGGGCTGAGTGTCACCCATGGAGCAGGGGTGTCACCCATGGATGCCACCCACGCCCTGGAGCTGCCAGAGCAGGCCTGGCACTCCCAGCCCGCAGCAGGCATCTGTGGGAGCCCAGGGAACTGAGCTGGGATATCCCAGAGCCCGGCTGAGCACTCCAGAGCTCCCTCCCTGCCGGCTGCTCCGAGGACAAGGCGTGACCCGAGGTGGGATGGATTTGTTCCTGGACAAGGGAGCTGAAAACGGACAGCAAGGGAAGGGCACGGAGCTGGCAGCAGGTAAGGCTTGGGATTCCCATCCCTGTGTTCACAAACCGCTGGAAAAGCAGCCCTGGAAGCCAGGCAGAAGCTGGGACACGTCTGGCTCTTTATTCCCAGGTTATAATGAAGCCATTAGTTAATTTAAATAATTACCTTCTCCTGGGGGTGTTTCCCACGCTGTCCCAAGCCAGGGGTGAGGGCTGCCAGGCTCTTCCCTCCTCTCCCTGTATCAAACGTCCCTCCCTCCCTTCTCCTTGGGCAAAAGCAAAGGCCGTCCTATTTTCCCTGCCTTTCCCTTAAGCCATCTCGCCCTTGCCAGACTATCTGTGGAATTAAATCCCGTTAAATCAGCTCCTCTGGAAGGCCTGGATCAGCGAGGCCCAGTGACAGCAGTCCCGTGGTGGGAGCAGGGCAGGGATGCAGCAGAAGTGCCTGAGCAGGACGTCAGGCTCGGTCCAGAAAATTTACAGCCCCCGGCTCGGGCTCCGGGCCCCCTTTTCATTCCATGTGACACCGAGCGAGCGAGACTGAGTCACCCCCGCGTCTCCCTCCGCCCCGGCAGGGCTTTTCCAGCTCCAAACACCGCGGGGTTGGGAAGGGGAGCCACAGAGATGCCGGCTCTGGCCGGCAGCAAAGCCAGCAGACCCATGAATAAGGATCAGGCGATATTTCATAGGCTTAGGATGGGATTTAGCTGTCGGGCAGAGCCCGGGAGAAGGAGCACAGGCAGCACTTCCCCAGGGCTGTGGGGTTCGCTGGAGCTGCGCTCCTCTCTCGTCTCCAGGTAACAGAGGCATCTCTGAGCTGCCTTTGCCGGCTCCTCCCTCATCCTGCCTTTTCCAGCTCTGCCAGCACGGAGCCGTGGAACGTCCTGAGCCGTGGAATGTCCTGAGCGGGAAGGGCCCCCCGGGGATCTCTGGGATCCAGCTCCTGGCTCTGCACAGGACAGCCCAACAATCCCCGAGAGCGCTGTCCCGACACTCCCTGGTCCGTGCCAGGCGCGGGGCTGTGCCCGCTCCCTGGGCAGCCTGCACAGGGAGATCTTAGCAGCTGGATTCCAGAATCCTCTGGAGTTTGGGAAGAGGTTTCATCCGGGCCCAGGACTCTGTGTGGTGCTGTACAAATGAAGGTGCAGAAGGAGGGGATGTCCCCTAGAGCTGCTTGCAGGTGGATTTCCTCCTCCCGAGGCTCTCGGGGAGGATAAAACGGGGATGTTGGAAGCTGGCAGGACAAGGACTGGAGATCTCCAGGGGTCCCTCCCAGCCTCGTGCTTCTCCAGACGCTGGGATTAAGCGGCCTGAGAGACGCAGCTGCCTGCAGCCACCAAGGCAGGTGCTGGGAGGGTTCCTTTGGCTCCAGCGATCTCACACCTGGCACTTCACCCCCACCCTCTCTCCTGCTCTGCCCCCAGCTTGCCCACTCTTCTTCCAAAGCAGGACTGCCAGAGGGTTTGCTGCTCTCAGGCTGCCTTCCCACCCCTCATCCTCTCTCCTAGGAAAAGCTTCCTCCTGTGTCTCATCACGTCTCCCCTCCCCACGCTCGGGCCACCACTCACTGTCCCATTCCAGTTCCACAATTCCCTTCCTGAGCACGCCTAGATTGGATATTGGGAAATATTCCTTCCCTGAAAGGGTGCTCAGGCACTGGCCAGGCTGCCCAGGGCAGCGGTGGGGTCAGCAGGGATTCAAAAGGAGGGAGGGATTTAAAAGCCATGTGGCACCTGGGGACAAGGGTGAGTGGTGGCCTGGGGGGATGGTTGGAGGTGATGATCTCAGAGGGCTCCAGGATCACAAAAATCCCGTGACTCTGTGGGCCACGTGGAATTAGACCCTCCAACAGCAGGATGGAGTCAGGATGGAGTTTACAATCTTCACCTGGGCTTTGTGGTGTCCCCAAGCCCACCCTGGCAGCGCTGACGCTGAGAACGGCCTGGAGCACCCGTTCCCAGCCTTTCCAAAGGCAGGAGCTGCACAGCCCCGTCGTGATGCCCACCCTGCCCCAGCACCCTGCCCCAGCACCCTGCCCCAGCACCCTCCCTGCCAGGCAGCTTCCCCTGGGCCTTGCCTGCTCTGCCGATTAAATCCTGGGACCTCGGTGTGGCTGTGCCCCGGATGCCAGTGCAGGAACCAGGACATCCCCTCACCCATCGGCTCCCTCCCCACGCCCTGCATTTAATCTCCAGCTCTCAGCTTTGAGTGGCAGTGTTTGCTTGGGCTCCCAGCCATCCTCTCTGCCCTCTCCACCACGCGGAGGTGGCAGCTGGTTTAGCAGAGCTGCTGGGGCCCTTTCCTGCCCCGCATCCCCTAATTGGTCAAGTTGAACGTGGCTCCTCCACTTGCAATTTGTCAGAGCTTTATCTGAACATCTGCATCCCGGCCTCTCATTAGGCCCTTAGAAAAATAGAAGTGTCTGATGGCTGAATAGCTTTAAATTTGGAAGCAGAGTGGGAGTAGGTGGGAGAAAATGCACTGCCCTTGATGTAATCATCAGAGGAGGACAGTTCTGAACAATGACCAGATCGTCCTCGCCCCACGATGACAGCAATTTCTGACTTATCACCCCCCAGCACTATATTAAGGCACCGAGATTACAGCGCTCCTCGTTAGCACCACATCTGCTGGAAATCAGCGCGGGGAAGGCTGCTGAGGGTGCGAAAAAGCTCCAGGATGGCCCAGAGAGAACACTCCCCCAAAGGAGAGCAGTGTCCTTCCCCTGCTGGCAGAGCTCAGTGCTGATGGGCCACGAGCACGCGGGGCAGCCCTGGGACTGAGCCCGTGGGGACAGGGGACCCCGAGAGCAGCAGGGCCCAGGTGTGCCCACCCACGGGGGCTTGGCTGAGGCTCTTCCCTTTTCCTGCCTGTTCCCGGCGGTCTCCTCCCATCCCTGCACAGCTCTTTGCGTGGCACACCAGGTTTAACCCTCGTCTCTTCCACGCTGTGGCACGAAGATCCCGTTTCCCGCATTTTGAGGTTCTCAAATATTCCCACCTCAGTGCAGTCATAGCAAAAACTTTGATTCATAACAAACCCAGAGAGATAAAGGAACTTGGTGCCATTTTTCCTGCCTGGCACCAAGACCTGCCCTTGTGGCACTGCCCCAAAAAGCCCCAAAAAGTCCTCGCCTTGCTCAGATTCCTCTGACAGGTGAACTCAACTTGGGGATGACTTCAGGAGGGACTTCCTGATTTTGCTCCCGGCCTGGCCGGGTGAGCAGCCAAATTCCATGGCTCTCCTGGTTCAGAGGCTGGAGGAAACCCTCCTTGCAGTGTATTTGCTGATCCTGAGGTTTAGCAGTTGCATTTAAACAATTCCTCGGGACCGCTCCTTGACTTCTCCAAGCGACTTCAGTCCCGCAGAGAACGAGGGATCGGGAACATGAGGGCTCCAAGGGTATTTCATGGCCCTGTGGCTAAAGATGCAGAGCTGTGAGGATCTCCTGGAGCTGCCCTGGTGGATTTTCTTCCCTCTGAAGTGAAGGTGATTTCTGAGCCTCCCCGGCCACCGCGATCCATGGCACGCTTTGACTTCCCAGGGGTGGCGTGGGGGACGAGGAGCGCTGCGGGCAGGCTTTGTGCTGACGTGTGGCTCTGCTCAAGGGTCCAGAAATCCCATCCCGCCTTCCTGGAGCTGCCCTGCTTCCCTCAGGAGCCAGGGCCGCTGATCTGCAGAACCTCAGCTCGAGGAGCTTTCAAAGGCCCGTTGGAGCAGCTGGTGTGAACCATCCATCAGTGCTCCTGTCTTCGCTCTAACCCGCTCCGTTCTGGGCTGCCTTAATTCAGTTACGATGAAATTTCGAGCAACTGCTCCTGACAAATGAGACTTCCTCTGGTGGGTTGCTTCTTTAAACTGTTAACACATGCTTAAATATTGTCAGAGCTCAGAAGGAGAACGTTTAAGCTCCCAAAGATCCTTCATTATCAAAGGCAGCTGCTGGCGTGCAGGGGAACCCTGCTGCCCAACTGTGCATCCGTGGGAGAGTATCCTGGCAGGGATCCTTCAGTTACAGGAACGAAGGCTACGGCCCTGGGAAAGGGGCTGGAGGTTGGAATAGAGGAGGTGGAAGTGGTGGGGATGCAGAGTGGACAATGCTGGCTTCCAGGACCTGAAGGGAATCTACAAAGAAAAGATGGGGAGGGACTTTTTACAAGAGCCTGGAATGCCAGGACACAGGGAATGGCTTCCCACTGCCAGAGGGCAGGGATGGGTGGGATACTGGGAAGGAATTGTTCCCTGGGAGGGTTGGCAGGCCCTGGCACAGGGTGCCCAGAGAAGCTGTGGCTGCCCCGGGCTCCCTGGCAGTGCCCAAGGCCAGGCTGGACAGGGCTTGGAGCAGCCTGGGACAGTGGAAGGTGTCCCTGCCCATGGCAGGGGTGGGAACAGGATGAGCTTTAAGGTCCCTCTCATCCCAAACCATTCCATGATTCTGTGACTGAGGACTTCTCCCCGTTCCACATGGACCTCAAGGAGCTTCAGTGTCCAAGGAAAGGTGTTGGGAGGAGAACAAAGGTTTTGTGCAGCCCTCTCCCAGCCCAGCTGCCCGGCTGCTCCGCCCGTCCTGCACGGAAAGAGCCCCCAGGCGCTTTCCCGTCCGCTCCTCCCAACCTTTCCCGCCCCAGCTCCCACTGGTGCTGCTGTGACAAGGCTCTCTGGAGGGTACCAGGAGATCTGGTGGCAAACACTCATTAATTGATTCTCTGGGACCAAGGAGGAATCCAATCCAATTAGAGATAAATAATTGATGCCATCGAGCGCCGAGATTGGGACGTTATTGACCCGGGGCACGGGAGGGGCCCACAGCTGTTCCTGGTGTCAGCGCCACGGAACCTGAACTGAGACAATGACCCTTCAGCAGCCCCTGGCAGGGCCAGGGGACACCAGCCCCAGGTGAACCATCTGAGGTCTCCACACAGCACAGAGGAAACCACGTTAATCCTTTAATCCTCGGCCTCTCACACCGAGGGCCTTGAAAGAGCTCCTCAAGATTGCAAAGGATGCCTGGGGTAACAGGTCTGATGCCTGGGGTAACAGGTCTGATGCCTGGGGTAACAGGTCTTATCCCTGGGACCTCAACCATGGCTTTCAAGCAGCCATTGGTCATCCTGCTAAACCCACAGCCTGCAGAGAAATGAAATGTCCCCTCCAGCAGCACCAGGAGGAATTTGGTTGGACGAGTAGTACAGGGTAGGAAATAATTCTGCTGCAGCTCTGTGGTTTGGTGGCTCCAGACAACGTGGAAAGGAGCAAGAGGGAAAATCCTAATGAGAATGTGGCCATAAAGGTGCCCTGCCATGGGAGGAAGAGGAGGAAGAGGCTGGGGGTCGGTGTGTGGGGGGTGAGGATCCCTTTCCTGGGGATTGCTCCCCTGTGTCTGTTCCCAACCGAGGGGCATTTCAGGGTCTGGAATGTGGGCAAGGATTTTTCTGAGGAGGCTCAGAAAAGTTCGGGCTCTGCCCACCCATCCTTTTCAGCATTTTAATGCGGCTAGAACTGTTGAAAACCTGGAGATCTCCTGAAAACCAGGAGATTTACCCCCAGCTCTGGTGGAATTTGGGTCGGTGGGTCCTTACAGAGCTCAGAGAGAAGAGGGGAAGCTGTGAGTGGCCCAGAGAAGTGAGGATTGCTCACTGGAATGAGCACACGGTGGTTTCAGGCAGAGGCAATCTGTTATTTCCACTTCAGGACATTTATTTGGGTCAGGATAGGGAAATGTGATTTACTTGCCAAGGTCCCCCCGGGCTGGTAAAAGAGGAACTACCACACGCTATTGTGTGAGCGTCCTGCCCGGTGTTTGTGTCTGTTTATTGCACTTGGCCACTCGGGGGGTTTCCCTCTGCCCCCTCCCCCAAATTCGCTCGAGGGAATTTGCCCTGAGTGCTGCCAGGACCTGTAAAACCACGGGCAGGGGATGGAGCCGGAGGGATCCGGGACCCAGCTCCTCACAGAGCTTCCGAGAGCCTGCAGAGGGGAACACCTGGAGCTCTGACCTCTGCTCAGGGCCTCGTTTCACACCTGCTCTGCCAAGGATGGGAGCTGTTCACAGCACCCCAGAATGGGTTTGGAGGGACCTTAAAGCCCATCCAGTGCCACCCCTGCCATGGGCAGGGACACCTTCCACTGTGCCAGGCTGCTCCAAGCCCCATTGTCCATCCTGGCCTTGGGCACTGCCAGGGATCCAGGGGCAGCCACAGCTGCTCTGGGCACCATGTGCCAGGGCCTCCCCTCCCTCCCAGGGAACAATTCCTTCCCAATATCCCATCTAAACCTATTCTCTGTCCGTTTGAAGCCATTTCCCCCTGTCCTGTCACTCCAGTTCCTGATGAACTATCCCTCTGTGGTTTCCTTGCAGCCCCTTCAGATCCTGGAAAGTTGTTCTGAGTTCTCCACTCAACCTGCTCTTCCCTCTGCCTGTCATCATCCTCGGGCCCTTATCTCCAGCAGAAGCAGGACATGGATCTTCCCCAGGCAGGGCTGAGGTTGCCCTGTGAGGATCCATGAGGAGGAGGGCAGAGAGGATGAGCATTAGGAGNCAGCGCTGCCAGGGATGCCCAGGGTGGGATTCTGGGGGGTCTGTGCAGGAGACAGGATCAGGAGTTGGATCAATGATCCCTGTGCGGCCCTTCCAGCTCAGGATATTCCATAATCCAAATGGAATTACATTATCCTGGAATCCAAATTTCCAGCCCTACGTTCCCAACTCCGGCCCAGGACCCCTCGCCGTTGGCTTCCCGAGCCCCAGAAGTGCCTCAGGAGCTACCCCGGACCGTGCTGATGCGGCTCTGTGCCACCTCACCGCTGGGTGCGGGGCTCTGCTCCGGGTGCTGGGGGTCCGGGGCTGCTGCCCCTGCACCCTGGGACTGGCCTGGCATTTATTTTCCAGGCAGGAAGAGGCTGTTCTGCTGCTGGAACCATCACGGTAACAACGCCCGGGAGCGCTGCTGGGTTAAACCCACCAGCACGAACGTGCCAGCTCCCGCTCCTAAGCAAGGAGAGAGTTTTCCTTTGCATTCATTCCCCAGAGCGGCCTGAAGCAGCAGCCTGCTCCTCGTGCATTCCGCCGGCACAGCAGCCCCATCTCCGCAAATCCAGGGGGAGAGAGGTGCCGGGATCCAAACAAAACCCCCGCTCGCAGCGCCCATCGCCGCCGGGGCTGCGTGCGAGCTCCGGGCGCGGACCCGGCCCCAAGGCGCTGCCTGTGCCGGAGCTGCTGCATTAACTCGCTCAGGGCTCTGCAGAACGCTCTCAGGGATAAAAGCAGAGCGAAATCATCTCCCGGCCTGACCTGGGGCTCGCAGGGCCCCGCGGACCTGCTCCGTTTCCTGCCCGCACGCTTCCAGGTACCAGCTCTTCCCAAGAAAACGCCGCGGTTTAGGAGGAGCAGGTGCCGTGCCAAGGCAGCAGCAGAGCCCACGAATGGAAAACTCCCCCGCAGGCGGGTGGGAAACGCGTCCTGCTCCGAGGGACGAGACCTGGGCGAGGTTTGCTCCCACCAAGGTGCTGCTGGCCGCAGAGATTTGCGCATTTAGTGACTTCATGCACATCCACTCACCCGCTTCCTGCCCCGGCCTCGCAAGGACTGCTCGTTATTTGCTTTCACAGCTAATTAAAGCCTCCCCGGGCTCAGCCCCCTGATTAGGGGGAGAGGGCCGAGCCCACAACAGCCGCGGTGGAGGATGTCCCAGCCCCCAGGCTGACCCCGGGCCGCCCTGCAGACCCCACGCTGCAGTTGGGACATCGCTTACCCTGATATTGCAGCCCTCTCTTAAAATATATTGAAGGAGAGATTGGGAAAATGAAGTGCATAAGATTTATCCTGCACCAGAGGATTTCAGCATCCAAGAAAGCCAGAGAGTCCAGTCCCTCAGACTTAATAGAAACCTCCTGCTTTATTAATGTTGCCTGATTTTTTTCCCCTTGTCCACAGGTCCTGGGCAGAAAGTCAAAGCTGTATTTGAGGAGCTTTCCTGGAGGTTTTCATTAATAACAGGGCCAGGGAATCCACTGCAAATGTAAAAATAATAGATTTGAGAGCCCTAAAAGGATGGAGATTTACTCACTGTGGAAATATTAGGGAGAAAGCGGGAGTGGGAGGTTCCCAGGGCCCGGCGCTGCCTGGCTGTGAGCTCTGGAAGCTGCCCGAAGGCCGAGGAGCTGCTGGCAACGGGAGAGGAGGGAATGTTGCCTCCGAGCGGCTCTGGAAGGCAGCTGCGGCTGCTCCGCTGGGCACCGAGCCCCCAGAGCTGTGGGTATTCCCGAGAAACGGGGAATTTCCTTCTCAGGGTAACGGGAAAAGGAGGATGGAGAGCTTTCACCACCCTCAGAGCTGGAGGTCAGGGCGATGCTGGTGCCCAGCAGGTCAGGAGGGACACACGGGAATGGGGTGGCAGGGAGGGATTGCTGCTTCCTGCTGTGCCCAGTCCTGGTGGCAACGCTGGAACCACGTCCCCTCCTTCCGAGGCAGCCTCACCCCACACTGGCCCCAGGCCACACTGGCCCGGCCGGTGGCGTCACCTCTGTGGCAAACCTCCTTCGGCAGGGCTGTGACGGCCACCGGCATTTCCAAACCCGGCTCCGGCTGAGCCCGGGACAGGAGCTGCCGCAGGGACTGAGCCCCTCTGCCTCGAGGGCAGGAAGGGTTTGCCCTCCCCACCCCGCTCCAAACCAGAGGCAGTGACCTGCTGCAGCTGCTCGGGATGGGCTGGTTTCATGCTGGAAAGTGGCTTTGAAATGGGTACAGGTTCCTCTGGATGGAGGAGCACCGCCTTTATCTCTGTGCCATCCTCCAGCTGCGAGTGAAAACCCCCAGCCAGAGCTTCCAGCCAGCCGAGCCCTCTGGGTACCAGAATTCCTGCGGGATGGAGGGAGGGAGAAGTGACTTTTCCTTCCATCTGGGCAAAGCAAGCAGCGAAGCCTCTGGAAGCAGACGGAACTGGCTGCGGGCTCGGATGCCAAACCAGCCCTCCGAGGAGTCCCGGGGAGCCGCTGCCAAGCCCTGCTTGCCCGGGAGGCAGCATCCAGCGTGCCCTGAGGCACTTCAGCCCTGCACAGCCCCTGCACAGCCCCTGCACAGCTCCTCCCTCAGCGCTTCTCAGCGGCCCCGCAGCCCCCCAGCCCCAGCCGGCTGCGCTGGTGGCCCGGGGGCTGCAGGCATTTTCCCAGCGCTCTAATCTAACAGCACCAGTGGGAATGTTTACAGCACGCTGCCACTTGAGGGCTTATCGGCCTCGCCGCCTATCTCCCACCGCCCCGGCCCGATAAAGGGAGGGGCTGCTGGCACCCGGGGGAAGCGCCCGGGGCAGGGGACGGAGCTGGGGACCGGCCAGGCAAACCCAGCGGGGCTGCGGGACTTCTCCAGGAGCCCCTCTGTGCCACCAGGGTGGGCTGGGGAGGAGGAGCGAAGCAGATCCTTTCCCAAAGGGTCCCTCAGAGCAGCTTGGGAGCAGCAGCGGCCGGGCCCGGGGCAGAGGGAACATCCCGTGGAGGGGTGAGGGGCTGTGGGGGCACGGAAATGCACCCCTGGGAAAACCAGAGGCACAGCATAGAATTATTGGATGATTTAGGCGGGAGCATCAAGTCCAGGTGTTACCCCAGCACTGCCAGGGCCACCACGACCCCACGTCCCCGAGTGCCACATCCACACAGCTTTTAAATCCCTCCAGGGATGGGGACTCCACCATCACTACCTGGGTTTGACAACCCTTTGGCAAAGAAATTTTCCCTTTTATCCAATCTAATCCTCCCGTGGGGCACCCTGAGGCTGTTTCCTCTTGTCCTGTCACTTGGGGGAAGGCTCCGACCCCACCACAGAGGGCAGCTCCAGTATTTCCATCAAGGAGCCAACTGCTGACGCCTGCCTGCCTCGGGAACAGGTTTTCCCTGAATTAGATTCATCAGCTGGGGATAAAACTCAGCTCAGCTGGGGATAAAACTCAGCTCAGCTGGGGCTGCGCCCTCTGCTTTGCGTCGGGGCTGAGCTGACACCCTGTGAGTGTCCGCACGGATCCTAAAGGTGCCCCTCACCCACCCGCAGCGCTTCAACCGAGCGGAGTTCGAAAATACTTTTTTTTTTTTTTTTAACTTTAGGACAGACAGGTGCCCTGACGCGTCCTTGCGGCCAACGAGCAGCGCCTGTCCCTCACCTGCGCATCCCTCGCTCCCGGGCCGCTCCCGGCGCTCGGGGCGTGGGACACTCCACGATTGCCCTCTAGTGGCCCCCGGCCCGGGCAAGGGGCGCTCCGGGGGCTGCGGGGTCCCGCTCCCGACCCCCCCTCTGCCCCCAGCCGGGATCCCCGCCCGGCTCTGCGCACCCGGTCCCTGTCCCCTGCGTGTCCTCGGGCTGTGCCAGGGGCAGAGCGCCCGGTCCCTGTCCCTGGGCTGTGCCAGGAGCAGAGCACCCTGTCCCTGTCCCCTGCACGTCCCCGGGCTGTGCCAGCAGCAGCCGCTCTTGGGATTTGGGCTTTTCCCAGGATTTGGTGTGCAGCACACCTGGCTGCAGCCCCCAGCGTGGCCACTGTGTTCCTACCCCACTCTCTGGGATGTTCCCCACCCTCTGGGAGGTTCCCCCAGGCTGGGAATCTCAGACTGGAGGTTTTGGGGGGTGGTAGGAACAGGGAATTCCTTTTGGAAGCTTCACCAGCTTTATTTTAAATGGTTTTTTGTCGGATCACAGAATCATTTAGACGGGAAAAACCTTTAGGATCCTTGAGCCCAACCAAACCCCCCAGGTCACCACAACACCCCAGGGATGGTGACAAGCCTGTGCCAGTGCTCGATAATCCTTCTGGTGAAGAAATTCCCCCTCATATCCAACCTGAACCTCTCCTGGCACAGCCTGAGGCCCTTTCCTCCCCTCCTGATGGTTCCTGGCTGGGAGAATGGAGGGATATTTTAACAGGAAAGCGGCTGCTGCTCCTGCCAGCATGGCCAGGAGGGATCCCCAGCTCCCACGTGGGATCCAACAGTCTCCCAACACAAGAAACAGAGGAAATGGAGAGGTAACCTCAGGGAAGGAAGGGAATTTGCAGAGGGAATGGACTGGGATCCACTCCTGGGATTGATGGAGGGCGTGTGAATGCAGGGAGAGAGAGGCTGGAGAATCCTGGCGCATTTCCAGCAGAGCTGGAGGAACCACATATGGCATGTTTTGCCCATGTTCACCCTCCCCCTTTATCTTCCTCCAAAAGGACCCTTTGGAGAGCAGAAATACCCTGCTCGTCCCAGAGTCCTGTTCCCGAAGCGCTGCTCTGAGCTAACCCTCGCTCTGCTGGGCCGGGTGCTGCTGCTCTGCTCCCTGCGGCAACAGGAGCTGTTTGTGTGAGTGGCCAGGACCTGCTCCACCCCTCCGTGGGATCCCAGCCCCATTTCTCATTTATAAATAAATAAACACAGTCCTGGCAGGGCTGGAAGCACGAGGGAATGTAAAGGAAGGTTTCCTTCCTGGAACGCTCCCTCCTTGCTGGGATCTCCCCAGGGACTGGGCAGAGAAGAAGGTGCTGCAGGAGAGGGTGAAATGCGGTGTCCTCCCGTTCCCTGCAGGTGTTTCTGGAGAGGTTTGAGATCCTGGGCTCTTCCTCCAGCCCTGGTTTATGCAGGACAGGGCTGGGCAGCACTGGGATCGTGATCCCTGCGTGTCCCACGGCCTCAGGTAAGACTTTAAAGTGCATGGAATTTTTTGATATGAAGGGGACACTAAGGAAAACCATAGATAACATTTTTTTTTGTCCCCCCCAAAAAAGGGCAGGGAAGATGTGGGAGCACATCCCCAGTGCGTGCAAACCACAGCCTGCACTGTGACACTGAGCACAAACTGCAGCCACGGGTGCCAGGTAAGGGGGAAATGAAAGGTGGGCTGTGGATTGCAGGGAAAAACCCAAGGGCGGGGGAAAAACCCAAAAGGAGAGACTGGGAAAGTGATCTAGAAAGCCAGAAGAACATGTGGGAAATAAAACCAACCCCAGGACAAGAATGGGGGAGAGGAAATGTTTGGGAGAAGGCAAAAGGAAGTGAAGCCATTGCAGAGAGTTTATTGTTCTCACCTGGTGGATTTTATGTCCTCCATTACCTGAATCTGTCCCCGGGTGACTTTAGGGTTTCATTAACTCCCCTGTGGCCCCCTCAAGGGTTTGATGGCCCAGGACAGACCCCAGTGGCCATCGCCATGCAGAGCCAGTGTCCCACAGCCCCTAGATGTCCCCAAGCCACACCAGAACAGGGGCCCTGGTGCCTCTCCAGGCTCCAGGCCAGAGCTGGCGGTGTTCAGGTGGTGTTGCAGGGCCCTGGGTGGTGTTTCCGTTCCTCCCCTGGAAGTTTGGAGCAGAATAAGAGCACAGGAACACCCCTTAAAGCTGATTTTGCGAAGCAGGAGTCGCTTGTGTCCCTTCCCACGGGCAGAGGCGGGGAATGAGGAGGTTTTGGTGAGGTCATGAGGAGCTGGGACAGGGACAGCTCCCGCTGAGCCCTGTCCACACCCTGTGCCCGTGTTGGAACTTTTCCCTCCCAGGGAGAACAGGAGTGCAGGAGTCTCATTTCTGAAGCTCTGATTTTCATCCCTCAGTGAGGCCAGTGACACTTTTGTGCCTCCCAAACTGAAATGGGGATCACCCGG
>VZRR01007896.1:0-20612 GCA_013398015.1 Oreocharis arfaki | reverse complement strand
ATCAGCTGCCCACCTCTCAAAACTTCACAGCCACAGGAGACCTCACAGAATAATAGAAAGTTTGGGGTTGGAAGGGATGTTTAAAGGGCATTTAATTCCAACCCCTCTGCCACAGGCAGGGGCATCTTTGTATATTTTAACTGTATTTCAGGTTGCTCAGAGCCCCGTCCAACCTGACATTGAATGGCTTCTGGGATGGGGCATCCCCCATCTCTTGGGGCACCCTGTGCCAGGGCCTCACCACCCTCACAGCCAACAATTCCTTACCAATATCCCATCTATCCCTGCCCTCTTGCAGTGGGAAGCCATTCCCTGTGTCCTGTCCCTCCATCCCTTGTCCCAAGTCCCTCTCCAGCTCTCCTGGAGCCCCTTTAGGCACTGGAAGGGGCTCTAAGGTCTCCCTGGATCCTTTTCGTCTCCAGGCTGGACATCCCCAACTCTCTCATGACGCACAGGGAGGCTCCATGCATGCTGGAGACTTGGCAAGAGGCTTTTTTTTTTTTTCCTAAAGAGCCCTCTGGCTCCCAGCTATTTGCTTTGCTGGGTTTGCTGGCCCTGGGCCATGTCCGTGGTGCAGATGCAAAGCAGCAGAGTTGAAACTCTGCCTGTTGGAGGGGAAACTGCTGGGATCTATTTTCATTTGGGTTTCGGGTTGCCTGCAGTGTGTGGTCTGGTAACCCGAGGCCGGGAGATGTCCCGTGTCCGTCCCTCAAAAACTGGGTGCGAGCAGCACATCGATGCCTGGCAGGGTGGTTTTCAGCCTGTCAGCAGATTTACAAACATCCTGCTGAAAAAAAAAAAGGTCTAATCATGTGACTTCAGGCCTCAAAAACGCCTCCTGCCTGTGCCATGGGAAACTGAGTTGACTGCGGGAAGTACAGAGAGTTTTGGGGTTTGATATTTGCGAATGTGTGGGTTTGGCTTTTTTATTTTTTAAAGATTTTTCATTTAAAAGGTGCTGCAGCTCAGGCTGGTTACCTGCAGCCTTCCTGTGGCCCATCGTAGGCCAGAAGCACAGGTGTATTAGAAGTGTATATTTATTTTCCTGGGCGTAACCTCCTTCCTGCTGTGTAAGCAGGGGAGCACAGCCAGCGAGTCCCTTGCCTGCAGAAACCCCTAAACAAAGAAAATATTCACGAAACCCCTGCAAATACGCATAAAACCCCTTCAAAGAGGTGAGATTTAAGAGTGGGAGGACCCATGTGCTGCTGCATTTTTGGGCTGAGCGTCCTGCTGAAAGCACGGAGAAGGGGGAACAAATAAGTAAATGGTGGGGAGGAGTGGGAAAGGAGAGAAAAAAAAGCCCTTTTATGCAGTGAGCTGCAGCCGCCTGGGCTCGCTGCTGGCAGAAAGTAGGACACTCCTGCTGGGTTTTCTGCTCTGGAAAGGCTAAACTTGGCTGAGGCTGGGAGGAAGCAGCCGGCGGGGAGGTGTGTGTGTGTGTGTATGTGTGTCCTCCATCCCCATCCCCTGCTCATCCAGCTCTGCTGCTGTGGGGCTGCCGAGCTGCTGCCAGGAGCTGCGTGTGAGGTTTAAGCCCGGGCTTGCAAAGGTGATTACACGTTCAGCTCGCTGAGACAGAGCAGGAATTAAAGCCTGGATATCTCTGCTGCGGAGGAGCTGTCTTGGGGTGCTCGTCGGGGTGGATGTGGGGCTGTTGGGAGGGAGATGGGAGGGTTAGGAGGAGGAGGAGGGTGCCCTGGTGTGTTTGCAGAGATAAAGGAGCTCGTGGCCTCGTGATGTGTGTGAGTCAGGCGTGGGGACGGGGAACAAGTGGCTGCTGGCGCTGGGGGTTAATCTGGAGTTGGGCAATTCAGTGTGAATTAGGTTAAAGGAGAGCGGGGAAGCCACGGAGCCCTGGAACGTCTGTGGGCTGGGTGCTGCTTGTGCTCCTGCACGGGAGGCTCTGAGCCATTCTTTCCTGCTCCTGGATTTCCCCTGCATCTCTGATCCCCAAACTGGGGCTTTCCTCGTGCCCTGCACCTCCCTGGGGAAAGGCCCCATTGGGAGGGGGGCAGGGGACAGCAGCCACAGACAGCTCTGGTGCATGCTGACCCCCCTGTGCATGGGCAGGGGGTCACACCTGGGGCTCTGACCCCAATCTGAGTCCCCAGGGCAACGGGCTGGCCAAAATGAGGCTGTGAAGTCCAAAAATGTAATTTGGAGTAATACCTTTAAAGGGAAGAGCAGGGCCAGGGCCTATCAAGTCCCATGCCTGAAGTTTGCTGTGGAAGTGGGATGTCACTTATTCCTTCTCCTGGTCCTTATTCTCCATTTTTGTGGAAGTAAACACAGGTTTTAATACCCTCCAAATCCCTTGGATCTGCTTCAAAAGGTATTTTCCTGCTGCTGCTAATCCCGTAGTGGTCAACAAACAAGGTTGCCTTGTCTGATTTCTCCTGAGCTGCAGGGGGGAGGTTGTTCCTCTGTTCCTGTGTCTCTCCTGACCTTTGGGGCCGTGAGGGGCTCTGGAGGGACCCGGTGCGGCCACACGTTTTATCCTGCCACGTGTCGCTGCAGCTGAGCCCGGTTTGGGGATGTTTCCAACGATGCTCCACTCTGGCTGCAGGTGGAGTGTCCCGGTCAGTAGCCAAGATGTGGCCGTCCGTGTCCCTGCTGTGTGTCCTGGTGGCCTTCGCCAACGCTCGCAGCGTTCCTTACTTCCCTCCTCTCTCCGATGACCTGGTCAACCACATAAACAAGCTCAACACCACCTGGACGGTGAGTACTGGGCTGATTTGGGGTTTTTTTGGGATGCACTGCTGACAGTCTCCATGTGAGATTTAGTGGCCGAGCTTTGGGAGTGTCACCATGGCGGTGGCATTGACCGAGCCTTGCTCCCAGCTGACTTTTCCAGTGAGGTGATGCTGTCAGGGGTTCCTGCAGTGGCAGGGGACTGTGGAGCTCCTCTTTGGAGCAGAGCAGGATGGATTTGTGGAGTAGGAGCAATGTAAGAGGAGGAAACTCTGCAGGAGGCTGCAAACAAGCAGCGAGTGTCCAGTTATTGGTGACCTGACCCTCCTTGGCCAGTTTGCTGTGTCCAAAGCCTCGAGCTGGACCTTACTGGTCCTGATGGGCTGATCCTGGGCTGTGTTCTGTGTCTGTAGGTAGCTGGCTCTTGGCCCCTGGGCTTTGCAGCAATCCCAGGCTCTGGCTGGGATTCAGGGAGCTCTGGAGCACCAGGCTGTGGTCCCAGCGATGCTCTTGGTGGCTCTGGAGAGTCATGTCCCCATTCTGTGTGTCTCTCCCCAGGCAGGGCATAACTTCCACAACGCTGACATGAGCTACGTGAAGAAGCTCTGCGGCACCTTCCTGGGTGGGCCCAAGCTCCCCGAGAGGTGAGTGCAGGGAGGAGAAGGTGACGCTCCAGTAGAAGCTTGTGTGGGTCCTCCAGAAGCACCTGGAGTGGGTGAGGGGCTCTCCTGGCAGCGTGTGGGCAGCAGGGTGGACATTGTTCATGGAATTAAGCACACGTGAGGGGGAAAATCCGTCCCCGTGTCCGGCCAGACACTTGACCAGTTGTGCAATTTGTTATCCTTGTAAATGAACGCGCCGGAGGAGCTGCTGACCTGCTCTGAGGACATGGCAAGTGTTTGTGCTCCTTCAGTAAGCAAACAACAGCCCTCGTCCTCCAGGTCACCTTCAGAGGAGGTCGGAGAGCGCGGTGCGGCCGGGGGTCGCTGCTGTTCCGGTGACAGCATTTCCCATTTCCCTCTCCTCACAGGGTGGATTTTGCTGCCGACGTGGAGCTGCCCGACAGCTTCGACTCGCGGACGCAGTGGCCCAACTGCCCCACCATCAGCGAGATAAGAGACCAGGGCTCCTGTGGCTCCTGCTGGGTAAGGAGAGGGGCGGGTTAATGTTGCGTTGATAAAATTTGCTGGGGAAAACCCACGCCTTTGAATTTGCTGCTGAAACCCCTTGCCATGGGCAGGGACACCATCCATAGACCAGGTTGCTCCAAGCCCTTTCCAACCTGGCCTTGGACACTGCCAGGGATCCAGGGGCAGCCACAGCTTCTCTGTGAAACCTGTGCCAGGGCCTCACCACCCCCACAGCCAGGAATTTCTTCCCAATATCCCATCTAACCCTGCCCTCTGGCAGTCTGAAGCCATTCCTTGTGTCCTGTCCCTCCATCCCTTGTCCCAAGTCCCTCTCCAGCTCTCCTGGAGCCCCTTTAGGCTCTAGAAGGGGCTCTGAGATCTCCCTGGATCCTTCTCTTGTCCAGGTGAACACCCCCAGTTCTCCCAGCCTGGCTCCAGAGCACAGGGGCTCCAGCCCTTGGAGCATCTTTGCTGCCCTTTGCGGAGGGACACTGTGGGAGCCTGCAGTGTCTGAGCTCCTGGGTGGCTTTTCCCAGACAGGCCATGCCTGCTGCACTCATTTCCAGGAGGTTTCCTGTTTTCTCTTCCCTGACCAGCTCTAATGGGTGTTTTGGGGTTGCCCTCAGGCTTTTGGTGCCGTGGAAGCGATTTCAGACCGGATCTGTGTCCACACCAATGCCAAGGTCAGCGTGGAGGTCTCAGCTGAGGATCTGCTGTCGTGCTGTGGCTTCGAGTGTGGCATGGGGTGAGCTGCTCCTGGTCCTTGTGCACTGGGAAGGTGGTTGGGAGGAGCAGGGACACACCCTGGGGGTGCTGATTGCTTCAGCCCTGCCTTCCTAATGAGTGGGAAGCTCCTCCAGAGGTTTGTGCAGTGGATGAGGGAGTTAGGTGGGATCAGAAAGTTGATTCCAGAGGCTGGGACACTTCCTGCCCCCAGCATCGTGGATGGTGGTGGCTGCAAGCACGTAGTGATGCTCTCCCACACAGAGCTGGCAGCTGCCAAAGCCAAAGGCAAGATCTTTTCATAGTCCCAGATCCTTGGTTTTCAGGCACTGTGGCTTTTCCAGTTGTTGAGCACAGGGTGGGGAGTTGAGTCTCCAGGTCCTGTTGCTCCTGGCAGCAGAAGCTGATCGGGGACCTGGTAAGGAGGCACTTGGGGATTTGGACCCTTGGGTGCTCTCGGTTCTCTTCCTGAGGCCTTGGTGTCTCATGGCACATCCCAGGGAAGGCAGGAACAGACTGAAGAAAGGTTTAATGTGCCCAAAGCTCCCCTAGAACCATCCCAGGCTGGCTCTGTTCCCTTGCCTCTCCCAGAATGGGATGGCTGGGGCTGGAGCTGGTGCCTCTCCCCCCAGGTGCAATGGTGGTTACCCCTCCGGTGCGTGGAGGTACTGGACAGAGAGGGGCCTCGTGTCCGGGGGTCTCTACGACTCCCACGTGGGTAAGTCCTGGCAGATACCCTTGGGAAAGCGAGGAGGAGCATCTCTGCTTGGTGAAGGTTCATGTGTTTTGGGGTGCTTCTCTCCTGGTCTGCATCCTTGTGGCTGCTCCCTCCTTCAACTCGAGCACCTCTGCAGTGCCAGCTGGCTGCTCCTGTCCCCCATGGCTCCTTCTGGTCACTCCTTTGGGACAAGAGTCCCTGAGCAGCACCCAGAGGCAGGAGGCCCATCTGGGAAGGGAGCCAGGAGCTCTTAACAACCTCCCAGGGCTCCTGTTTCCACAGCAGGAATGAATCAGGCTATGAATTTTGTGTTGTTGCTGGTTTTGAACCAATTCAGTACACTTTGGATGAGGTCAGGAGTCTTCCTGGCAAGTTTCCCCTTCAAAAAATAACTTCCAGACTGGAACCCTCTGCCTCTCCCTGCCATGGCCATCAGTTGGTTCATGTTTCCACCTTTTCCATCACCTTTTGGAGAGGGAGGTGGTGGGAAGCAGGTCTAGAGGGAAACCCAATGTTCATGGAGGGATTGCCCATCTGGCAGGGGGAGACCTTCTCTTGCACCCCCACTGATTTGTGGGGTTCCTGGGGCAGAAACGCCCTTTCCTGGGGCTTCTGCTGCCTCCTCCAGCATGGCTCTTGGGATCTTTGAGGACAGCCAGTTGATGTCACCTCTGTCCTGGACAGGCTGCCGGCCCTACTCCATCCCACCCTGCGAGCACCACGTCAACGGCAGCCGGCCCCCCTGCACCGGGGAAGGAGGGAGCACCCCGAGGTGCAGCCGGCACTGCGAGCCTGGGTACTCGCCCTCGTACAAGGAGGACAAGCACTACGGTGAGGGAGCTGCTCTTTGTGGCATCGGGGTGGCCTTGGCAGGACTGGACCCATCCCTGTGGTTATTTCCTGTGCCCTGTCCCTGGAGGCTCCAGCCTGGAGGTCCTGGAGCAAACCTGAGCGGGGCAGATGCAGAGTTTGTGTCTGCTGAGACTCGGCTGGGAAAGGGGGGACTGGTGGAACTGGTTTGAGTCCTCGTGGTGCACGTGGCTGGCTTGAAGAGTGTGGCGCTGGGCCCCATCTGGTGTCAAAGCTGCCTCCAAGTCTCCTTGGTAGCAGGCAGCCCTGTACACTTTGGATAATCTGCCTGTTTCTTGGAGATTTGTCTTCTTGAGTTGTTTGAGTTGTTTTAAAACAGAGAATGTACAAGGAGAAAACGTCCCTTCCCACTAAAGCTGTCTGGAATAGGTCTTTGGGTACAGAACAGGACTCAGATTAAGTAATTCCCTGGTGGCTGGAGCCCACTTTTCCTGTGTGGCTGTGTCAGGAGCCTCTGGAGCAGCTGGCTTTGAATTTAACCTGAATTTAGGTGCAGGAGGCCTCTTGCAGGGTCACACTGAGCTGGCTCAGTCGAGCCATCCTGCGTGGCCTGGCAATACCAGCCTGATGGTGGGAATTTGTTTCCTTTAAGGCATCACATCCTACGGGGTCCCTCGCAGTGAGAAGGAAATAATGGCTGAGATCTACAAGAACGGCCCGGTGGAAGGAGCCTTCATTGTCTATGAGGATTTCCTGATGTACAAATCAGGTGAGCAGCAGCACTGGGGCTGTGGGGGGAGCCCTGTTCCCTGCTTCATCTGTAGGGTCCCTTTTTTTGTGGCCCTGGTCTGTCTGCTCCAGTGTGGGAGGAGATCTCAAGCTCACACTGGAGTCTGGCAAGGACGTGGGCAGATGCCAACTCCTGTATCCATGGGTTTACAGCAAGGGGGAAAGGTGCTTGGGACTGGATCAGGGAGGGAGCCCTAATGGGAACCACCCCAAATTCCAGCTGACAACAGCAGCTCAGAGTTTAGGACCTCAAATCTCTTGTTCTGAAGTGCCTTTGAGCCTCTTGGGGAATGTCTCTGGGTGTCCTGCGTGCTGAGCTGGTGCTGAGCATCAGTCAAGGAATCATGGAATGGTTTGGGTGGGAAGATGATTAAAAAATCATCTCACTCCACTCCCTGCCATGGGCAAGGACACCTTCCACTATCCCAGGTTGCCCCAAGCCCTATCCAGCCTGGCCTTGGACACTGCCAGGGATCCAGGGGCAGCCACAGCTTCTCTGGGCACCTTGTGCCAGGGCCTCCCCACTCTCACAGGGAAGAATTTCCTCTTAACACCCAACCTAAACCTCCCATCTTTTAGTTTAAAACCTTTCCCTCTTGTCCTGTCACTATCTCCCCATGCAGAACTCCTTCCTCCAGACTCTGCACTAAGTTTCAGTTCCGCATTTCACCAAGAGCCGGTTCCTCCTCAGCCGCTCTGGGGGTTGTGATACCGGCTGCCCCCCGGGCTGTGAGCGCTCTGTGGTGTGGACAAGCAGTGCCTGTTGACGTTTCTGGGGCATTTTTCCCTTGCAGGGGTCTACCAGCACGTGTCTGGGGAGCAGGTGGGAGGCCACGCCATCCGCATCCTGGGCTGGGGCGTGGAGAACGACACTCCGTACTGGCTGGTGGCCAACTCCTGGAACACCGACTGGGGGCAGAACGGTGAGGACTGCCGGGAATCCCCGCCCTGTCCTCTCAGCAGGATCATGGGTGGAGAGGGTGACTTCTCCTTATTGCTCTTGGTGTTCTCCCAGGCTTCTTCAAGATCCTGCGAGGAGAGGACCACTGTGGCATCGAGTCCGAGGTCGTGGCCGGCATCCCCAGGACGGAGCAGTACTGGAAGAGGATGTAACTCTGATCAAACCACCAATAATCCTGAGTTCCCTGATGCTTTTAACTGATAGCGGGTTGGGTGCAGAGACCCCCCTTCTAAAAGAGACTCTAGTTCAGGTTACTTTATTAAAGCTTTTTATCTTTTCTTTTTTTTTTTTCCCCATTTTTGTTGGTTGGTCTTTTTTGTTTTGTTTTTTTTAGTTTTTGGGTTTGTTTTTTAAATTGTACGGTGGAGCTGGAGGTGGAACTGCTCTCTGCCAGCCTCCTGCTGGGTCACAGCAGGACATTGGGGCATTCCCTGCTCAGAGGAATGCTGGAGAGCTTGCTGGCCTCTTGGAATTTGGTTAGCCTTGGACCCCTTCCAGCCCAGTTTGTTACTGGGAGGGCAGGAAACAGCAGCTTTGTGCCGGGATTAGGGACTTGAGGGGGCAGCAGAGGTGGATGCTGCTGGAAAGCCATGGCCAGGGGGGACTGTGCACCCCCAGATGGGTTGATCTGACTGTTAGCACCCGAAACAAGCAGGGAAGGATTTCCTGTGAGTGTGTGCCTTGAACTGGCTAAATATAGACCTATTAATGACAAAATACTGCTGAACTTGATGTGGGGTTGGCTCTGGCCAGGGCTGCCTGCCCCAAGTCCCTTGTGCATTGCCTGCTCTGCTCCATCCTTCTGGCTTTTCAAACCACTTCTTCTTCAACTGTTCACTGGCTTTTTTATCTGCTCTTCTCTGGGGTTATTGATGCTGGGGGAGGGCCTGGCTGGAGATCCACGAGCCTTTGATCAAATATCCTGCAGGCAGCTGGGAGGGAGCTGGGGACAGCAAAGCCCTTCTCCTCCGTGGCTGAGCAGCTTGATGTGTGCAGGGCAAGGGTGCAGCAGCCAAATTTGGGGTGCTTTGGGGCCGCAGGTGCTGAATGCTGAGCTGAGGGATGGTTCCCAAGTCTGTCGCAGGGAGCTCAAGCAGATGCTTGGAGGTGTCTCTCTAACTTGGACACAATTAAAGCTTTTTTTTCTTGAGCCACAGGCGTTCAGGAAGGTAAAAATCCTTATTTTTGTTACTGGGGGGAGGTGTAATAGGTTGTGTACAGGAGGAATCATGCGATTTGCCAACACTAATCTAGCAAAGAGCTTTTCTTTTTTTTAATTTTAAAGCACAAAACATGCTACTGAGCTGAGGCTACGGGTCTGAAACGTGGGAAGCAGGCTCTCCATGCACTGTAAAATAGCCCCTTACCTCTGCTTGCTCAGACAGCAGTGAGGCAGAGCTGTGCTGTATTTGGCTGGAACACCTGTGCCAATAAATGATTTCTCCAGTGTCTCGGCTCCTGGCCCGTGGTTGCTTCTGCTTGGCTTCCACCACCTCAGATGGTTGTGTGGTGTGGAAGCCAGGTGAGACTCTTCTGTCTTCAGAGAATGGTTTGGGTTGGAAGGGACCTTAAAGATCATCCACTTCCACCCCTGCCATGGGCAGGGACACCTTCCACTGTCCCAGGTTGCTCCAAGCCCNCCAAAGTCCCTCTCCAGCTCTCCTGGAGCCCCTTTAGGCACTGGAAAGGGCTCTGAGGTCTCCCTAGATCCTTCTCTTCTCCAGGTGAACACCCCCAGCTCTCCCAGCCTGACTCCAGAGCAGAGGGGCTCCAGCCCTTGGAGCATCTCAGTGGCCTCCTCTGGACTTGTTCCAGCAGCTCCACATTCCTCTCCTGTTGGTCCCAGGGCTGGAGGCAGCTCTGCAGGTGGGGTCTCACCTGAGTGGGGCAGAGGGGCAGAATCCCCTCCCTTGTGCAGGGGTCAGTGCCAGCCCTGTCCTGTGGCCCTGCTGGTGACAGCCACCCCTGGGGCTCTGTGCTGGTGGGGGGAAGGTGTTTCCACCTGGATCAGAGAGCAGCCAGGACTTCCACCATCCCTGAGGATGCACCAGGGCCCTGGAGCACGAGCCTGCAGCGCAGGGCTGTGCCACCACTCATTTCAAGGTGAATTTATGGACCCTCAGCTGTCACCCTGGTTAAAATTCTTCCTCCAGGACTGGCACACGGGGCTGTACTTTGATACTCAGAGCTGGCACCAAGGGAGCACTGGAATTTCATGAGCTGAGGGCTTGTTACTTGTGGGGGAATCACTGGTATAAAAGAAATGACAGCTGAAAAAAACCCCAAAAAATGATGATCCAACACTTTTCTTTTTTGTCCCAAAGATAACTTTTAATTTCAACAAGACAGGAAGCTGCACAAAGAGAGCTACCACGAGTTTCTGTAGAACAACAGCTTAAAACTATCTACACCAGAACTGTGGAGCAAGGGTTCTCCTTCTGAGTCACAGCCTGGCCACAGGGGCTTGGCCTTGCAAAGGCCACCACCTGCCCCCCATAGCTCTGTCCTGGACCAGGACAGGGACTCTCCTTCCCTTCACAACAGCAAAGCAGCATTTGAGGGGGGTGGGTAAGGACCTCGAAAACAACAATCCACCCCAGGAGAACAGGACTGGCCTTTAGTGTTGTCTGACCCAATGCCAGAGCCAAGTGGGCCAGGGAAACCTGCCCTGGTCACTCCCTTGGTGGCTCCAGCCTTCCCAGCTCATGGCAGGGATCACTCCTGCCTTTCAGGGTCACCAATGCCCCCCTAAAAAAGCATCCCATGAGGGACAGCAGGGTGCAAAACTCTCACTCCCCTGCCTTGCTCTGCCACGACCACCCTGGGGCTGAGTTAGCGCAGAGCTCAGAGCCTGCAGTGGAGTCAGGCCTGAGGTTACAAGCTCGGGGCTGTGCTGGCAGCTCCCTTCTCATCTTAACCACCTCCCCGCTGCTGAAACAAGAGCTGTGTTATTGCAGGGGCCATCTGCCCCAGGGCAGGGAGCTGCACAGCTGCCTTTCAGCTGGGGGCACATTCAGGTGGACAGAGCACCTCACCTCCCACATATTTAACATTAAAAGGGCTCATTTCAGCATCCTTCAGCACAACAGAAACGTGACTACGGCCTCTGCCTGTTTCTAGTCTGCAGGATGTCAATCACTGAGGGCCAGAAGGTGGCCAGAGATTTTTCCCTGGACAAGGAAGCATGTTCCTCTCCCAACTGAAGCAGCATCCTTCCAGCAAAGAGCAGGCACCAGAGGTGAGGGAGAAGAGGCTGCCTAAGAAAGGGAGGCAAAGCCCTCAGGGTTTTGCTCAGCTCTGAGCTGGAAAGATGCCTCAAATCTCATGGAAGAAAAGAAACAACTGGAGTTTCTATTTCAAACCATCCTAACGGAAAAAACAAAAACCAACCAAACAGAAACCCAAAAATGTTCAGGTAAACAGGAAAGAAGGGGGAAAAAAGAAATACTCAACCCCAAACACTAAGACTCCAGTCAGCATTTGCAGCCATCCAAGCAGACAGCGAGGGTGGTGAGGATGGAGTCCAGCAGTGCCACGCTGTCACCCCAGGGCTGCAGCTCCTTGGTGTCCCATCCTTGTCACCGTCCCAGTGCCCGGTGCTGGGCCACCCCCTGGCAGGGGACGAGGAGCCTCCTGCCCCCGCTGCCCATCTGCCACCACTTGTCCCCCCGCCCGGCCACTGCCCTTCAGTTCTCCCCTGCCTGCACGTACTCCTCGGTGGCCTTGGAGAGGGTGCTGAGGTACTGCCAGCTCAGGGCCGCCAGGAGCATGGCACAGGACAGGTAGATGGGGGAGTAGTGGTGGCGGGAGGCCATGGGGCCGCCGGGCAGGCTCATGGCGCGGATGGAGGCGATGACCTGCTGCGTCTTGTTGGACGAGGGGTCCGTGCTCGGGATCTTCTGGTAGATCTGAAGAAGGAAAGAGGAGGAGTTACGGCTCCCACAGGGAGTTCAGGAGGAAAATGGGACCAGGTTGAAGTTTTAAGGGCCGAGTGTGACCTCGGTGGTGGAGTGCCACGAAGCAAGGGGCAACTGGATGGGTCCAGGGCGCATCTCCCTTGGGAAGTGCACTAAGCCAAGCTGCCTCTTGAGGGCACCCCATGATGGGACATGGACCATATGGCCCTGGACACAATCCCTCAACCCCTGGTGGTGTTAGTGGGACCAGTGGCGTTACTGGGACCAGTGGTTTTCACCCTGCAATCCTCACTTACTGTATAGCCCACCTCAAACCAGTGGGGACATTCCTGCCTGGAAACAGCCGCATCCTCACCTCATTCTGTGGTACTTGGGGTTTTCTTCTCATGGCCTCTGAGATACTCATCTGCAGGGGTCTGAGCAAGGTGGGCACCAGCAGAGACCCTCTCCTGGGCTAAAGCCCTGCAGTGTCACTGTCGCTTGCCATGGGATTGGCCAGTTCACAAGGGCAGCCCTACTAACCCATTTGGGGTCTCCCTGCTGCAGAAGTGAAGTCTTCTTACTTAAGAACCCTCACTGGAACTGTTTTCTTGGGAGTGGGGTGTTTTTTTCCCATGAAACCACACACCAGCTGATTCTCCACGTGAACTTTTAACCTCCACAGGACCTTGAAGTCAGGAGTCATAAGGTCCCCTCTGAGCCTCCTTTTCTCCAGGCTGAGCCACCCCCCCCCAGCTCCCTCAGCTGCTCTTGGTGCTCCAGCCCCTTCCCCAGCTCCATTCCCTTCCCTGGACACACTCCAGCCCCTCAGTGTCTTTCTTTTTGTGAGTGGCCCAGAACTGACCCCAGGGCTGGGTCAGGGGGATGGGCACTGCCCTGGTCCTGCTGGGCACACTGCTGCTGGTCCAGGCCAGGACACCACTGGCCTCAGCCTTCTCAACAAAGGCACAGATCAAGGGTACGTTCAAGGGAACACATCAAGCACAGTTTGGTCCAGGCCAAAACCACAATTAGGGTCACCACCCCCCACCACCACTGAGGCAAGGACAGAATGAACAGATCCCAGTGTATTCCCAATTCCACCCCAAGAACGGGGACAGGAACAGCCAGAAATGACTCAAAGCCAACTGCTGAGCCTACCTCTTCCACGTACTGGTACATGATGGCTTTGACAGCTTGTATGTTGGTGGCATCCATCATGAGGGTGACGGCCTGTCCCTTGCGGATCTTCACCACCCCCCTGAACACCTGCTGGTTGTTGTAGCAGGCAGCCAGTGTGGCAATGGCCATCACCTGAGGAGAGACAGGAACAGCCTCTACTGCACTGCAATGAACTTCCTGAGGGGTCACTTTGTCCATAGTGACATCCCTGGAGTGGAGCCACAATCCCAACAACAGCAGAAATGGCAGGAACCAAGAAATAAGGAGATAAAACACTGATACAGAACCTCCTCCACCTTCAACTCCTCACCAGCTGGGCTGCAGAGGATGGGGAACCACCTGAAAGCTCAGCTCACCTGGGGGATAGCGCAGAAGTTGAAGACACTTTGGTTTTTGAGGCGGGACAGGTAGGTGAGGACGTCGGGGACGTGGTGGAGGGCGTTGGTGATGAGCTCATTGAGGCACTGCACGGCCACGTCGATGTTCTCTGGCTTGGCAAAGTCCGAGAGCTTCTTGGCATATCTGCTCCAAACCTGAACACCAAGATCAGGGCTCATGAGTTGGAGGGTGCACCGATGTCATCAGAGAGACACCAGGTCTGGGAGAGCAACAAGAACCACCAAAACCCCCCACCCAACAGCCTTGGAGCATCACTAGGATAAGGAAAAGCAGGAAGGGCAGGCTGTGGAGACGTGACAGTGGCCTTGGTGTACACAAACAGATGCTAAACGAAGAGGGTGCAACTCATCTCCACATCTTCCCTAGGAAGGGCAAGGAAAAGGTGAGCCACAGATCAAGAAATACCCTGTGGGACAGCTCAGCCACATGGAAAAGGGGGACAAAAATTCTTGGACATCATGTCAGGCACAGGCAGAGCTGATCCTGCTTTTGGGAGCAGACCAGGTACCCTCCTGGGGTCTCAGCCAGTCTCATCCTCCCTCATTTCCTAAAGAAAACCTAGCAGAGAGGAGAAAAAGCTGCCTAAGTAGTTCTTGGCAGTGTGGGGTGACATCACCTTGTCCCCACATCTGTACCCAGAGAGCTGCAGACAGATGTCAGCCAGCTGTCATTGGAAGAACTGTTATTACCAAGATGTACAGCCAACAGCAGCCATTTGATGAGGTTTTCCCTCACCTCTCTGGGCCAGAACTCCCTTCCCTCCATCTGGTCCTCCAGATAGTCACGGATGATGTTGGTTTTCTGTAGGAAGAGGCCCATGGAGTTTGCCAGATCCGTGTCCTGCCCCACGATGGAATCTTCCAGCTCTGATGCAGAGAAGAGACGGGAAAGGCCAATGCCCACCAGCCCAGCCACGTAGTGACAGTACTGCCAAGGAGGTGCCAAGTTGGGAAAGGGTGGGGAAAAAACAAAGATAAAAGGAGCAGTTACAAAGAGCTGCCTGCTTGCCACGGTGAGTTTTACGAAAAGCAGTTGACAGTTCATTTTATGCGAGTTCTCATGGCCCTCCCTGGGATGTCTCAGCCTTCCCATGAAAACAAACAGCTTCTCTCAACAGGCATGCTCTGTCTCCTCCTTCCATAGAGACAAGGTGGACACTACCTGGAAGGGTTCAAAAAACTTGTGGGTGTGGCACCTGGGGACATGGTTCTGTGGTGGCCTTGGCAGTGCTGGGGGAATGGCTGGACTTGATCTTAGAGGGCTTTTCCAGCCTTAACTCCATGACCCTACTCGTGCTCAGTCCATTCCTCTGTCTGGGCTGACTCACCTTATCCCACTCATGCTGAGAATCCACCTTCTTCTCCAAGAACTCTGCCATCCCAACACCCATCTTGTGGCAAATATCCGAAATCACATCCTGGTAGACTTTGGACAGGTTCCTGAACTCCATGGAGATCTGGAGCACGATAAAAACAGAAAGAGAATGTTCAGGAAAGACAAACAGCAGAGCTCAACATTTATCAAGAAATCAGAAAAATACTGTTCTGCAGGCTCTAATCCTGCCCTGGCTGGAGATCTGGGACAACTCCCCCAACCTGAGCTGTTTCAAGGTCCTTGGAGCTCAGGCTCTGCCTGTTCCCAGTCTAAACGGGATGGTCTCTGGCAGGAGATCAGAGACAGCAAAATCTTTGGGAAGGCTCTGTGGCCTTGGACCGGTATCATCTGGGAGCTACAGGACAAAACTGACTGCACTCGGTACACAGAGTTGTTTTCCTCTGTAATTTGAGAGCATTCCATCACACCAGCCATGGGAAAAGACCCATGAGAGGTTGCTGGTGCTCTGTTCTCCCAAGCCCTCTCCAGCTCTGGCTTCACAGGGCACATTTTGCACAACTGGAAAGGCATCAAGCAGTGAGGAAAGTGTGAAATCCTTCTAGTGCATGTCCAGTAACGTGATCATGGAACCACAGAATGGGTTGGTCTGGAAGGGACCTTAAGGACCTTTTAGTTCCAATTCCCTCCCATGGGTAGGGACACCTGCAGTGTCTCAATCGCTCTCACACTGAAAAAACAAAAATTAAAAATGCAGCCTCACTTTCCCAAAACTGTGGAGCATCACATTTTATTGTGCTAAGCTTTATTCTCCACCAGTGGGTGACTGCAGCCAGCCCAGGGCTTGTGTGCAATGAGGGCTTGTCTGTAAAATAAAAGTATCCACTCTGCTTCTGTCTCTTTGGCTTCAGTCCCCTCCACACACCAGCACAGCCTGCAAATGCACCTCTAGCAAATATTATTAGAAGGCTTTTAATCTGAAGAGGGTGAGGCACTGGCAGAGGATGCCCAGAGAAGCTGTGAATGCCCCCCAAAAAATTCATGATCAGGTTGGACAGGGCTTGGAGCAACCTGGGATAGAGGAAGGTGTCCCTGCCCATGGCAGGGGGTGGAATGGGATGAGCTTTAAGGTCCCTTCCAACCCAACAATTCCATGATTTTGCAGTTCTGTGATTATCAAAATCACACCTGAGCATGGATTGCCTCAAATAAATAACATATTCACCAAGAGAGAGCAGCAAAGTGCCACAAACACCTTCCCAAAAGCTCCTCTAAAGCCAAGCCACTGACATCCCTACTGTATCCCTACACATCCAGAATCCCACCACAGACATCCCCCACAACACTCCACCCTCCAGACAGGGCATAGCCACTGTCACCCCAAGGCTGAGCATCAAAACGCACAACACACCTCAGTCCTCCAAACCATTACCCCATTCCCACTGCTAGGGAAGGCCTGAAAAGGGTAGAGTAAATTAAAAACAGTAAAAACTTGAACAAAACAGAACTTCTTCAGAAAATGAGATGCTCCTCACTAGAACTATTATATTTTTTCTTAAACAGAGGGAAGGAAAAAACCCTAAAGAATCAACTCAATAATAAAAAAATCAAAGCTATATTGTTACTAATAACAGTGAGGGTGCTTTTTGTCTTACATCATGGAATTATGGAATGGTTTGGGTGGGAAGAGACCTTAAAGCTCATCTCATTCCACCCCCTGCCATGGGCAGGGACACCTCCCAGTAGGGACACAGGCAATGCACAGAGTTGGGTAACAACCCCAAATCTCTCTCCACAAGACAATGGTCACCTGCTCTTCCAGCAGAGGAGGCAAAAAGCTGGTTCAGAGCTGGCACTTTTCCACAGCCAGATCCCCTCGGGCTCACAGAGCTGCACAGTGTTTGAGTTTCTCACCCCAGCTTGGCACCCAGCCCCACAGAGAGGTGATGGATCCCTTGGGAAGTGCTGTGGGACTGAACAAGCTCTGCAGGCACCACGTGGAGACAACCAGGCACCCAAAGGTGCCACGAGGAGCAAGGAGGGGGCTGCCTTACCGTTGGGAAGTCTTCCAGCACCTGCCGGTCCTTCTCCTTGCTCTCCGTGTACTTCCAGTCTGGCTGGTAGAGGTGGGAGTGGAACTCGTGCAGCATTGGGACCTTGACATCCAAGGGGATGCTCATATCATCCTCTACAGTGTCCAGGGCACGGAGAACCAGGTAGAATATACAGACTGCATGTCTGGGAGGGGAGAAAAAACCAGTAATCATTACCTGGATTGCCTGTGAGGCAGGACAAACAGCTGGGACTGACCACAGAACCTTTGGCAGAGGCACTTTGAGCTCAGCCTGACACACACTGGCACTGCCAGGTCCTCGGTGCCTTTGGGAGATACCAGCCAGGTTAGGAAATCCTCATGAGGAGAACTACAGCATGACTTTGGGCTTTCTGAGATGTGTATCAGGGAAGGGTCAAGGCCTGTGATCTCCCTGAGCAGGGAAGATCCAACCCCGTTCAGCTGGACCCAGAGGACAGAGCCTGAGCTCGACTTATTAGGAAAAGAAAATGTAAAACAGGAAAGGGGAGAAAAAATCACTTCCCCTTCTCTGCACACCTTTTATCCTGTTGAGGAGGGAATAAACGGGTCACACTGTGCAACAGGAACATTAGGACTGGCAGAAAGAGCCAAAACCACCCTGTATTTTACATCTCCATGCACAAGACACGGGAGGCAGCCCATGTGTCCCAGCATCCCAGCAGGAAGCTGCTGCAGAGCCACCTCCCCTCCTGCTCCCACCAGCCCTGCCTTCCCTATCCCTGCTTCCTTCCCCATTCCCTGCCTTCCCCATCTCTGCTTCCACATTTCTGCAGCTGAAGCAAAAAAACCCAAAACAAACAAATCCTGATGGCAAGAAATGCTGTTTGCAGCTCCAGGATTTATACAAAATAATCCCCAGATCTCCATAAGGACAGGGATATACGTCAAGGGAACCAGGCATTTATTAATTGTTTAACAAACGGAAAGTAGCTTGATCTGCTTAAATGTTAATTACCAGGTGACAGTGCTGTCCTCCTGGAATGACAACGTGTAAGCAGTGATTAAGCATCCAGGGAAAACTGACTTGCTCTCAGAGCCAACATTGTTAAATTTGGCTTTTTTTTCCCTGATTAGAAGGGCATTTAACACCTCTGTCAAACCACATGAGCAGCTCTCTCGTGCTCCTGTTCCTTTGCATGACTGAGTTTTTCCATTCCAGCCAGGCTGCAAAGTTCATCCAACAGGACGCAAGTGCCCAAAGCTCCAACCTGCTTCCAGGAGCCACCAAGAAAGGCAGAGCAGACCCTGAAATGCCATCCCAGAGGCACCTCTCACAGGGGCATCATGCCCAGGGAAGAGCCAGCAGTAATTCCAGAGCCCAGCACAGTTAAAGCACTCATTTAACCCCAATTCTGCGTCCAGACCTCACCTGCTTCCCTAACTTCCATCACATACTGAATTTAGATCCGTGGCAATTTTGGCAAATCCAAGGAAGGAATTCTTTGCTGTGAGGGTGGCGAGGCACTGGCACAGGTTGTCCAGAGAGGTGGTGGATGCCCCATCCCTGGAAACACTCAAGGTCAGGCTGGACAGGGCACAGATGCAAGCACCCACTTCCCAAGAACAAGTCTGGATCTGCCAGAGCTCAAGCTCCAGCCCTGTCCTGGGTGCAGCTCCCTCCTGCCCAGGTAAGGAGGTCTCCTTTCTCCCTGCCAGGACATGCAACCTCTGCTGAACCTTCAGGAATGGATCCTGAAGAGTCCCAGGGACAGGCAGGAGCATGAAACTGGCAGCAGGAAGGCAGGAGCATCCCTCTTCTCCTCTCCATCGCCAGGAGAGGAGCTGTGAGCTTAGATCATAACTCTTTTCCACCAGCAGCAGTCATGATGCTGTTGGCTCAGCCGTGGATGAAACTGCAGCTTTGAGCCTCCCACTTCCAAGAAAACGCCCTGACCATGGAGCAACGAGCTGGACAAGGCTCTGGCCAGCAAAACAGGTGCTTTAAAGGGCCAAAAAAAAAAAAAAACAAGAAAGGAGGAACTAGACACTTCAGCTCAACTACCAGCACCCTGCCTGGCCAAGGAAGCACTGCTCCCAGCACTCCTCCAGAAGTTCCCCATTTTCCAGCAGCCCTTCTGGGGTGCCTGTGTGTAACCACAGGGGCTCAGCTGAACTCCCTGATGGAGTCAACCTCAATGCAAGCACTTTTCTGATCCAGCAAAATTAATTCCTCCTGTAAGGCTGCTGCTCTTCCTATTTCTCTATCCTCCCTGTTTTCTATTTCCCTTGTTTGTCCCTAAATTCTCCAGCAGAGCTTTGAAAACGAGTCTCTCCCAACCCACTACTGAGCCAGCTGTAATCCAACCACCATCCCTGCCCAACCGTGGGTTGCAAAGATCCGGCAAGAGCATTTTTAGGATGCCAGGCTGAAGTTTCTGTGCCCTGAAGGGTGATCCTGATCCCAGCAGGCTGCACAGCAAGGATTAAAGGACAAAGAAGACAGACAAAGGAAACTGCAGGAAGTTCGAGGCCAGCACAGGGCAGACACATTGCTAACAGGTTTCATAGTGTTTTCTTAAGTTTTTTTTCTTAATTCCTGCACAGAAAAAGCATGGAAAATAAAAAGCTTAATTCTTGGCCCCACTCGTACTTTTCCACGCAATTCCAGCCAAACCACTGAACTTCTCTGCCTTTCCTGCCAACCAGGCATCGTTTGATAAACACTGGACACAGCTATGGGGCACCAACCAAAATGCCAAGCCAGGGCCCAGAAACCCCACAGATCACCCAGTGTTTGGGGTGGTGCCTGCAACTGCTCGGCAGAGCCATTGGATGTGTCTAGGACAACTTCCAGAACCCCTAAATTTGATCATCAACCCAGTTTGGGATTAACTGAAGATATACAGACTGAAATCAGTAATTACCAAATAAATATAAGGAATTATATGGAGAATAATTACATGGCACGAGGCCCGCGGGCCAGCTGAGCTTTACATCCTCTGTTACTACTCCCATCTGAAGCTTTCCTGCACGGGGCAGAAAAATTTGCACAGCAAAAAACGAGAGTCCAACGAATCCCCAGCGACAACTGGGCAGGTTTTGAGGCAGCTGCATCCAAAAGCACCTCCCAGGCAAGGCCCAGGCCCTCGGTCAGCCCCAGGTTTTTCCTCACCTCCTCTCTCCAGCCTTTTGTCCTGCGCCAGCCTTGGCACTGCCAGGACACATTCCCAGGGTGTCACACACGGCACATGGCCAGGCCCTGTGTTTAACAGTCTGCTGGCCAGGAGGCTCAGCCCAGACACCCAGTTTAGGGGGGGATGTGGTGCAGAGGGGGGATGTGGTACAGCCAGCCGGGACGTGAAAAATCCCACGTCCTTCTGCACGGGGTGGGGCTGAGCTGAGTGAGTCCCGCCAGCTCCTGATGGGAGAAGGAACACGTCCCAGCAGGTCCACTAGAGAAAAATGGTGTTTGGGGGCACTGCATGGGCCACCTCCTGCCAGCTCTGGTATTGGGGGCATCACACCCACCGACTCCTGGGGAGACTTGATACTAGGGGGGCCACTGCACCCACTGCTCCCCAGTGTTGGGGTGGCATTGTACCCACCACCTCCCAGCGAGGAGAATTACCCCCACCACCTCCAGGGGATTCCTGGTGTCGGGGGGGAAGCTGCACCCACTCCCTCCCGAGGATCCCCAGTGTTGGGGTGCCATCCCACCTGCCCCCTCCCAGCGACCCCCAGTGCCAGAGGGTCACCGCACCCCCTCCCCGCGCCCCCGGCGTCCCCCCGCTCACCGCAGCTCTCCGTCCAGAGCCTGGATGACGGCGGCGAAGCTGCGGCTGGTCTGGTTGAGGTACCGGTAGCAGGTTCGGAGGCCACATCCCAGCGAGTCCTGCGGGCAGAGCGGGGCGCGGGGCGCGGGTTGGAGGCGGGGGGCGGCGGG
>VZRR01007894.1:55340-174600 GCA_013398015.1 Oreocharis arfaki | reverse complement strand
AATCAAGACACGTGTTTACTGTTTGTTGTAAAATGGCAATAAAACTGCAGCCGTAGCCCATTTATGAAGTGTGTGGAGGTGGCAGGTGCAGACTGACTGAAGCAACCCAGCACCTCAGGAGGACTGAGCTTTGCTTGGAGTCAGTTCAGTTTGACAGAAACAGCAGTTCAGGTTTTTTCACTTTGTCTGACAAGGTGGAAATACCTGCGGTCCTCTGGGGCTGCTCACAGGGCTGGACCCAGGTGGAAATGCTGGTGGGAAAGCCCTGGGCTGCAGGGAGCCATCACACAACGCTCCACAGACCCGGCTCTGCTGCGCCTGGATGCTCTCACCTCCCATGGCAGGATCTTCCCAGATCCCCCATGGTCCTGCTGTGCCCCTTGAAGCTGCTCATCATCCTGCTGCTCCTGCAGGTGGGTGTGGGCTGGGAGGTGGGCAGGGGGTCTGGCTGCACGGGGGGCACGGCAGGAGGATGGAGCCAGCATCTCCTCGAGGTGCTGAGTGGTAGGATGAGAGGCAACGGGCAGGAGATGGCAACAGAACATTCCACCTGAACGTGAGGAATATTCCACTGTGCGGGTGGCTGGGCCCCGGAACAGGCTGCCTGGAGAGGTGATGGACTCTCCTTCCTGGAGACACTCAGAATCCATGTGGACACAATCCTGAGTAGTGTTCTTGAGGAGACCTGCTCGAGCAGGGAGGCTGGACCAGATGACCTCCAGTGGTCCCTTCCCACCTTAACCCCCCTGTGAGTCTGTTTGTCCCTGCATGGTGCCTCCGAAACAGGCCGTTCCTCTGTTCCAGCTCCTGGGCTCAGGTCTCTGGGACAGGCTTTCTAGGGGTGGTGACCCCCTGCTCATCCTGCTGGGGGTACCAGAGTGCTCACACCTGGCTGAGCACGCTGGAGCCTGGTGGTGACCCTGCCACGTTCATCATCCTCTCCCCAGGAATTCAGTGGTGTTTCCGTGAGTGTTTCTCTGGGATTCGTGGTCTTGTACAGGGCTGTTCCTTTCTAGCAGTGCCCCTGGCTGGAATGGAGACACCTCTACCCCAAGCCATGGCTGTGCAGGTGCACACGAGGGGTGGAGAAGCCAGAAAATACCCAGTTAAAGCTTCCAAAATGATTAAAATTGACTACACATAGAAAAGGGGAAAACAGCCTGTTCAGGGGGTCCAGCAGGGCTGAACTTGGAGAAAACCCAACAAAGACAACTTGCAAGTGCCGAGTTGCAGCCTTGCTTGCTGTTTATACATCACAGAGCTTTTCCCTGGATACAAACAGCTTTACAGTTCCAAGGAATTACTGGTGAACCCAATTTATTGCTCAGTAGGTTCATAACCATGGCAATTTTACAAGTGTTTTCTTTCTTCAGAATAAAGTCATGGGGTAAAGGCCCTTGCCCCAGTCTGGGCAGGCATTTGATCTGTTCCATTTTTGGAAACATTTGATAGGATAAGGAATAAACCCCAAGATTTTCAATGACAGTGTTGAGAAAGAGGAAAAAGGCATCCAAGTCACCTGTGAGCTAATGGCAATGGTTTAATTTGAGCACTGTCATAGTCCTTGGAGGTGAAAGATTTCCGGTAAAAAGCAGTGTTTGAGGCAGAGAAGGAAGCTTGCATTTATAAAAAGGCAAATTGTGCCAATTTGGGTGTAGTCACCACTCTCAGTGATTAATTTTACTCATCTGAGTTAGAGATTTTGGTCCAGTGATCACCTTCTGGTAAATCAGCTGTGTTTGGAACACTTCAAGTCACACCACAGAGTCCCTGACACTTTGAAATACTCCCCAGACTTAACTCTTTTTTGCAAAAGTCAGTTTATGTCCTGTTTATACCAGACAGCTTCTAAAGGAGCACTGGACACAGAGAGACAGGGGTGAATATTTAATAAACTGGAGGTGCTTGATTTGGGAAAAGCCAGAGAGATGACACCATGGACTGGTATCTGCATGGACACAGTATTTTTATGGGGACTGGCATTGCCTGACCAGAGGAATTGCCCTTACAGCTGTCGTGACATTCATTTGGAATGAGATGGATGATATTTGTGATATTTGTGGAGTTAAGGGCTAGATACAATTCAATACAATACTGTCAAAACTGGGTCAATATGTTTCTCTGAAAGCAAATTCCTCACAGACAAGACATCAAGGTTTTCTAGTGACCCACACTTGGCACAATCACTTTTCTTTTTTTCATAAGGTTACTGTTGCTGACAGTTTTTCTCATGAAATTGAAGATTTCAGTTTAAGACAAGCCATCAGAAGGAAGAGTATTCAGGTTTGTAGTCAATATTATAAAATAACAGATACACAACAGCTAAGTGTGCAAACTGTGGCACTAAACCCACTTCTTTATCCAACAGGGGATGGATTCTTACCAGTCAGACAGTCTGCAACCTCTGAATCGAACAAAAAGGACCTGGATTATCACCACCATCGATGTTCAAGAGGAGGACAAAGGACCATTCCCCAAATATGCTGGACAGGTAAAAACCACCCTGTAGGAAAAGTTCTGCTTGAAGCTCAGTGAGGCATTCATCACCTCAAATTGTACAATAAAATACCACAGGGAGCAGAGGGCAAGAAGTGTGCATTAGACAGTAACTTTATAAAACTTACTTGTCCAAACTTGTCTAATTTCCACAGAGATGGGCAGAACTGTGAGTTGGGAGGGATTTACTGGTCCTTCCCGTGGGAAGTTGCAAGGACACTCAGGGGAAAGATTATGGAGTGGGAGGGGTAAGAGGGTCCCCCTGCACACTGTGGGGACAGGGAGCTGTGGGGTTGGCTGAGACCAGGAGAGGCCCCATCTGCAAAGGGGAGGGGGGCAGAAAGAGAAGTGACCTAAATTATTTTTATCTCTCTTCCATCTTCCCTGCTCACGTTGCACTGCCCTACTTCTATCTTCAAAAGCTGTTCAATAACAGATCATATAACACATCACTGAAGTATTTAATCAGTGGACCTGGGGTAGATGAGCCTCCAGAGGTTGGATTGTTCTCCATAGAGGATGATGCCAATGGACACATGTACGTGCATCGCACCATCGACAGGGAGAGGACCCCAGCTTTTCAGGTAGCACACTTGGACAGGACACTTCCAGCTGTCTGCAAGGGTTAGTTGTTCTCTCATGGCTAAACGCTCCACAGGAATGAGACACACCTCTAATAATGTTAAATGTGTGTTTTCATGAGCTGCTTTTCTTATCTTGTACCTACGAATAAATGCTAAATCGATTGGCTCGGCAGAGACCAATTAACCTCCACATCACTATTCATTATAAATGTCTGTGGCTTCTTTGAACTTCCACAAATATATGCACACTCCTTTTCGGTCTTTTTTTCTGGTATGAGCCCTGATCATAACCTAAAAACTTAAAAAGCTGTCCTGAAATTCCAAATCTGTTACAGCTCTAGTGGCCGGAACGCTGAGTTGTAAACACAACCTCCTAATCAGGAGAATGGAAGCAGATAGTCATGTGTTACAAAACACTGGGTAATCCTGGAGGAGCTGCAAAGCTCTATTGCTGTAACTTTACATAAGAGCAAGCATATGTTTCTCCTTAAAAAGCAGAAAAGTGTTCACAAGCAGGAAGTGCAATGAGAGAAATGTGATAACAAGTTTATGAATGAAATATGGGAGTGTGGGTTTGTTTTCCTCCTGAAAAAATATTTTCAGTCGTGGTCTCCTTATGTTTATTCTCTAATGATTTCTATTTATGTCTCTGTGGATTTACTGTACCCAAATTATAGTTCTCCATGTGGTATTCTGTGCAACATCTTGCCTTTTAGGCAGCTATTTCAAATAATGCAGCTCTGGTAAAAATATTTTTCTACTTTTAAAAATGTTGTTTGAGGCCCAAGATGACCATTATGAATCTACTACCTTTGAAAGGTGAAATAATGACTCAACCATGTGCTTGAAGGCCAATGCTAAGCAAATTTGATGGAAGCAGCTTCAAAACTGAAGGCTTTTTGTTCTATTCTGGTATCTAAATGGTGCTGTTCAGTTCATTCTGATGTCTGTGTTGCTGCTCATTTAGATTCGTTTTGATGTTGAGAACAGAAAATCTGGTGAGCTGTTGGACAGCCCTATATATTTCAAGATAAAGGTCAAAGATATTAATGACAATGCACCTGAGTTTTCCAAGGAAGAATATGGCATTACAATAAGAGAGGACCACAGTGAAGGTAAGTGCCACCCAAACAACGATTACTGCTGTTTTTTGTATGACAGTTCTTGTCCTAATTCCTTCATTGTTATTATCCCTTTCCCACTAAATGTCTCTCTACCTTTTACTTAAACACGTGAGCTTAGAGACAATTTCCTGTTTCCTACATTTCAACTTCTTTTCTGATTAACCTCAATGTACATTAGAATATAATTGGAGACATTCTAGAAAAACTTCCAAGATATTTTGTCTGAACTACAAGCCAAGACTGTAGCAGGCTGATCTCAGATGTGGGTCTGGAAGCTGCACAAGCACCCAGCGTCACAGGAGGTGGTCTGATACTGCTCAGAAGTACAAAGACTTAGTCTGGGTGTGTACACACGTGGTGTCAACTCCTCGGGAGCTGGCATGAAAAAATAGTCTGCATTTTTGATGAAGTAAATTCGGGAGTGTGGTACTTCTGTTGTCTAACAGCTCCTTAGGCAGATTTGCCACCCAAATGAAGTAGTGGCCGGAGTCTGTGCAGGGATAACCACGGCCACAGGAGAAGTTGCAGGTTTTCTTAGGAGTTGTGTGTTTAAGAGCCTGCAGACAGGCCTGAGAAACTCCACACTGAGACGAAACACTCGTATTAATATCTCAATTCTTCAACCTAGAGGAGCCAGTTATCCAAGTCACAGCCTTGGACAAAGATGAGGCCGGCACTGCGAACTCACAGGTGTCCTACTCTATAAGTATGGAAATGCCCTCTCCAGGTGGACTCACATTTAACATCGATGCTACCACAGGATCAATATTTCTGTCAGGATGCCTGGATTATAAGGTGATGTATATTTAGCATCTTCTCCTCATTTGATACATGGTACCTGTTCACTACCCAGTTACCAGGTATGAGGGGAAGGAGAGTCTCACATCCAGCCCTGGCTGGCAAAATGTGGGAGCTGCTTCTGAACTAAGTTTCAGGAAATTCCTTGTTTCTGTTTTTCAGACTGCCAGCTCTTTCAAACTTCTGGTTAAAGCCAGTGACCATGGAAGTCCCCAGCTGTCATCTACTGCAACAGTGACTGTTGCTGTTGAAGATGCAAACAACCACCTCCCTGTATTTACTAGTGATAATGTAAGGGAAAACATTGTTACTTCACGGAGCTTTTCTAAATACAGTTCAGTCTTTCCAACTGCTAAATGCACTCAGCAGTGGAAACAGAAACCCCGGATGCAAATGAGATTTATCTGTCAGATGAAATATCTCTTAAAGTGCTAAACTTTGTTAATTTTCTGTATACAGCCCCAGAAGGTTTTTGCCTCACTGGGAGCATAAGGAAGTTGACAGACCAGATTATTCTGACATCTGGGAAGCTGAGGTGCTGACTGCCCAGAGCAGTGATGGATGCTCCCCCCCTGGAAGTGTTCAAGACCAGGTTGGGTGGGGCTTTGAACCACCTCATGTCATGAGAGGTGTCCCTGCCCATGGCAGGGGTTGGAACTAGGTGGCCTTTAGGGTCCCTTCCAACCCAAACCTTTCTACAATTACAATCTGCTCTCTACTTTAGAGTCCTAAATAAACCATCCCAGCCAAACCAAGCACATGTATCCAGAGTGCTGAGTCACGTCAGGTACTGGTCTGTGTAAATATTTGAGGTTGTGAAGGGCAGGAAGAGATACAATAGGGTTACAACAGTGTGTGCAAAGTCACCTACAAAAGCAAACACCTTCACCAATGTCTCCTACCTGGTGTTTGGAACACCTGAGGGAATACTGTTAGATCACCTGCAAAAGCAGGTTTACACAGAAGCCTGTGCTTTGTCATCAACTCCTATCTACTAAAATTCTGGCCCTTCTCACAGCTGTGATTTGTTCCCTCTCTCTGAAAATCATCCTTATTGCATTCTTAAAAGTTGTGATGCAAGGACAGTGATGTTTATATATTAGAAGGCAAGAGTCTGAATTTGCAGCTCTCAACCGGTGACCAGTTTATTTCAAGAAAGAAAGACAAACAAATTACATATTATTGCTATCTCATCACTCCTTAGGTAATTTAACTGGCATTTCTCAGTCTGTGTATGGAGTGCTAGTGAGGCAAGCTGGTGGCTACGTCACACCATCAAAAACTTAAGCCATTGTGACAAGATTACATAAAATAGATAGATATAGATGGATAGATAGATACATAGATATCATCCTTATTTCCTTCCTTTTCCTTTCCAGTACCAGCTGCAGATTTCAGCAGAAGAACATCCAGCTGTGTTACGGCTCCAAGTGGAAGATAAAGACTCTCCCAACACTGCAGCGTGGAGAGCAAAATACAGAATAGCAAAAGGCAATGAGAAGGAGCAGTTCAGCATTGAGACAGATCCAGCCACAAATGAAGGCATTTTGAGTGTTATCAAGGTGAGGAGATAATAGCAAGAGACAAGCAGAGCATGACAATGTGTCACGTGGCCTGTCTGATAGTGAGATTCAGAGAGAGCTGAGTTGGGTAAACTCATCTCACCTGTGTTCCAGGTAAAAGAGATGACTGCCAAAACAAAGATCATAACTGCTAATTAAACTGGTTTTGTCTTGGGTTTTCAGCCTCTCAGCTATGAAGGTGAATCTGAGATGAGACTTGTAATTTCTGTAGTGAATGAAGAACCTTTCTTCTGGTGTAAAAATGGCATTGTGATGATCTCTGATCTGGAAACCACAAACACAGATGTGAGCATCAAGGTCTTACAGTCACAACATGCTCCAAGGTTTCATCCTCCTATACTTACTGTCCAAAAGGAAGATTCAATGAAGCCTGGGAGGGTATTTAGAAAGTATCCTGCCACATATCCAGATGATGTGCCAAATAAGATAAAGTAAGTGGCAATGTTCCAACTCTCAGAATAAGAAATAGTTTAGGAATATAAAGAGGTTTGCAAGTGTAGTTTGGTACCCAAAATCCATTTAAGACAATAACTTGTAGTTTTTCCCTTTCTGTTTCAGATATGAACTAGCCCATGACCCGGATGGTTGGCTGAGCGTGGATGAGAACTCTGGTGTTCTTACTGTGGCAAAAGAGTTTGATCAAGAATCCCCCTTTTTGAACAATGGCCTGTACACCATTATTGTTCATGCTACTGATCATGGTAAGCAGCCAGTCAGAGAATATTCAAGCAGTATTTGGACTGTGAGATGAGGTGCATGTTGAACATAAAAAGACAGCAAGACTAAGGATCTGAGAGGTTAATGGGTAATAAAACACCCTAATGTTCATAGCTTGTGCTATGTGTGACTGGTAGGACAAACTAGGCAGATCCTGCCAATGGACTGGCAATTGCCAATACCCTGCCATGAGTGTTTTTCTGTTTCTTTTGCTCCTGCCCAGGAATTCCACCACAGACTGGCACTGGCACCCTCCTGCTTTACTTGTCTGACATTAATGATCATATGCCATCATTGGTGGCTCCTTCTTTAGACGTGTGTGACAAAGAAGAAGGGACACCTCTTGTTATAGAAGCCAAGTCTGCTCTGGTCCATTCACATTCGGGGCCATTTACGTTTGAGCTGCCTGAGGACTCTGAAGATGTGAAGCATAACTGGACATTAGGAAGGAACTTCGGTGAGTTCTTCCTTTTGTGTCCTTCCTGAGTTTATTGTCAGTTGTGGGCCCTCTGGTTATTTCACTGTCTCTTACCTTTATGGTTTGTTACTGATGAGTCTCAGTGAGAATGGAATGATAGGAAAGAACAGCCTTTAAAATATGAAGTTATGGCAGTTTGTAGAAAGTGACATTGCTGCTCTTCTCTACTGGGGGCAGGATGAGCAGCAATGTGCTCAAACTGCAGGAAGGGGGATAATTCAGCTGAGGAACCACTTCTTCAGTTGATGAACTGCCTAAGGAATTCCTGAGGTTATCAGGGAGCTGTGCCAGAGTGCAGCCAGGCTGGGACAGATCTCTGTCCAGAAGGCTCGGAGAGGTGATAAAGTGGGATGTAATGTAGTCTTATTTACTGTGGTGCTTTAAGGCTGGAAAACGTACTTGAAATTGGGGTGCAAATTAGTTTCCTTTATCAACACAAGGGGCTGTAGAATATTAGACTTCTTTCTGTGAGTCTTAAAATGATTCATTTGTGTTTTTAGGGCAGTCAGTTGAACTTCGGATGTTAAGAAGGCTCCCACAAGGCAGCTACTTGGTGCCCATCATTATTCAGGACAGGCAAGGATTTTCCACAAGGCAGAACCAGCACATCGGGCTCTGCTTTTGTCCAGATGGACACACATGTCAATATTCACCAGTTCCACCAGCAGCAGTGGGACTTGGAAGTGGTGCCATTGCAATAATACTTATGGCTTTCCTGTTGCTACTGGGTAAGCAACCTCCTAAGTTAGACACACAGGTTCTCTGTCCTCTGCCCACTGGGTCTCATTGCAATTGCAGCTGATGAGCTCAAATCTACTAAAATCATGATTGCTTTGCATCTAGATGATGACTGGCACATGTAAATTGTCATTAAGCTAAACTCTAGTACAACATAGGAAGTATTTTTATTTGAATTGAATACAACCAAATACTTGACTTTTTTGATATTTACTGTGTCCTGGCAAACGGAAAGTAATGAAATTCTCCCATAGGGTTACCCTTGTTCTAGAGCTGGCTCTGTAGCAGCTCATGTTGGCTAATGCTGGAGAGAACTGCTGATTCCTTATCTGAAGAAAGATTAATAGATTATCTGAGCACTGTTCCTCTGGTTACCTGTGCATGGTCTATTCTGTCTGTCTGTTCAGTCTCACTACTCCAACCAAGAATTCCATCTGCACAGCTGCACTGCCAGGGTTTCCCAAGGGAGCTCCTTTGGAAGTGGGCTGGGAACCTCTCCCACCACTGTTTTGAGCCAAACCCATCTATTCCCAGTGCCCATTTCTCCTTTCCCTTTCTTCTTTACAGTCTCCAGCGCTGTGCTTTGCCAGTGTTACAGCTCAAGGGCTAAAAGCAAAGCCATTGCTCAACCCCAGGAAGGTGAACAGACCTTAATCAACTACAATGAAGAGAGCAGAAGTTCTTTTTCTGAGGTGAGTGTGACAGCACATATCCACACTACCCTACCACTGTTGTGTGGCTGAATGTGCTAATAATCATCTCTTTAATTATGTTTCCTCTGGTTTTGGTATTGAGCAAAATAAAGCTTTTGTTGCCACTAAGCCTGTCTGGGGAGCTGTGCTCTGCATGGGCTGCTCAATGCCACTCTGGTGACAGAGTGTTACCACCCCTACCCTTCAGTATCAGCAGGAGCTTCCCAGGTGCCTCATCCTGCTGGAAAATCCGACAGGTGAGGATGCACAGCACCTCTTGTCACTCTACTACACACACATCCTGGTGTGTGCAAGGAAGCAAATGGCAGTGGGAAGTAGAATAGTCTGCAGAGGTGTGATCCTTCACACTTAGTTCAGTTCCTTATTAACACCATCCCTCTCCCCGTGTGCAGGCTGGGCTGGATATTACACATGGTGCTACTCTACCACCTGTGTCTGTGGAGGCTGGAAAAGAAGTGATTGCTGAGGTAACTGCCTGCTTCTTGACGAAAATGTCCTTTTTTATACCAAGGGAAGCGGTATCCCAAGAATTAGGTCTGGTATTAATAACAGTGGGAAGAATAATGCAGTATCATTCAATTAGAAAATAACTGTCACTTGTTGGAGTAACTGGAGAAGGCAGAACAAAAGAAATGGATGCAACAGAGAGGAAGATAGTTGGAGTTCTTTGTAAGTGAAAGAAATGTCAGAAGGTGACTTTATCCTGGTCAAACCTGAGATGCTGTGTCTGTCTTCCAGAATAGCCATTTCACTGGTTACCAGACATCCCAAGAAAGACACCTGGATTGCTTCATACAGACAGTGGAAAAAACATTGGCTCAGGTAAGAAATGAGCATTGAACTCCTCATCTCAGAAGCACTGCAATTGAAAGCAAGGGATATATTTGGTGGGAAAACATGCAACACTTACTTGAAAATACTTTTTTTTCCTAGACTGAGTTGCCCTTCAGGTGAGAGAAGTGGGGCTAAAATGCTTTCTTTGCCTGAGCAGGGTAAAAGTTTTGTCACCTGCTCTTGCACTTCTGTGCTGTCAGGGAAATTCGAATTCCTCTTGCCCTGCCCTGTCTGACCCCTGCATGTTTACAGTCCTGTCCTTTGGCCTCCTTGGCCAGAATGCAGGCCCTACCAGCCGGGGTCAATTGCCAGCTCTCTGGTTCAGGACAGATCAAATGCCCTTTCCTGCCTCATTTGTAACCTTGGGGAAAGTTCAGGCTCTGGATCTGGAAGTTTCTGTAGAACTTTTCCTTGTCAGACAGAGACTTGTATTCTTCCCTGTAAATTCTTGCCTTATTTGCATGCCATAATTTCCTTTAATTTTCAAAAAGGCAGTAGGAGCTTTTGTGCTGACTTGCCTTGTTTCTTGCCTTCTCTAGAAAGTGTATTACCAAAGCACACTGGAAGACTATGGGGACATCTGTGAACCTTGCAGATTCACTGAGGAAGGAGAATTGGAGTCCAGCAGCTCCCCCTGCTCCATCTCCATTGGCAGTGAGGACTTGCCTGTTGATTTTTTGGACACTCTGGGACCAGTGTTTTCTGCTCTGGAAGAAATCTGTCAGAAGTGATCTCCATCATTCAGTAATGTCAGAAGCCTCTGACTATGGTGCTGCAAAGGCTTCTGGCAGGAGCTCTAGCAATTTCAGAAAAAAAGGACCATCTGTACTTGAAAGCATTGCAGTGTTTTCAGCATGAGTACCTGGCCTTTCATTCTTCCTGCCTGCACTGTTTGCATGGGGGCAGCCAAGAACCTGGCATGTCTGGAGGGTTCACTCTGCTGTGCAGAGGTGCTGGAGGGATTGTGACATATTTGTGCCCACTGACACAAATAGAAGACCTGATATTAAGAAACCTCAATTCAGTATGAAAAGGAAAAAAACCTCTAGATATTCTAGGCCTGCAATTCCAGGCAGAGTTCCATATGGAAATAAATCAGCTTTGAAGAGAGAAGGTAGTTACCTGCTAGAGCATCGTGTAGTCCTTTCTCCAGTAAGTGGTCTCTTTAAATCCAAGATTAACTTTAGTACAGTGCCATATTTTATATTCTTTATGTATGACACCGAAACATTGAAGAGAAAGTTCATTTCTCCTCTGGGTCCACACACTTGGGGCAGGTTTGCACCATCCTTCCTTCAGCATCAAAGAGGCACTTTTGGTGCTTGTGTGCTGTGCTGGCATCTGCTGGCTGTTGGTATCACGGCACGGCTGTAAATAATACCCTAAATGCTAAGAAATTGTTATTCAGGCAAGGTTATTCCTTTCATTGAAATAACTACCTGCTCTAAATTAGCCACAAGTGCCTCTGAGGGGGAAATCCGTGGGTTTCCTCAAGCACTGTTGATAAAACAGATGAAATGATAAAGAAGGGACAGTATCAAATTTCCCTGTCGGGAAAGCACAGGTGTGTTACTTCTACATGTTGAGGTTTGGACATGTCTGACTGTGTGTGACTGACCTCTGCTCAGTTATGGTATGAAGGCTGTTGGTCTCACAGCACAGAAATGAGGGAAGAACAGCTCAGGAGATTGTGTTCTGCCATTAGGTAAGTTATACTTGCAGGAAGTGTTGGAATTAGTTACAAATCTTGCTCCTGCTCTATTACCATCCTGTGCTGAAAGAAAAATGCGTTGCCCAAGGCAAGCACTAAGTCTGGGAGCTAAGATGCTGTTTTTATGTTTCAAAGTTTACTTAAACAATGAATTATGCTTTCACTCGGATATTATTAACTAATAATTCAGGCCTGGGAACTTCAGTCAAGTGTGATAAAAGAATTTGGCTGAGTGGCAGGCAGCTACATGCTCCTAAATGCCAGCAGCAAGATCTGTTTACACAATAAATCACTCCTGTGATAAACTGTCCTTAACTTAGAACTCCAGATGGAAGACTTCAAGCCCGGCCGGTGATTTAGCAGCACTGCTAATAACTGAGGTGACATTTTCATTGCAGATGATAACCATATAAGATTAGAGTAAGATTAAGAGATTGGGGTAAGATTAGAGTTATGCTGTGTTTTGCTATTCTGAAAATTATGCAAAACTGGAAATAACCATGAAAGTGGTTCTGTGTGTCTATTGCTCGTGTAAACTCGTGTTGGGTTTGGAGCACACCACGCCTGCAGCCACCCACACATGAGATGTGATCAGACCCACGGGTGCTAATGTTGGTAAAGTTCTCTCTCTTGCACGGGACAAAAAGAACTGTTTCAATGAAAACCTATTTCTTGGGAAATGGGAATGTTCCCTGGAGGTTCTCACAACTGCACACCCTGTGCCCCCCCAGGTGGTAACATTCAGCGTTTCAATGTCTTCAAGGATTCGAAGACTCGCACACACTAAGCTAATACAGCTTCCCAGCACCATTGGGAGGTAAAGATGCAGTGTTTACGCTTTAAGGAGCAGAAATTTGGGCTGGAAGAGATGCTTGGTTGACCACAGTCACACAGAGAGCTGTGGCAAACTAAGCAGTGGCACTAATCAATTGTGCTGCATGTCTGTCTTGCCTTCCACCAACAATGTTAACCTTTGCAGCAGCTTTAACCCCCTTCCTTTGGAGCAGACCTGAGGGAAATGTGCTCTGCTGTGGTCGTATCAAACCAGTTCAAAATCTCTGATATCTGCAGTCTTGGAGCAAACAGTGATGGAAACAGCAAATAATAAAAGCCTCCATTTTACATAGAAGAGACAGATGCACAGAAATTCTAAGTCAGCTCCTGTAATCAAAAAGAGACTTGCAGAATGGATCTACATTTTCAGAATCCCCTTTTGTCACCGTAATAATTGTAGTATCATTATATTCATAATCCCCACCACACCCTGTCATTTATGCAACTAGCTGGCCAAAAATATTTCTCTTTTTTCTCATTAAAAATTTGCAGTCAGTAATTTGGTGATTTGACACTTGAACTCCCGTTAATGATCACTGAATACTTTCATGTAGGAATGACAAAACATGGTACAAACACCCAAATAACCACTCAAAGTGCTGAAAGCTGTTATGAATCCTGGTGCCAGCACAGGGACAGGAAATCTGTCATACATCAACTGGGGGGATCTGGAATACAGCAAAACTCCAGCACTAAGCCTGGGTTGTAGGTATGTGTGTCAGCTCCATATGACAATTACTTCTTTCTCCATCTGTGCATTAAGTTTGAGTTGACATTTTTCTTCAAAGGGAAGTGAGGGCAACCTAAGTTAGATTATTAATCTCCCATTGTTTTAAAACTAGAAACTTCTGCTTAAGACACCAGTAAGTTTTTAGAGGAGTTTGGCAGAAGGGAGGCCCAGGCTGATGAGGAACAGCTTCACTAACAAATTACTACAATCAAAAAGGTTTATTTAGAGGCTTTCACGAGGAACAATGATTACTAAGAAGTGAAAATGAGGCATAAATCAGCGCATTTCTCCCCTGCATCACGCACTTGCATCAATCACACTTTTAAAGACACTATTGCAGGAAGCTGCTCAGTGGATGGCTCTTGAACATATGAGGCAACACCAGGAGACAAACCAAGAGGGAAGAGCTGGGGGTAGCAGATTTATTTGTGCCACACATCATGCTGAGCATGATGATGACACCCCAGGCAGGTTTGGGCCTCAGCTGCTGCTGCCCTGTCTCCACGGGGTGTGAGGGAGAACCATCAGACTCCCGCCACCGAGGGAGCTTTGAGGTTCTCATGGAGGTTGATGCTCTGTCCCTGCTGGACACACACACCATCTCTGCCCGTGCCTCACAGCAAACCTGGGTGCTGGATTTGACCTTAAGTGCAGGCAGGTGCCACGTTTCTTCCCAAGGGCCCTCTGCTTGCTCCCTCTGGGTCCCCGAGCCAGGCAGAGAGCTCTGCAGTGCCCGCAGGATCAGGCAGGAACAGCCCCGGTGCCCGGGTGCTCTCTGCGCACACCCAGCTGTGTGTTACCCACGGCCCCAGCCCAGGCTGGGCTCATTCCCACCGGCTGAGGGAGTGTGTGGAGCCTCTGGCTTGTTCAGGGTCTGCTTTAAGCTGAGTACCTCCCTGGCTTGCTGTTTTCCCACTGCTGTGATGGGCTGTAGTGTTTCAATTACCTGTTCACAGTGAGAGGTCTAATCAGGACTCCTGTGAACCCCCATTACTTCTGGCCCCTGCTGTGCCCAAGCCAGTGGGAGTCCCAGCAGCACAAATGTTTATCTCCGCACAATCTTCATCTCTGCCTTTGTTTTGCCTCGTTTATAGAGATCTTACTTAAAAGCAAATGACACACAATCAGTAAAGGGGAAATTAATCACGCTGGAACCAAAGTTCTGGCACTGAGTTTTAAAGGAAACAAGAGACACTGATCACAGGCTGGTCCTACAGAGAGGGGATGTCAGCACGTCAGCGATAAAGTCTTTTTGTCTCAGACAGAAAGCTTTTCCCTGTCTGCTATTTCCTCTACTCTGCTGAGCAATGGGATCCCCTGGGATCTTTGGGCTGCCACAGAAGGAGAATAAGTTTTAATCAAATCTTTCTGTGCCAGTTTGGGGTCATTTTCTTCCCTCTGAAGGATCCATTTGTCCTGATTAAGGTATTACAAGAAGTCATTTAAAGGACAGATAAATGACAAGAGATTTTGTAAGTGAAGGGGAGACCACATGCTGAGAGGGTTATAATTAGTTCCTTCTATTAATGCCTTAGGTGTTGTTGTATTTCACAATCCTAATAATTAAACACTTAGTAGCAGAGTGCTGTATTAGTGTTTAAAAAAAACCCCACAGACCAAGGTGGAGGCTTTTCTCAAGGTTTCCTGAGAGCAAGCAGGGAGCAGACACCATGGCACGTGTGACGGTGGCAAAGTCTCCCAGCTGAGTTCAGAGGCTGTGATCACCTTCAAAGAAACTGGAAATAGGCTTTTCCTTTTTTAACAGGTGCTGATGCTGACGACTGAGAAAAAGGAGAGATTTATGCCATTACAATGGCTTTCCATTTCAGCCTGTAATAGCACTTGGAGAGAAAACTGGTGATTGGGGAAAATTGAGGGAAGGCACATGCAAAGCACAGCCGAGCAGGTGCTGAGCATCCCTTCCTTGTGCTGCCTCTGCTCTTTGCACTCCCATTATTTCCTACTTTTCAAGAGTGGTGAGAAGCCTTCACAATAGAAACATCTGCTTCTGTTAGAGAAGCATGGCCTGTTGACCTGGGCCTGACCAAGATCCCTCCTTGATGCCTGGAATAACATAACTCACAATGCCTACTGTAATTACTAAATTCTGTCCTGGTTTTTTTTGTAAAAGGAAACTTCACTAAATGTATCAGTATTTGTTGGACTGCAATTACAAAGATCTTTTTGGTACAATCTACTGATTATTCATAATAGTTGAATATGATATGCTATTAATAATTCAGTAGTTTTTGAATTGTTCTAAATTCTATAAAATAAGAAAGAAAATTACTTCAGGGATTCAATTAGCAAATTATTTCAAGGCACTGATAATTATTAATGCTGCTTGATAGAGGCTTTCCCTGTGTAGAGACAGTTCTGTAATTACCCAGGAGATGGCATAAGTAGGCCAGTTATCGACCTCTCAGTGCCAAGGAGAAAAACCAAGGAAGGATTTTTAATACCCTATTTGAAAGCAAATCTGCTTATAAAATGTATATTTTGATGTGGTCAGTGGAGAGGAGGTTTCTTTCTCAAGACAGAGCCCTTTCCTCATCAGCATCACACAAGGAAGGCAGCAGTCCATTGCTATACAGCAGCACTGAGGAAAGGGGATGTGAGGAGGCCAAAACGAAAATCCTAAGCAGATATTCTGTTTTTTTTTCCTTAAGCTATGTCCATTATATAGAAATCTTTCTATTGTCCACTGCTTTTTTTATGAAGATGAGACAGCAGCAATGACTGATAAGAAATATATTTCTGTTTGTATCTGCGTTGTCCTCTGTCTACCTCATTGCACCCTGTTTGCTTTTCCAAAGGGTTTTATTCAAAGAATTTCTAAAAGTATAGAGGATATGGTAGAATCCATTTAAACCTACAAATGAACACTTCCAAGCACAGAGAAGGAATTAATGTTTGCAACTGGCCTTCAAGATGTAACTTCCCATCTGAGCATTTTACACATTCTGATCTATTTTGGCACTATTCAAACCTGTAAATCCCATGAACAGAACAGATGCTCTGCACACTGTGGTAATGGATACTTCAAAAAAGAAACAAAAATTCAAGATCAGTTTCCCTCTCTCTGTTCAGTGTTTTTACAATGCCTAAATCATGGCTCAGGGAGACATTTGATACTGTCAGACTGGAGCTCCTGATGGTATAAATGTACTTGGGATAGTACATTGAAACCTGCTGCCTGTCACACTGAGGTTGTTGTCCAGAAATGAAACCACAGAGAAATGCAATTAAACAAGAAACCCTTCCTTGGACCTGGGGTCAAATCCTGAATATGCAGATGCTGAAAGTGATCTTCATATACTCTGCATTCACTTTTTTTTTCCTTAGGCATTTGCAAGGTGCCCCAGAATGTCGTAGTTGAAAGCTCCCACTCCTGAAAGAGCAAGAGCTGAGTTAGAAGAGTCATTGCAAATCAGCTCAGTGATGCAGCAGCTCAGTCATGTGGGGGGATTTGTAAACAGCTGGCCAGACAAGCACCACAGCCCTGAGTTCTGAGTTAATTACACAGAAGTGATAAAGGTACCATGTCTAGGATTAGGGGAGATGAGAATATTAATACAAAAGAGAAGAAAAAATATTAAACTTGCCTATTTCTTTCAGAACTGTAGATCATCAGTTCACCATCCTTCCTGATCTCCATCAAACATCAGTGAATCTTGTCCATGTATTGTGTGGGCAGGTGGCATCTTTTAGACCCTTGACAGAGCCTGAAAGAAGAGATTTTAGTCCTTAATTAGGGCTTCAGGGTGCTTCTGCAGGAAAAGCAGTAACAGATAGACACAGAACTACTGTTTGTGCTTTTGATTTTTTTTTTAACATATTTTGCAGGATATCTGTGAAAGGATGCTTTGGTTTTTTTTATCCTGTAATATTTGCTTCCTGCCCAGAATCTCTGCCTTCTACATAGCCAGAGATAGGAATCTCATGTTTTAAAGCATCCATGTTTTTGTTTTCAAACATTTTGTTTAAAAACCATCAGCTACAGCCAGGACAATCATAAATCCACAAAATCTCAGTCCAGTTCAGCTTGTCACCTTGCCAAGAATGCTGCTTAGATTAATATAAACACCATCAAACTACTTAATTGAATTGCATTTGGGAGAGATAAGGAAAAGAATACAAGGTGATTGTGGGAGCTGCACCAACCAATCTTCCGAAGAAGATGCTACAGAATTTTATATGGAAAAAATAATAGCAAACATGTCACAAGGCACTGGCACTCACAGTTGCTCCTAGCAGAAAGGCAACATAAAGAAATGGCTTTTAGTGTAGAAACTGGAGTGTATCCTGGGTCCTGCAAAGCTGCTGACACAGGCTGTAACTGATGGAAAACCAACAGAACCTGTCATCCCCATGTTTCAGTACTGACAGTGTAAGAGGGGTTTTTCATTTAGAAATTCATTTGAAAGCAGTAGTGACAAGTGAATTCCTGTTTCCATCTACAGTGGAAAGAATTTCCCACTCCAGTGGTTGATTCTTCTTTTTGTTATTTTAGGGAAAATCGGGGATGATTCTGGCAAAGCCAGAATGATTGAATAAAACAAATGGGGGGGGGATGGGGCTCCACACATCTCTTGGTCAGAGCATCCCTGACTGTGACCAGGACATTCTACTCACAGATGCCAGCAGGACAGAGTAGGAACCATGTCTTATTGAAGAGAGGATGTTTTGAAAAGTTTGTATTCAAAAGGGGACACATGGAATTGGGGAAAAAAAAAAACCAAGCTCAACTCTCCCAATGATATTGGAGGATGAGAAAGTCTGGACTGTAGAATCTGGGCAACTCCTTACTCAGAGATGCTCAGAAATCACAGTAGAAAGGAGCATCTCTTCAAATCCAAATTGGAATAAACAAGGAAAAAGAATTCTGGAGTGACTCAACACTGAAGCTGAAGAGGTTTAATATTGCTTGTTGGCAGAGCCCTGTCCTGGGCAGGGAGTGATGCAAACACAGACATCAACTGCTTCGTGCTTGGAAGAGTAAAACTGCAGAATCCCCCTCCAGACACAGCACTGGCTCCTCCCAAGAAAATCAGGACCGCAGGTGCAGGAGACAGTTTGTGTTTGCATCCTGTCCAAGAGAGAAAAGGTAACTGGGGCATGCATCCATCACAGGAGCTGGGAAGCACTGCCAAGGCAAATAATTAAGAAATTATTTCAGTTTTCTTGCTTAAAGATCCAGTTGGCTCCAAAGCAGAGTGAGAGAGCAAAGACCACCGCGGTATGATGGATATTGGGCAGGGTTTGGCTCCAGACTGAACTGAAAACCTAAGCTAATGCTGCTGCACCAAGTCATGGCACTTAAAATAAAAATTTAAAATTTAAAATATTTTCTCCTCAGCATGAGGAGAAAAAAAGGAAGGTTTGTGTTCCAGCAGGTTCACTGCTGATCCACATCTCTGAAAATCACACTTTGTGAGACTCCTCTGTGACCCTGGGCAAGTGACGTGCAGCCGGATTTCAATAAACTATTCAGCATCTACCTCCACTGGAATTAGTGGAAATTAAATGTCATAAATCTGTCTACTACATCTCTCCAGCTGTGAAATGAGAACCGTCCTTTCTGCCTCAAAGAAGTGCTCCCGAAGATTCTGAAGTGTTTTGACAGGGCAGTAATAGGAAGTGTGCACGTATCCTAAACAGAAAGATGAAGTTTCCTCAGCTGATGCTGTGCTGAATAAATATTGTCTTTAGGTTTTTCGCAATATTCAGGTCTATGAGCCAAATGAAAGCCAGGCACTGATGGTATTTTTAATGTGCTGAATAAATATTCATCAGGATATTCATCAGGATATGCATTTTTTAAGCTAAAGATCCAATATTATTTATAGCCTGTGCTTTCATGTAGAGAAGCCAGTTATATGAGAAATGAGGAGCAAAAGTGACACCCTGCTATGAGGTTGCTGGATATTTGCTAACAAGACCATGATGAGGGTGAAACAATCCTGTGCTTGACTTGAATGGAGAGTGTGGGAGTTGCAAAATTGAGATTTATTTCAGTATCTTGTTGAACTTGTATGGGAAACTTTAGGCATTCAAATAGTTCGTGCAAGATACTTGGCAAACATCAGAGTGAGACATTCACAGAAACAGGTGAAAAACCCAAACACACACATCTACTGATTTAAAATCCCCAGATCTTTCAATGTAGGTGGTTTTAAAATAGCAGAGGAACATCACTGTTGGGATTTTTTTTTTTAATGCCCAAAAAGTCTTATGCAAAGCCAGTAGCAACAGTGTCTCTCCTTCCCCCTGGGACAACTCAGGGACTGTTTTCAGAGTCTGTGCTACTGTACACATTCCATCATTATACGCCTCTAAAAATGAAAAATAGGTCAAGAAATTGCAAGGTGAATGAGTTAATACATAAACCATTATCATATTCAAGTGCTATACAACTGAATACCTTCTCTTTAATTATGAGGCAGTAGAGCCAGTGCAGTGTGGTGACATTAATCATTACAATACTGAAATTTTGTTACTGTGGTGTGTTTTTTAAGAGGAAACTATTTTAAGATGTAAATTAACTTTGCCTTAGAACTTCCCTCCTCACATCCTCAGCCAAGCAGTAATCACTGTTTGTAGGCATTGTGTTGCAAGAGCAGCTCAGAGACATTTTTAAATGCTCTCAGCAGAGCTTCATCCATCCCTGCTTTGGCCCCATTGCAAAGCCTTCCTATTTCCCTGCTGTCCCTTTGCACTTTAGAATAGATATTTTAGCAGTCAGGGAATGTTATGCAAGGACAGCTATGAACTTTAATATCCTTTATCTAACATGAAGAGCCATAAACCAGGCATTGGTTCCCTCCCCATGGCCAGCCCGACTCTCATGGCAGCAGGATGTGTCTCTCAGCCCTGTTTGTCCTCCAGACCTCTCACCAAGTGAGCTCCCCTGCAAAGGGACAGACTTTTTGTGCACATGTAGATATTCCCTAGAATTTCCTCCTGCAACATCTATCTATAAAGCCCACAAATCAAACTGAATCTTTACCCTGCACTGCAAATCCATCCCCATCACACCTAACCCTTGGGTTTGTGTCCTGAGGCGTAATTTAGGCTCTCACAGCTGGACAGCAGCACTGAGCTGATGGACTGGGGTGGTTTCTGGAATCAAACCAGCTCCTAGAGAGAAGGAGCTGGGAATAAAGTCTTGGATCAGGCCCAGGTTAGAGATGCTGAGGAAGCATTTCTGGCCTGGGCTGAAGGTCTGCTGAAGAGATCTGGTCAGGGAGCAGACAAGAGTAAAAAGTTTTTTTGGGTGTGAGAAGCTGGAGCAGGTGATATTATCTTCTAGGCAGGAACCTGTGATTGTAAATCTATAGTAAAGTCACCATTCCCACATCCACAGAGCTGAATTTTCCATTGAGGGAAATTTTGTTGGTTATCCTGATTTTGACCACAAAATAACGGCTTGAAGTCGTAGGTTATTGTTATGGCTATGAAACAAATATTCTGTTATTGTAAAGGGCAACCATTTTGTGCTTCCTGAGCTGAAAAACTATTGTCAATAAGTTAAGAATTCAGACTAGAGCCTGAGGGAGTCAGACACTCAAATGCCATTGAACTTCATAAACAGCTGAGTGCTTACATCCTTTAGGCTCCTAAATCCTTCCCTTAAATTACAAATCTGGTCTATAAACACAAAAATCTAATAGTTTGAAAGAAAGGTTTGCAATAAAGTATAGATCCAGCCCAAATCCTTTGTTCATGAGATGCTGATCAATATACATAACTCCAGTGTCAGCTCATCACTTGTAAAATCTTTTGACCTTGAACTGTTTTTACTTCTTAATTTCACTTGCTAAATTTTTTGTTGCCAACTGTCTGAATCGAAGCTCTCTGAAGTAAGAAAAATCATATTATTAATTGTATGTTCACTGGCTCTCAGCAAGGTGGGCAAATCTGTATCTTTTTGCTTACAGGCAAACCCCTCTTAGAGAAAAGTTGTGAAGTTTTCTGTGGAGTCATTTGAAGCACATTTTCATCTTCCAGCCTCCCGCTGGAGTGAAATTCAAAGCACAATGGACCGACCAGGATTCCTTTCTTGAATTTGTTTTGCTTTCAGTGGAACTTCAGCATCTCTGCCTTTTGATTGGAATCCCTTTGTCCTGTCCCACCCCTCGGAGAGGTCGTGCCTAGCTCCTTTCGGCACAGAGATGCCTTTTGCTGTGAAAAAAGGAGCTGCACGCAGCACACTGTGCATTTGCATAACCTCTTTGGTAGCAGTTTGTCAGGAATCCCTCTCTCTGTTATTTCTGTATTGTTCTCTGTCTCGCTGAGAGAGCAGTGCCGTTTCTAAGGATGCAAAATGATAGCTCTGTCTGGTGTATTATAGAATATCAAATACATTATTGAATCCAGCTACTTCTGAGAGAGTTCTTCCAGTATTTGTCACTTAAGGGTTTGTTGAACCCCCACAAAGCACATTTTCTGAGAATTCACTGCAAAGTTTCTCTTGGTAAGAAAATGTTGAGGTGCCTTTTCTCTTTTTCTTGCTTCGGTTTACTGAGATAATTATCAGAAAGGTAAACAGGTTTTGTTTTGCTAAATATCAACACATTCAACTGTTTCACTGCTTTTAGTTACTGATCTTAATCACGATTTGACCAGAGCATATCTCCGGAACCTTTAGCAAAATACCAAGCGCCTTTCAGACTCCCTGAACCTCTATTTATTAAAACACTTTCATGACCATGCAGGACAGCTGAGGGAAGAGCCACTACTTAACCAAATTCCCATACACGTCCACAGAAATTTCAGCCTGTTTTCTGTCTGTTCTGAGAGGTGTTTCGCATAGTTTAGGTGGGAATTAAGGCTCTGGCTCTGCGCTGCTGCAGAGGATCGTGTCTGTCGAGGCGCATCCCGGTGAAGGCAGGAATTGCCGGCGGCTCCCGGGCTGCGGGCGCTCAGCAGGTGGCACTCGGAGCCTGGAGGAGACAGACGGTGCCGGTGCCTCTTCAGCCAGGAGACAGAAGGCAGCCAACGCCACCACTTGCAGAATTAACCGCTCAGAATATGTAATCGCTGACTGTGGATCAATTTAATTAGTGTCCTGTCGACGTGTGCAGCCACCCTTTTGATCTACATCCCCGCACACATCTCTGATGTGTCTGTCTCAGGGTTTGCAAACCGGGGGTTAAAAGACAGGAATCGGAGTCTGTGCTGGGAGCAGGGGTCAGCCCTGCCGTGAAACCCGTGAAACTCGTGTGTTATCCACCTGGTACTGCCCCAGCACTGCGGGCCTTCCCTGCTATGCCTCCCCCGTCAGACATACCTGCAGTAAATTTAGACAACACCAGGATATGAAAGGATGAAAGCCCTTTGTTCCATCTGAAGTGGGTGCTGATAAGCAACCACTGTTAACAACACGCTGTTGGAAACCTGTTGTACAGACAGCATTAAGCAGCGTGTAAGGCACTTCCCAGTCTGAACCACTCCAGATTTAAGATACAAATGCCCCTGTATCTTAGCAATCGTTGCCTGACAACTCCTAGATTGTTGGAAAAACATATCAGAGTCCAGCAACAAACTCCAGTTGCTCTCACTTAGCTTGGCTTTCCAGCAACCCAATGGAAAAAATAAATCGTATTGTGTTTGATAGATTAGCTGATAAGCCTGGCATGAAAGGAGGTGCACACAGTTGTTTTGTGCAAAGGCATGAAGGAAACTGATTTTCTAAATGTTACATAAAAGGTTGGTCACCAATGGGAGTGGACACTGATATTGAAAAGGTAATATCAACAGAAATAAAGATTAAATCACTAGGCATAAGAGCAGTGCACATGGAGACACTGTGGGTTTTTTTCCAGAGTGTCTTAATGAAAATGTGGATCTCAAAAGGATTCAATCGCTCCTTGTATTGAAATTTGCAGGAGCTGAATTGTTTCAGAATTCTGCCAGAGCAGCTGGACCTGCAGCATCCTTTTCTTATCAGATGAGAGAATATTTCTCATGCACTGGAAATACCAAGCCTAATAACAGGGCAACAAACATCCTTTAAAATCCACAATAAACTGGGAAAAATTACGTGCTATATTATTTGGCCACAGAAATTATTTTAACTTCCATTTTCTACCAAGAAGTAAAAAAAGTCGTGCAAACCGATGAGTTCTCAGGAAGCTCTGCAGCAATTTGCCCACTGGCCTGTGGGGAAGCCCTTGTGCTTCTGGCTACTCACGTGCAACCTGTGACAGCTGAAGAAGGGACATGGATTGCTGGAGCTGTCTCCTCTCCCCACTCCTCTCATTATTTACGACATGGATTTTGAAATTGAAAGGTGGACCAAGGGTACAGGATGGAGAATGGGATGAGATGAAGAAGCAGCCTGGCTGTCATACAGCACTTGTGTTCTCCACAGGCATTTGGGAACATCATTCTCTGACATAAAAACAAACCACAAAAAAAGCCCCAGACCAAAACAGCTGCATTGTTAGATGGGGAAACAAATCCCATTTGGAAAATACACAAGTTCTGATGTTTTATACAAACCTGATTATACTGGCTGACATTATTGGTGTTGACAGCAGTTGAAAAGTGAATTTGGAGAGATTAAGTGTATAGGGGTATTGTCTGTAATTTTTAATAATCCTCTTCTCTTAGATCCTGAAGAAAAGGAACATTATTGTTGTGGATGTATTAATGGAATCTGCCTGTCAAAATAATGAAATTGAAAAAGCTTTTATTGGGTATGTATATCATAGCAATGTTAGCATTATGTATGTCCCTTGTGCCAAATGTATTACCACAGCAATAAGTGGAGAAGCATCAACAGGAATACAGTATATAATGATGCTTAAAAATCCCTCACATATTGACATTGCTATAAATCTAAACAGGTCTAGAAGCCACATTCCCCCAAATAATTTGCAACAACTTCTGTTAGCATTTAACATTTATTGTTTCCTCCATTTCAAGTATTATTCTAATAGGAAACTACTAAGAGGTCTGGAATGCAAATCCAAAGCCTTTCATGTCAGGTGCAGCATTACAGAACCCATTTCCTCTCCTTAGCGAACCTGATCAGGTGAAATGTTATATATCCTACCTCTTTTCATCATGAGGCTGAGGTTTTCCATGAATGATTGGCCAACCAGATACAAGGCAAATTCAAGATGAAATCCATTTGAGTAATTGCTAAATACTGTAGTCAGAAAAGTATGTAACATGCGTCATAATGCAGAGGTTTTGTGGGAGATATAGTGGACTCTCTCTGTGTATCTGCCACCATTAACTCTGTGGCAGTCAATAAGGCCATGTTACTGCAGAAAAATATAAAATAAATACAATCTTGGTAAAATACAGGCAGTAATTATTTGTTTGCTTCAGCTGACGTAAATTATCTCTGGATCTGAAATTCATGCTTTGGGGAAGCTATTGAGAAAATGAAGTCAGAGAAGAGGGACTAAAATGGCAGCAGATGTGAACAAAACACCTGGACTGCTCTGCTGAAGCAAAGAGAACACTGAGGGAATATGAGAACAAGATATTTCATATATGTTCCCGTCAAATTGTTCTCCCTGTGTATAGAGACCAGGACAAGAATTGTAGCATTTCACCTTTATGAAGGGAAAATGAGAGGAGTCAGATTTCTAATGTTGGTAAGGGAACAGATTGCCTAAGGATAAAGTGGAATCATCACTGAATAATTTAAAACACATGTGGCAAGAATGGTAAAAATAGGCCTGATAATCAAAAGACGAGAACGGACAAGATCAAGGTACCCACACTGTCACCCACCTGTGGTCTGCAAGGCCACTGCAAGTGGCTTAAAGGAAATGTGGAATCCCAGAGTGAAGAGGATTTTTTGATGTCCTTTAATGCAAAGATTATTTATAATGGGTAGTAGACTTCACACTTGTTTAACTATAACATTATATACTGGAGCACAGCTTCACATATACATTTAAAACACTGTACTGTAACACAGGCTTAAATAAATGTTAGGAATCAGAAATGTTTGTTAGGACAGGAAACTGGCAATGAGGATTATTTTTTTTAACTTTTGGAATAGATTTTTGGAGCAATGACTCAACTATTTTGTGTGGTTTTGGTATGCACACACATAAACTGGATCATATATCTGCAGGAAACTTGCATTCCTGAAGATAAAGGATTTCATGTCAGTGTTTAACAGCATGTGATGTACAACACCACCACCCCATCTCCAGAATTTATGTTCTGGTTAGGGAGTCTGTGATCAGGAAATTCTAAACAATGTAGGAAGAAATGAATGTGTCAGTCCTTAATATCAGGTTAGAGAGTCAAAGTCAGCCTTGGTAAGGTAGGAGACACTTTTTTCTCATCCAACACTTCTGAGAAAATGAAATCAAAAGTTGGTGCTGCAGCTGTAAATTGACAAGTTGAAAGTGCTGTGGAGCTGCAGCAGCAGGAATGGGGAGGGAATGGCTCCTTTGTGGCAGAGGCGGCTTGGAAGGAGAGCCCGTGTGAAGCACTTAGCAGTGTGTGCAGGTGAGGTTCTTCAGAGACACTTTTGTTTTCCCTCTCTTCCAGGAATGATTAGTTCCTGCCTCTTCAATGCAGCCCAGCTGTTTCTCCTCTTTTGCAAGGATACCGTGGCAGAGATGGGGGCCTGCAGTCTCTGCGGGCTGGACTGGCAGCGGTGGCTCCTCCTGGGCTGCAGTGCTGAGCCTGAGGAGCTGGGAAGGGCCGTGCAGTGGGAATGTGCTCGGCTGGCTCTGCCTTCCAAGTAGGAGAGGATGCTCGGGGGAGTCCCAAAGCTTTCCATTCAATTAGTGAACATCCCTGCCGCTGGCAACAGGGCTGAACTACAGCTGGTACCAAAGAGGGAAACTCAGATGTCACTTTGCCGCTCGCATACACGTGTAGTGATTTGTTCTTGCATATGTGAGGATTTCAGAAATGCCTAAAACACTTGAAAGAGTTCCTCTGCCTCAGCCTCACTCCAGCTGCTGGCAGCCATTAGGCTGTTTGTCTCCTCTTTGTTGAACTGGCATTGCTAGGAGCAACACCACTGGCACGACAGTGACTGACACGAGCTGCTGCAGGAGAGCCTCTAATTGGGGGAAGCAGGAGCAGCAGACCACGGCTCCCCGGGCAGCTCAGGGGATGGAAGGGACTTGGGAAGTGACCTGTACTCCTGCTGATGGGGAAAGGGCAAGGCAGGAGGGCTGAACAAGAGAGAAAGGACACGCCTGTGTGAATGTGTGACCCTGAGCAGCAGCGCAAGGTCGTGGTATCAAGTCAGCTTTTTGCCATGGAAGGAAATGATGTGACTATTCTTTTTGGATTAAAAAATGAGAATTACTGTGGTGCCTACAAGCATGAGAAACTTATTTGCATGCCCTGCCATCTGGAACGTTACCTCCCTTTCCATCCTGGGTGCTGTCACATTTTTCATACCATGGTTCAGTTCTTACTAGAAAACCTTCTGATGGACCACTCATTCCTTTCTGTATCCCGTCACAGACGGACTACATTCTGCCTTTTTCTTGGAAAGACGTTATCCAGATCTCTCTGGCAATGGCAGCAGCTGCTTAAAAGCAGCCCAGAAGGTCCCTCTTCAAATCCAGTTGTTTCAATTAAAAAATGGACTCTTCATTGCCACGACAAATACAAAAGCGCGGAAACAAATGAAATAATACCATCAGCAAGAACGAGGCTTTGAGAACCCCTGTAACAACTCATTGTAAACACAAACCTCCATGCTGGGCTTAGTCCCTGTTATCTCTCTGAGTTCATTGTGGAAACCCAGGCAGGAAGGTTGCCCTTGCTGTGGGAAGAGAGAGGTGCGTGATACAGGAGAAACATTGTTCTTCCCTGTGCTCACAACCTGATTTTCCTTCCTTGTGGACAAACTTCTCTTCCACCATATCTCCATAATTTCTTTATTCACTTCAGAGGGTAAATGTTTTTCAGCAGATATTGCATCTTTGTATTTGCTAACAAGGTAGCAGGACAGATGGCACACCTAAAGTGTACCACAAGACATATGTTTTTGTGTAAGTGCTTGAAGGTTTTCAGTATGCAGGAATGTGTATTTATTTTTGTTAGTAGAACCTATATAACTACATTGGTCAGCTGATGATCTGGCTCGGCATCCATGAAAATTCACGAGACAAAATTTCTAAATTCCAAATGTCTACCTGATTTTTAAAGGCTTAAATTAAAGTTAGCTCTGCTACTCAGCTACAGGAGGTTGATGAGGTGTTTGAGATCTTGTGTTAAAATTCAGAGCCATGTGATGTGACTTGAAGAATGGAAGATTCCTGTAAATAATTGGTGTGTAGGCAGGAGTGGAAGATATTTAGCCTTGCCAGTCAGATTTCAAATACCTCATGGCAGCTGAAAAACATGCAGGGCAGAAATTCTGTAAAATGCATTTGTGGCTGTGGAATGGATTGGAAGAGAAAGAAAAAAAATAAGAAAACAAACCCACAACATGCTTTTGGTTGGGGAAAAGATCAAAGGTATGGCAGTGCAGTTGCTTTTGGAAATCTCTCCAGGAGCAGGATTTCATGCAGACACCTGCTGGTGCCGTCTGCTGCTCCCTGCGTTTGTGTGGTCTGTGCCAAGGAGACTTTTGGGGAGCGTCTGCAAAAATGTGCAAGTTGCTGATAGAACACTGCAGAAAGTGGTAAGTTTTGTTATTTATTTTACACCAACTCTTTTTTTTTTGTATGGATCACATTTCCCTGGGTACTCACAGCACATGGGAGGCTGAGCACTGGCAGACCCTTGGAGCTCTCCTGCAGGACATGGAAGGGCTGGCTGTGGGAGTTTCTTCACAGTTTATTAAAACTAAACCAATGCCTTTCAAAATGGCCTCGATGATCTCTAAGCTCTTGATGCTGGAGTCACTGGATTTGTCAAAACATGAATCTAGGCTGGTTTTAGGTATCTGTCTTCCAAGCAGAAAACAGGAGCATCTGTGAAAAATTTTACTACCTTCTGACATCATGTGAAATATTTGACCTAGATGACTTGCCCTCGAAGTGGCAAAACTAATTTGTCTTCTATTTTCCATATGCTTGGTTTATCCTACTATTGAAATAGCTTTAAACTACAAATGGTCAATGAGAAATAGATTTTTAATTATTCTTCATCAGTGTCCCAATTGTGATTATTACACAGTATTTTAAAGAAAATGTGGGATCTGGGAGCTATAAATTTTTCCAGCTTCTGGATGAAATAGAGACACTCTGCAACAGGGATGCTGTACATGAATACAAAAACTCTTTTAAATTATAAAACAAAAGCTGGCCACACAACCAAGCCTTCTTCCTGTCTTCTTGTCAGTCCAGCTCAAGATGCAAATACCCTGAGTGAGTAATACATCCTGAAAGTGACAGCCCTGGGCCATCACTCACTTGGAAAAGCCACACAAGCTGCAGCTCTGACGGGCTGCAAGAGGAGATGGAAGCTCTGCAGTTCTGCTGAAGGCAAAGCAGTGAAAAGTCATCTGAAGTGCCGAGGAATGGACACTCTAAGCAGTGTGAGGGGTTTCAAGGCTTTGTGTGGAGTGCTGCAAGAGGTGTGGGACATGTTTAAATCCCCCAAATGTACACGAGGTTCTCATGGTCTCTCTGGCCTAAGCACAGGAGGACTCTGTTCAAAGGTAGCACGGAGGACAAAAAGTACCTTAATTAATATGAGTGGTCCTTAGAGCAATGCATTAGGGTTCAGTAGGAGTATAAAATTGTATTTTTTTTAATACTATTTATTGTAAAAACACGCTGGAAGACGTAATGGACCTATCCATAGCCATGGGCTGCCACTAGGACCTCTCTGAGCACAGAACATGACACTGAGCACTCTGTCTGGTGCTGGAGGAACCTCTCATAGTAGGGATGGAGGACTTTTCAAGCTGGTCTTCGTTAGAAAGATGTGACACAGCATCTGCCTGTAGCAGAAATATTGGGGTTTGCTGTGTGGTTTATGCCAGGCCTTTGGAAACATCCAGAAGATTCATTCTTTAGTGACTGACACTCACAATAGTTGTCAGGGCCTAAAGGAACCCTTCCAAAGAGACAAGAGCTGAGATTGTTCTGCAGGATCAGGCTCTGGTTGCCCCACAGCCATTAACACCTATCCAGGCCCAGATGAAGCAGCTGATGCAGATGTCAAAAGGTTGAAAGGTATTTGCAGCTGCACAGATTTCTTGTACACAACTTTGGCATCTCAGATAGTTTTGCTGTTTTTTCCTCTCTGGAAGGAGCATTGCGGCTCTTCCAGCAATTTTAGAAGAATTATCTGAACAGCTGTGAGGCCTGTGATAACTTCCATTCCTTTTGCACAAGGCCAGCACAGCTCCTCTGCCTCTCACACCCTGGGGGTTTATAACCCCTCCTTCCTGCTTCTGGACCCTCTCACTGTGCCCCCTTGCCAGCCTCGTGCTCCCCTTTGTCTCGCCCGTCTTGAACTCCTTCCCAGAGCCCGCCGAGCAGCGCGGCTGCCTCCACACGAGTCAGATTGATGCACATGATTACATGGACTGTTAACTCGGGTTTAAAAAAATTATTTACCTGCCAGCACTCACAGACACCTTCACAAACCACTTGCTGGTGACACTTGTGTTCACCTTGGAAAGGACATGGAGTGAAGAGCAGGGTGTGACATCCTTAATGGATTGCCTGGAATTCGCCGCAGTGCTCGGTAGCGTCTGACTCATGTCACGTCTGAGAAATACAGCTCCTCCAAGAGACCCAGAAGATTTACTGAGGAAATAATGTCTGTGTGTCTGTATTATTGAAGACATTACGTATCTCCATTTTATAGTGCTTCTCTCGGCTCCATGTTCAAAATACGTTTTAAAAAGGGAGCAAAATATCTGCTCTGTAGGACAAAACCACTTATGACTCCATCTTTCCGCACTGTGTAGGCTAGTTGAAAAAGGAAAATTTTGGCAATAATGGGAAAGTTTATGTTATTGTTTTATCCTGGTCTGTCTGTGCATGCTTGCACATGTGGACAAAAACTCTCAGAAAATTCATCAAAGAGCATGGCTGAACACAGAAATTCTCCATTTTCACTAAAGAAAGTGTTCAGAAGTCTCTTCAAAATGGTTGAATTTTTTCTAGCCAAGACAGAATCCACTGCCTGGCGTTGGTGGTGTTTCCTGCCTGGGACCATTTATCTGATTCTTTCCCCATGGTCCCCAAACCTCCTGCTGGGCTTTAGGGGATTTCTGTGGAATACATAACTTTTGTTTATCCCAAATATTACATATTCCGTCAGGAAGTAAAAATGAAGTTTAGATAATGAACTTCAGCTTCTCCTTTTTTTGACCATATGGGCCAGATCCTGAAACTGTGAAGACCAGAATTTTCTGGTGAAAACTGATGAACTCCCCATTAATTTGACTCGTCTTTATTTGACTTACTTGACAGTATAAAAACCCCCAGACACAAAATGATGAGTCTCAGCCTTAGTGAGAGCTGGCTGTTCTTTTGAAGTGGAAGTTTAATTACTCACATGGCACTTATTTTGCATAATAAATAAACAAAGACGTACAAATTAAGAGATATTCTGTAAGAGAGTGGAGGGAAGTGCAGCAATGACCACCTCACAAACTTTGTTTTAATAAGTAACTTAACAGAAGCTCGAAGATATCACACCCTAAAATGGGAGCTTCTGCAGAGAACAGTTCTACAAAGCTGGAGTCAAACATTCTGAAAAGGTGGAATTGATGCTTTTCAAATGCACTCCATTTTTATAACTATTTTATTTTGATCTTATAAGGTACAGCTCTATTTATGGAAACTTACTGATATTCTAAAAATGGGATGTGTTCCTGTGCTATCTCAGATAAAATGTGCCATGTTGGAATTGAATGTCTAGGATCTTTCTAAGAGAAAACAAACAAACAATTGTTTTGCCTTTTGAGAACAACATTTCTTTGTCACAAAGAGATTGAACTCTGTGGATCTTTTTAATCCCCATGAAGAATTTTGTGAATATTTGCAAGATGTCAAAAATAATTAGACAAAAGCAGTTTCTCCATCTCTGGTATAAATAGTACATACATTGTAGAGATCAAAGGACTTCAGTTTCTCTCTTGTAAATCTAAAAAAGAAGGTTTCTTTGAAGAAAAAATAGGAAACAATGGTAAAGGAAAAAAGAACGCAACACATTCATCTATTAGAATAACTGCTGCTATTAAAACTGTGTCAGAAATAGGTCTGGATTAAAGGCAGCTGATCTCCAACAGAATGAAGAGCTGAGCTCCTGCAGTGCTGCTGTGTGCACTCAGAGTTGCTGATTCTTAGCAAATATTTAGAATCACTCAAGATTTGTCCACTGGTTCATTTGTTCGGGGTTAATGTCACACAATGTTTTTTGAAATTATGCTTGCCACTATGAAGTATTTCAACAGAAACAGGAATGATTAAAATGGCAATTAATTTTTAATTTTTTTTTAATATGGTAACAAAAAGTATCTACCCAGAATGAAATGGAAAAAGGATAAAGTCTGTGTTGTGCCTGTCAGCTGACTCTGTACCCCTGTCAGCACTCGGTGCTGGCCTGTCTCCTGTTGGGCTGTGCTGCCTCACCCCCTCTGCAGGCACAGGCACAGCAGCACAGACACAACCTCACTTTAACCAACAGCATCACGTCTCTTAGTGCTGTCCAGTCAAAAAGCCAAAGAAAATCCAAGGAGGGAGAAAGGATCTGAAATCCCCTTTACACTCTCACTTTTGCTGCTTTCCCTCCCTATCTCTTCCTTGGTCTATCAGTTTGCATCCGGATTTGCCATTTAAATTTACCAAAGATGGTTTCTCCTCACCAAGGCATGGCTGCTGCAAAGCCTGGCAGTACACTTGGAGTCTTGTTCTCATAGATCAAGAAACTGGGTGAGACCACATGGAGAAATGATTAAGAAATACACATTTTGCAAAGAAAGACCCCTAAGGAAACAAACTCAAACAGTAACAACAAAGCATACCAAAGAAAGTCAAGAGGAGATGAAAAATTACTAACACACACTGTTAGGGCTACTTGTATGTGTCACATTTAGTGCACACATCAGGGGAAAAGGAAACCCACATTTCTTTCTGCCTCTGATCCATGTTCATATTTGTGGGAATCAAGTGGACGTAGCCCTCTGCTTAAAGCTAAGCCAGCTACAAACCCAAATGTTTGCAGGAACCAGCCCTCAGACTTGACAGAATCAGCAGCTCTTCCTACAGTACATTCAAGTTCTCAGCCAGGCAGCTCTCAGGTAACAATATTCATGATCAAAAATATTTATGATAAAATATTGAACTGCAGTGTCTTTCTGGCAGCTCTGCCACTGCCACTTTGATGCTCACGGTCACGTTGGGCATTTTCTCTGTCCTTCATGTAAAGGAAACCTATCCCTGCTTTTAATGGAACATAATCTCTCATGTTCTGAGTACTTTGAGGATGTAAAGTGCAATTTAATTGCTGAGTATTGCTACAAAATACAGAAGCTTCCAGCGCCTACAGCACAAAATGCTAATTCAGACACCACCCATTTAAGCAACGTTAATCATACACACATCTCTCAACTCATCTTCAGTACATGGGTGGAGATATGTCACATCTGTCAAGGTAGTAATTTATTTCTACATCTGCTCTACTTATTTTCTATTAACTCACCCATCACAGCCACCTTATCAAGACAGAACAGAATCAAAATATCCACTGCTTCCCTTTGTATTATCAATAGCAAATGAAGGACCCTTTACAAGCTGCAGGTATTTGAGCAGCATGGGTCTAATGCTTCTGCTCTAAAATACAACAGAAGATAACACAAGTGAAGGGCAGAAGAGCAACACCAAATAAAAATTGCATAGATCTCTAAAGCTTTAATTAAAAAGCCAGAGGCTCCATTTTACAGGAGAGGTGATGGAGGCATGAGATGGTCTGTTGGTGGAGCTGCCTGACAAACCACCAGGACCTCAAGATTCTAATTCATCTCCTCTCAAATGTTCACTTCCCCAAAGCCTTCGAATCACTTGGATCATTGTGCTTGCCTGCACAGCTGGGGTGGGAGGCTGCATTTTAACTCTAGCTGGAAAATACCCAATTCACGAGGAGGAGGACAATCATACAGGTTATGTTCTACCTGTAAGTCAAAGAAATGTCAATTTAGTGACATGACAATATCTTTAGAACACAACAGGATTTAAAAAAAGGCCAAACTTGGCAACTCCACACAACTGCTTAGCAACATTTACAAACAGTTATGGAAAATTCTCGCCAGGTGCACGTGTGCTCGTTTCAAGTCTATTTATCCACGCCAGGTTATGCCTCCTGCTGCTCTGCTGAACGTGGTTTGGCTCAGGCATGTCTGAGAAGGAGGACAGTAACAGCTATAATCAGGTCTCTCACTACAGCCTTTAGCTCTGGCATCTTAATTTATCTCTACTTGGTGACTTTTTAAATAGTCATGGGGACACCGATTTCCTACCCTGGCATAGTATTAAAGCTGTAATAGTTGGTGTTTCCTAACCTGTATTTTCCTCTTGTTTTTACTGTCCCTTCCCTCCTTCTCTACCATTTCCTACTTCCATTTCAGTGAAATGCCCTTTCCATTTATGAATGACATTTAAATCTGAATTGAGGTTGTGACCCTGCCCCCAGGACGGCTTTGCTGACTCCTGCAGCATAAATACAAGCAAGGCTGAAGTGCAGGTCAGCAAGTGGATGGTTCTGCCCAGGAGAAAAGGAGAATGCATTGAACGATTGTGTCACAATTTGTTCCACTTTTCTTTCTCCTGGGGAAAAAGTAAACTCTTATTTCTTCAGCAAGTAGAGACTCCTGGGGTGTTCTACCCTTTGGATATAAAGCAGGATCAGAGAAGGTTTATTTTAGAGGCAGTCTGGCCACTAATGCTGACAAAAACTTCTGGAATATCTTTCCTCTGTAATTATCTTTTAAACAATCAAGATTTAATTTGAAACTTTACATTATTTTTACCGATGCTGTGAAAATTGTTGATTCCATTTGTTGATTTATGCATTTTCACAGGGGAAAGTAGGCAAACATGAGAAGAAATTGGGGGGTTTCCTAGGCTTTATTTTGCTAATTTCATCATCTGACAAACAAAATCTGCAATATATGTTTTTGTTAGGAGCAACGTTTTTTTTTCCCCCTGAAATAAATGGACCAAGTCTAATTATACATTTTATATTAATGAGACACTTTTCTAGGTGTTCATCCTGCTGGCACTCTTTTGCATATCAGGCAGAGACAGCCCAGCACCTGTCTCACAGAGGAACATCGAGATCCATTATTCTTTTTGCTTTCTCACAGTACCCCAGGTCTGTAATGATGAATCAATTAATAAAACAATCCAGTTGAAAACTATGAACATTTGCCTGTTATAGTTTCTGTGCAGTTGGGCATCACTGCAGAGGGAAGGTTCTGGCTTCTCTGAAAACACCTCTTGCAGGATTTCCCATTCTCCTGATTTGCTGCTACCGGGCATAAGGTTTATTCTCTTTTAGAAGTGGAAAAGAATTAATTTGGTGTTCTGGAAGCTGTGAAAGGAAGAATTATAGAAGACCTGATCTCCTGTTCAGGTGAGAAGAAAAGCAACAGATGGTGTCAAACAGGCCACGATGGTAACTGAGCGTGGGAAGGCAGGCAGGGGGGATCTTCTGAGACTCACAAATAACAGCAACAGGATCAATAGCAGAGCAGGGCAGGAAGGCTCGGACATCAGGAAAACCTCAAAGAGCAAGAATGTTCTGGTTGTAAAATTCTTGTGTGATACTTCACACAGGAGCTTTGTAAAGCTTCCTGCAAAATTACAGACACAGCAAAAGAAAGGGATTTTTCAGCAATAGAAAATTCTGGGGTTTCCCTTTTCAATCTCCCTCCCTTTATTTTCCTCTGGATCAGCCTCAGCTGAACGCATGAACACGCTGTGTGTGAAATTAAGTCGTGCCCATTCTATACTCTGGGAAAAATCCCTGTATAGAAACATCTGGCAGGACGCTGGTTGTGGCTTAACCTACGGACAGCTGAACACCACACAGCTCCCTCCCTGCCTCGGTGGGATGGGGAGAGAATTAGGGAAAAAACGGAAAATTCATGGGTTGAGGTGGAGACAGTTTAATAGGGCAGCACCCACTGGCCAGATTTCCCTCATGCTGCCACATGGTCTGGAATATCCCTTTGGTCTGTGGGATCAGCTGTCCTGGACCTGTCCCCTCCCAGTTTCTTGTGCCCCCCTCCAGCCTCCTTGCTGGCAGGGCAGCACAAGAGGATGAAAAGTCCTTGGCCACTGCTCAGCAACAGCTCAACCATCAGTGTGTTATCAGCACTGTTCTCATCCCAAATCCAAATCACAGATACTGGGAAGAAGAGTAACTCTGTCCCAGCTGAGACCAGGACAATATTTTAACAAAGTAAGTTGCTGATTTTAATTTATTGCAGTAATTTATTTTTTAGTTAAAATCACCAGAAACTGAGTTGATGAGCTGGTGCTTTATTAAGCACTTACCAACCACGTGTAGCCTGGACATACAAAAAATTCAGCAGAGATTTAACAATTGCTTTTTGAACTCACTTAAAATTAATAACAGCTTAATTTTTTTTCCTTTCCTTTGCTTCACTGATTTTAATCACTTGTCACCAAGTTGTATATGTGTCACTGTTTTTTCTGAACAGCTGAACTCCCCATTTCCAGCAAACTGTTTGCAGGTACTTGTTTGAGAATTTGGGGCAGCAGCATAACCTGATCTGCTCTGAGTGGTGGTGATGCACAGTTTCATGCCCCAGGAGCACACGAGACAAGAAACAACAACTGCTTGGAAGAGATGCATCTGCACCACAAGGAAAATTGCTTGTTATTCATATGGATCAGTCTCAAGTGACTTCCCTGTCTGAATGAGTTTGCTGTTGCTGGGCTTTTTCACAGGAGCTCTGGAGTTTGTCTCCAGAGCTGAGTTAACTGAACTGATAACAGCTACAGCTCCTGGTTTGGTTCCCAGCTAACACAACCTGCCTGAGCCTGAGCGTTTTGGACTTGCATTGATTGACCTAAGGTGGGTTTATGAACCAGAGCTTCATTAAGCACAACTTCCCAGCCTCTCACACGAACACAGAGCACCCCAGACCTGGCCTGGCTCATTCCAATGCAGCTGAGCTCCTTCCCAGGAGGACCTCTGCACAAAGTCAGAAGCAGAAGGAACAGCCTCACCTGTCCCTAACACAGGCGAATCGAAGCAGAATCTCCAAGCTTTATACTCCAGGTCACATAATATTTTATCATACGTTACACAGAGGGCATTGCTTTATAAACTCAAAGGTAATACTTTTAAAAAGTGGCTACAAAATTCTAATCTCTTTCCACAGCAACATAGAACACCGAGGGAGTTTATTTGCAGTAATTAAAAATATATAGTCCAGAAAGTGCTTCTCAAGAGCTACAAGAACTTTCCCAGTACTGTATTTCTTGAGAAGGATGACATGATAAATAACATGATAAATAGTGTCACTAGAACAAGCATGGGACAGCACAAACAAGCTCTGGAAGTAGATATTGGATTCTTGGCCCCTGGCAGCAAGAGAAGGATACCTGTGGAGCGAAGGGCATAAATCTTTCAGGTAGCAACTGCCAGAGGCTCTTTGTCCTCTGTGCTGACCATCTGCCTGAGGGAGTGCAATCCTCTTTCTCAGCATAAGTTCTCAAGGTATTTTTCCTGCACCATCCATTAATTTGTAATTTTTTTTTCTCTTTTCCCTTTTGAACTTGTTTTTTATCAGCTCTCCCCCACACCATTAGTAACCCACTTTTAAAAAATCTTACTAATATTACTTTAAGCGTTCTGGTAATTCAGCTAGAAACACCATTCTTTAGTATTATTTTTCACTGATGTCCTGTTTTACAACTCATCTGTAACTCTGTAAGGTTATGACTGTCCTGAATCCTATATTTTCACGGACACTACAGGGAATTTCCAGCCAAGACTTGTAAATCCTGGCTGTGTGAGGGAAGATGGTGCTTTGTTAAAGTAGAAGTTTCTAAAACATTATGTTTCCATAGTGACGTTACCGGCGTTCTCTATTAAACCTTTTAAAGGTGTCCTTTGGCTACTTGGGTAAGCAAAGGGAGAACTGGAAGTGTGTCATGGTCACAATCTGTTCAGACTGGGATATTCAGCTCTGCTGAATACATCAATGATATAATTGGAGAGCTTTAGTCAGAACTCCTAAAGAGGTGGCGATGTAAATGTTATGCAACGTCAAACTAATCACAGAGTCAGATATGAACTCACACCAGGGTGTCTGATCCTCCAGGGCACACTGCCCTTCCAGTATGATTTCATCTCCTAGAAAGGATCTCTGGTGTGAAAAGACGCTCCCTGGATCCCTTCCAGCCCTCCCCTGCATATCACACTTGCTGTAGAACAACTGTAATTTAGTCAAGTCTTTATAGACTTCAAATGTCTTCAGAAACCATCTTGACTTTTGGCAAGGAAGGAAAAACCCTGAAATTACTTAACCATCTACTGATTGCAGCCTTCGGAGCTGGCTTTAGCTCTTTTTATTCAGTCGACCTCTTAGCTGAGGCAAGCACGAAGCACAGTTGTCTGTGCTTTGTTGGAATTGCCAGCACAGGACTTGTCTGTGTGCAGTGGTCTCTAGCAGCGTGTGATTAACTGGGAGCAGCTTCCGAGTTAACCTGTCACCATGGCACACTTCAACTGCACATCAGGGCAAAGTGGGAGGGTACAGAACTCGTCAGCGTGAGAACAGGATGGAATAAAGTTTGTACTGTAATTAAGACAGATCATTTAATTGTTAGGGCTTATCACTAAAATTTCTAAAGATAGGGACAGTAATGGCACAAGTAATTAAACTATGCTGTCTGAAATATCTTCTACCAGCAAGTATCACTTGCTGTAGGATTAATTCTTTTAATAAACCTCACATGAACCTCAGTGAAAGCAGGGAAATGTGTTCAAGACCTGCAACTCTTCAGGGATGCAGAGCTCTTTGTCACTTTCCATCACAGAGTATGGGGAAATATTCTAAATAACCAGGTGCCTTCACAGGCATAATCAAATTCCTACCACAGTTTTATATAGGCAATGTCCTTCGAATACCTCTGATGTTAGGTAAACTCTCACTAGTTAGTAACATATTTGAAGTTAGTATTAAAAAAAAAAATAGCCAGCTTCCTAATTTGACCATTTTAGAGTAACATTTAGTGATATCTCTGCTTACTGTCCTCCCACAAATAGTTACCATATGTTGGAGTTAATAGAAACGTTGCATCATCTTTTATGAGTGCATCAACTCATCTGCAATTAAGTTTAAATTGTCTAATAAAGTTCTGTGACATTTTAGCCTACATTTTATTTCCCAGTAAAAGACTCCTCTGAACGTTATTGCCATAAGAATTCTTGTAATGAGGAAAGATAAACCATTTCACTTGAGGCTGGACAGATGAATATGTCAGCAGAAAACACAGCAGGTGATAGATGAATACACAGTGAGTGAAGCAGCTGAGATGAGGAACTCTCTGGGCGAGGTTCAGCCAAAACTGCTTGATCCAAGAAGCTCCAGAATTGTTTAACAATAAAGGAGAGGATTCTGTGGAGTTGGCACTTTTAGCTTTGTGCTGCTCCTGGTCTCTGTAGAAGTGCTTACGCATATGAGAGAGAAAGACTATGAAGGACAAAGAATTTGCTGAAGAAAGACTCAAATCCTTCTGGCAATTTAATAACTGTTCTTTCCACACCTTTATTTGCAGGAAATGGCTACTGAGGCACTTAGAGCTAGAGCTGGATTCCCACAAACTTGGAAGTTTGTTGTTGCCCAATATCTCGTGTCTTGGAAGGTCCCACCACAGCCTGTCAGATCCAATCCACCTTGAACTGAAAGCCCACTGAAAACTATAATTTTTTGGGCTCCTGTCCAACTCAATGAAAAGTGTGTATATTGTATCTTCTTTCCCCAAGCAGAGCACTTCATGGGAAGGGATAAATTCAGTGTTCCAGTCAATCCTTGGCCTTGTTGAAAGCGTTCCCAAAATTGCTAATTAATGCTTGTGCAAACAAAATTGTATTTCTGGATATGGATATCTAACGTGGCAAGGCTCCAAATTTCCCTGAGGATATTTAGACTCTGAAAGCACAGAGTGCTCTAACAGACCATTCCTCGGCACTCTTCACTTTCCAATTAAAAAATTCTCCCTCTTTGCTGTAAAATTTACATTACTCTACCTTTTCCTGAATGTCATGCATTATTTATTTAATTTAAAACCCTTGTCTTCAAAAGGAAAAGGATAAGAGATGAGGCAACTGGAGTTCTGGAAAGGTTGATAGACAAGGATGGATTGCAGCCAAAACCTAATTGAAGAAAAAGTGTCAATTCTCCATTTAAAACTGAAAGCAACTTTCCAGCTGAGGATTCATCTTCAAACACAAGCCTGGTTCTTTAATGAAAAAGAGAGCAAAACACACTTTAAAGAAGTGTCCAGAGAGACTTTCGAACACTTTGAATTTGTCACACCAGCCTAGGTTAACAAATGTTATGGATGAACCTTTTGTTATAAGACAGAACACGGGTAAAATCCTCCATGATTTGGGCTTTTTGAAAATCTCTCTGAAACTGTTTATGAAGCAATTTCATACACAAAATATCCTCCTGGCCCTCACCCAGTGGCATTTTTATTTTTACCCTAGGCACCAATGTCTAGCTTGGAGGGAAGGAAAAAAGGACAAACACTATAGGATCAGTTTTGCTGTGGCTCGTTCATTTAGATCTCAATTGAAGTGAAAAGGAAAAGCAGATATGTCACCTTTCTTTTCCAAATGCAAGGAAATAGCTCCATGGAGAAGAATAAGACAACTCCAAACTTCTTAGGATAAGAGTAGGTAGAGGAAACAAAACAACAGCACAATGAATTCAAAGAACCCTCGGTGTCTCGTGAGAAAGATTTTCTACCACATAATTTCCGATCATTTTGTGACTCCTCTTGAGGCACTTTTCCACTTGACTTAAAATTCAAAAAAGATGGAAAAAAGTTGCTGGAATTAAAACTTCCCCAATCCTCTCTCTTTGTTTTTCCATAGTATGGCACAAAGAAAACATCACTGGACCCTGCTCATGGGTGCATTGATGTGCTTTCAAAAGTGAAATCACACCCAAAAATTTGGGGGAAAGTAACATTCCCAAGTAATCTTTAATTAGGAATGGAATGTAATTTTGAAATGGGTATTACTTGGCTGAAATAATGTGCTATTATGTGCCCTTATGGGTAATTTTGTATATTTACTTTAATAAAGCATAATAGGTGTTTGAATCAGATATGCAATTTAATAATGTTTGTTAACAAAAATGTTTACAAGGTGTAGCTGTTTGGGGGGAAGATATATTAGCCCTAAAATCAATAGACTGTCCCTTCCCTTTGCTTTATTCAATACAAGATGACAAAGAGAGGCTTCCTTTAGTTCTTAATCTGAAATACTCCGTTATTCAACTTGGAATAATGTATCCAAATGGTTTTTACACAACAAAGAGCTGCATAACCCGAGCACTAATATTTAAAAGTGATGGATATAAACAACCCGTCCATATTTCATCCTCTTGCAATATTTATTCAGCAGAAAAGACATGCGGGGTGGGAAATGAACTTTACGAAGTAATTACTTTGGATCTCGACAAAATCTGTTCAGAGGCCTCCAGGTAAACATCAGCCTGAGGGGTGCACTGTGGTTTGCCACAGTTACATTGCCCTGCTTGATGGGAATGGGATGTAACTTAAACCCAGCAGCTGGGCCAGGGAGGAACAGGAGATATTTAGAAAAAATGTAACTAATAATAGATGAGAAATGTATGAATTAAAAAGAGGACTGATGGTAGGACTGGATGCCACAGCGCAGCAGCTACCACAGCTAACACACGCCTGTGTTTAGCCCCGTTTTTCAAGAGGACTGTTTATAGGCTTGTATGTAACAAATATTTTATATGTTCAAATATTTTGAAAGACAGCTTGGAGAAATCCTCTAGAATTACAGATATAATATTTTTATAAACAATGAGGAAACAATATCAATATTAGTATCTCCCAAGCCCCTTCCCAAAATGAAAACACCAAAAAAATTGCCTTTGATATTCAGAATATGATCAGGTCTCTGCTTTTTTTTGGCAGCGATTTGTGGGAGTTCAGACTTTGCTGTGAAGTCCCACCCTCAGTGCCATCGCCACTGAAGATTTATTAATGCCTTTATTAGAAGGACGTTGTCCTGGAGATGATGAGACACCAAATCCACCTCCCAAACATCCCAGGATGCAGCACTGGATGATCATTTTCCATTTGAAGCCACATGTGTGACCTTGCTGGGTGCCACCAAATAGCCCAACAAGCCCTGTGAAGGTGGCTGCATCCTACATTTCCTGCCACAAGAGTCTGGAAAGCACATTTGGATCACCCAGAACGAAAGTCGTCCTGTAAATGTGATTATAAACGGATGCTGCTGAATTTGAATAAAATTTACAGTGAACAACAACAGACTTTACATCTCTTTCACACTTGCAAAGAAAACTGAGCATAATGGAACATTCTAAGGGGAATAATCAGTGTCAAACAGCACTGAAAGAAATTGAAAGCTCCATATTACAGTAAGCAACTCTGGAGAAGATGGTAGGAAATGTTTTATATTCATATTTTCCTTATTATACTTTAAGCACACACAAAAAAAGTAAATTTTTCTACAGCAATATGCTTAGTGTGGAAGTTGTTTTACTACTCTACTGATTTTATCTTCTCATTTCTTCATAGATAAGCACCAATAAAGAAAAAATGGTCAATAAAACATTACTTCTTAATTTTTTTGCTATTGCTCCTACTCTAGATTACATTCTCAGTGTTCCTAAATAAAAATCTTATTTAATGATCTCTGTTATTGGTTGTTATGTGAGGAAACAGAGCTGAGAATTTGAGAATGAAGAGTCTTCCAGATGGAGCTTGCACATTAACATTTAATATTTATGACATGGAAAGGCCACCATGCAAAACTTTATACCAGCTGAACAAAAAGTAAATTTAGAAATTAGGACTGGCTGATGCTCAGTTCCTGCTGTGGATGTTACAGCATGGGAAGTGATGAGTAAAATCTGGGTTTCGAGGAAACTGCAAGAGATTCCCACGTGGGGCAAAAATTTTGGTGAAAATACTTTTTGACAATCTGTGCTGTGCTGGGGTAGGACTTCTTAGGGAGCTCCAATGTGATCACACGAGCTGTTGTGTGAGTGTAAAAAAACCACCCATGTCTGAGGAGTCTGAACACAAACAGGCTGGGTTTGCCTTTGTCTCTCCCTTGCCTCCACTCCCTCTTGATATTTGCTTTTCTTTGGCAGCCACGTGAATGTTGTAACATTTACTTTCAGCTGGTTGGGAAAAAAAGAACGACAGTTTACAAACTTAGCTGGTCTAAATCTTCAGCTTCTATTTCCATTCTCAGATACACCTTTCCCTCCAGTTTATTTGTTTTTCTGTGTTACATTTAGTTCTAGTTTTGCTCAAGTGAAACCTTGAAAGAGAAGAAAAAGTGATTGTTTTATAGATAACTTCCAAAAAGTCCTTTTGTTTGTGTAAGAGATCTGGAATACGCCAACAAAGTACAAAGATTTGTCTCAGTCTCAAGTGCTGTGGTTTTCCTTTTTCATTTGTTCCTCTTTACAGAAGAGGAAGGTGGAAGAGAGTGGGGAAGTGAGGAAGAGCAGGATGTTGGGACACAGCAGCATTTTGTTGAGGAGGATCTTTAAGTCTTGCATGTTAATTAATTAAAAGCAACAACATGCAATATTCATGGAAGTGATCACTGTGACTTAGTGCTTGGCCACAGGAAGATCCCCTCTAACACAGCCCTTGGGAGAGGCTTTTCTACTGTTTAAAACAGCGTGCAGATGACCCTAAAAGGAATTTTAGTGTTGATATCGACGCATCTGTAATGAGGCATTTGCTGATTTATTGGTCTGTTCTGCTCTTACAGCTTGAGAATTCTTCCCTGTCTGCCAAAATCAGTACCAGTAAGACTTTGTCAGCTCCTTTGTACCAAACCTACAAAAATTCAGCTCTGCACATGCAACTTCCCCCGGGAGCAGGAGAGGGGCAGAGCCTGCAAAGCCCCGGAGGTGAGGGGGTGGGAGCCCCCCAGGATGTGCTGTGCAGAGAGGTGTGAGGGGGAATGTCACGGCATGGAAAGATCCTGTTGGTGCTGGCGAGACCATTCGGGCTCGACGTGCTCCTGAGGTGCTGCTGAGAGGTGACAAACGCTGGCAGTGCTCCCCAGCAAGCAGAAACTCGGTGTGTTACCAAGCACAGAGGAACACACAGATAATGAATACAAACTCGTGGTAGGAATCATCCAGGCACACAGCGGGCTGTGCCCCGTGAGGTTTGGGAACAGCAGCGGGGATCCTCTCCGGATCTACAGCGAGGAGTGCCTGGAAGTTATCAGGACTGTAAGAGCCAACAGTGGGAGGTAAGGAGGGGGAGAGGGAGGGAGGGAGGGAGGCAGGAAGGAAGGACTGTACTGTAATATCCCATAACAGGCTTGATATTAATTGATAACTCCCATACCGTGCAAACATGATTAGGTAAACACTGCAAGGCGGTGAACAGCGAGTCATCCTCAGCTGTCAGTTTCATGGCTCGGATCAAACCAGGCCGCCTTGATAATCTGCCTTTCTCTGTTTGCTGGCTCAGAAATGTGCATTTTTCCATGCAATGTTCTCTCAAACCTGGTATTAAAAAGGAAGGACAGAGGTGTTTTGCCTTTCAGCTAGTTTCAGAACTCCTCAAACAAGAAGGTAGAGTTTTCCCTACAGAGTCACTTTTTCAGAAGAGCAGCACTTTGAAGGATAAAGAGGTTTTCTCTCTACTGGGGACAGAAGAGCCTTGCAGGTAGGAGCTGCCACGTGTCTCTGATCAATCAAAGCCCCAAACCAGTGCCACTCTAAGCTCCCTCTGGTGACCTCTCTGTCTCTGCTTTGTTCAGTACCATCAAAATGAGAATGTGGCCGTGTAGACATGCAATCCTCTGATAGAGGTGATCATGGTTATTGCCATTGTCACCATCTACACCAAAGGCCACGAATTTCTGATCACCTGGTTAAAAGAAACTGTCTGGGAGCAAATTTTACACCATGAAGCAATTGCAGTAAATGGAGATATCCTGTTAATGCCATCATTTCTGCCATTTAGACACCCCTAGAAAACAGCTTGTCATTGCAATGTGCTGCCTGGAGTGCTCAATAGGGGAGTTTTCAGAAATCAATCACATCTAGACTTATTTGATACTCGTGTCATGGTTTGTACCTGAAATAATGAACTGAGTAAATCTATTCAGAATTGGCTTCAAAATTATGTGGCAAATTAATCAATAACTTGCTTGCCGTCCTCTTTTCCGCAGCAAAGTTGCACTGACATTTTCAGGTTATAATGAGTGCCTGTAGCTCTGAGAACACAAAACCCATCACTTTTGGCAATGACAATACTTCAGTGGCTGGAGTGTTAGAGCCTGGGATCAGCTCAGCTCCGGGATCGATGCAGCAGCAAGCATTATTAAGTTGATACTTAGTTAATACTGAGAAAAAACTGCTACAACATCCAAATACGAAGCAGCCTCTTTTGAAGGTAATTCATGCTTTTCAAAAGGCAAAAATAATAACAAAGCACAGAAAAAAATAGTAAAATACTAAGCTGCTCCTCTGTGCAGCTCAGTCTAGGCCTGTCTGTAGTCTCACAGGTCACCTGCTCCCATTTTCCTGCCTACACTCACATTTCTCATCGTTCCAACATCCTCTTGACGTGGTGCTTATCCCCTTCTTGTCCACTTTTCAGTGTCCTGCCCCATGGCCAGCTCTAGAAGCAAAGTAGACATCAAAGCACTGAAAATCTGGACCCAAGTAGTCTTGAACAAACATACATCAGTGGAAATAATTTTTTTTTCAGTATTAACAAAAATAAAAAGTTTTATTTAGGCTCAATTCAAGCAGAATTTATTTTTCCCTCAGTTTGGCAGCTGAACCAAAAAAACCATCAATTATTCAGAGAGCCCTAAGAGCCTTACTGAAGCCACCAGGGACCAGCGCTCCACTAACGATTTTTTGTGAGTTATTTTGGTTTAGTAGCAAAAAGGCTGCATCTGAGTTGAGCCAAGAGCCTTTTGCAATGTTTGTGTGTCAGCATTACACGGCCTTTATTTTCTCTTCTCTAAAGTCGGATTGTTTGAAGCCTAATACTGTGATCATTTATTTACACATAGCCCAGGAGGAAGCAGTTGGGCTTGGTTAATATTCAGCACAGATTTCTGCAGTGATTGTCCGTGGGTTGCAGCTTCCACGTCAGACAGATGCTCTGAGCTCATCGTGCACAGAAGGATGTTGTTTCCACCATGGCATTAGAATTTTGTAATGGACTAATTTTCATCTTAATCTACTCATGGATGATCTATTGGTGGGGAATACAACAGTGAGGCCCTTCTGGGCTTTTCCAGAGCTATCACAAGAGCACTTTACAAGTGCCAGGCCACTGTTTTCATGCACACCATGAGAGCAGAAGAATGAATACTGGAGGAGGAATGATGCACATATACCTTCCAATGGGGGAAAAAAAAAGGTCTTGTTAAGAAACAGAATCATTTGGAGATGAGAAACTGTAATGAAACAGTCACGAAAGACATATGAACAATATTTTATCCAGTATATGCTGAAACCTATGTATGGCTAAGAAATAATTATTTTTTTTTCTCTTTAACCTTTCCAAACACAACTTCAGCAGGTTCTCTTACAAAACATTGCCTTTTGAATTTCTCCCTCCGTGAGTGTACAGGCATGTTTGGAGAGTCCAGTGTATTTTGAGAGAGATCCCAGTAAAAACTAAACAGAGTATCTTCCTCTGCAGCAGCAACCCTATGAAAGCAGCTGTGATAATTAAATTTATAAAGACTGTAAAGTAAATTTACTCCAGTTTTATGCACTGCTCTGTTCTTTTACGTTACATGGATAAGCTGTGGGAAACAAGGGTTTGGCCAGTAAGTTAAGCATCTGTACCTGATAAAATGGCTTTAAACCCTTGTGCTGTAGGTTAGTGCCACAAGGCAGATTTTACTGCAGTGCCGCTGGGGAGAGGCACTACCTTAGCTTGGTTCTTTTATCCAGTGTACTTCTGGTACTTCCAAATACAAAACCTGTCCTAGCTGATGCTTGCTAAATGCAAATTACAGGCAAGCTGTTAAAACAGAGCCTTCAGGCACGTGTCAGGGTGCTGAGGGGTGTGCATGTTCCGCTTGCTTGAAAGAAGGGAGCAGTTATGGAAGGGATTTATTCAATTTATATACTACAGCTAATACAGCATTAACTGATCTTTTATCAGCTACTCCAAGAGTGCACCTCACTGATGGAAACAATGTGGTTTTTAATCCCAAATCTGGAGCACCTCTGAAGAAGACTGTCAACTCCCTTTTCTCTTGGTGCAGCTCAGCAGCTTCGTGCACACCAGGGCTCAGAGATCTTGTCTAGATAACTTCCTACCATTGAGACCAGAGAAAATGGAATATTTTACATTAAAACCCCCCAAAAAAACCGAACAACTTTTTTGTTCACAGGAAGAAAGTGGAATTCATTAACTACTACAGGAAAAAGGAATTCTGCAGTGTTTTGTTGCCTTCATCTTGTGTCTGTAAGCACACAGGCCATGGCATGGCCTGTATAAGCTGCATATGTTTAATTTACATAATTATGTTATTTCTTGGGAAATTATAGCCTTCACAAACCATGAGATTTATGGTTTGACTCAGGGATGAGTCAACTCCTTGTTAGACATTACCAAATAACGATTCCTAGAACTGCAGTTCTGGGTAAACTCAACACACAGAGTGTTGCTGGGGACCTAACAAGAGGAGGACTGAGGTGACAAACCAGAAATCAAACATTGGGACCATATCTTGAAGTCTGTGAGGACTTTTGTAAAATGCAGTGGTTCTGAGGTGGAGATTTAGGTTACGGATGGCCCCCTCCTGAGTAATCTTTTGCTCGTTCTGCTGCAAGCTCGTTACTCAGTTTGTTTAACCTTTTCAATTCCATTTTAATTTCTCTAAAAATGCTGTTTTCCCCACTTTAATGGCCAAGCCATGTCGCCTTCCCCCCTCCCCCCTCCCTGCTCATCCCAAACTATTATTTTGACATATATCTGTTGAGGATCTGGTTCATTATCTCCTGAAGAACATCTTTTTCTCAAATGTCAAAACAAAACTATGCTCAGCTGTTCTGCAGAAATTTGCAAACTAATGGACCTTTCACTCCAGAAATAAAGGACTTTAATTGAGTATTTTAATGTGTTTGGGAGGATGTGGAAGATGGATGAATGAAAGTGATGCGTCTTTTACCAACAAAGACTAATGTTGCAAGAATGTAGGGGGAAGTGCATAATTAGTTTCCATTTTCATCAGAGCAGATACTCAGCTTCCAGAAGGTCTGAACTAAAACAATTTGGATGTGTAACCTTTTCTAAGGAAAATTTTAATGCTCATCTACTGCAAAAATACGGTGAAAGATGGTTTCCACAACTTACATTAAAAGTACAACAAGTCGGATGTTTTTTGCTAGACTTTTATCTGAAGTGTTTCTATTTTCTTCTAAAGGCAAATTATTTTAAATTATATTTAAGTGCCTTCTTATGCTAATGGCTTTCAGGAGCAGCATCTTTCTAATTTCCCGCTCTGATAAGCCTTTGCCACGGGATCTGCTGCCCATGAAATGAATCCTGTTGCTACCAGCGGCTTTGATGTATCATGGCAACAACCACCAATGTGGAAAATTCAAACAGAAGAAAGACACTTGACAAGCACTCAAGTGACATTCTAGAAGACCTCATAGGATGTTCCTCAACTGCTTAGGTTTTTTTAAAAAAATAAAATTTCCAAACCCAATTTCTGCTCCTGCTGCCATGGAAATCTTACAGCTAAATTTAAAGGCAAACATCACTCTCTCCGTATACAAAAATCTGAACACCAGGAATTTTACCTCAGTGCAGAATAGGGGGGACGAGGAAAGAGTTTTCCCATTGTTGGAGTGCAGGCTGCACGTGGGATCCCATAAAACAAGTATCTCAAAGATCAAATTAATTTGGGGGAATACAGAGCAGATAGCTCAACAAAGTCTCCTCTGTCCTTTTCACTGTTCTAAAAACTATGCCCGAACTCTATGAAGTTCGAACAGTTTCTGAGTGTTAAAACCTTACTCTGTGTTTTTCCCTTATTTTTTGCCTATGTTTATCCTTCGTTCTGAAATGGAGCACAGGTGTGCTGATGTACAGCCAAAAGGAGGCTTTTTAATGCTACTTCTCATCTAAGTGTCTGAAAGTATTTTCTTTAGAATTGGAATGTGATTTCTGCTACATATTTCTTGACAATCCCCCCAATTATTTGAACCCACCAGCACTCCAGTGACTTATCTTAACTAGTGGTAAGAAACTGCAAGAGACAGAAATGGGAAACTTCTCTCCTGTAGTGCAAAATTCTAGCCATTAAACCCAATGCAAATCCATTTGCTTTTGCTATTTATTTTGTAGGCTTTATATTCCTGGCAATTCTGCAGCAGTTTTGAATCCATCCAGCCATGGGGTGGGAGAAAAGAAGGGGATTTGTGACTGATGCTGTCAAGTAAGACAGCAAACAGAGAGAAACACAGGCCTTTCCCAAAAATCCTGCAGCCACGTCCCATGCCATGAATGTTTCCGTGAGTGACTCACAGCAGGGCAGCAATAACCAGGCAGGCCACAGCCCAGTGCTGCAAAATCCAAGGAAATGTAATGAGAGACCCTTCTCACCAGTGCACCATCTGTTCTTTCCCTGCAAGGATATCGAATTGTTTTGTTATTTACATTAGAAAAAAAAAAAAAAGATCCAAATGATGGTGATTCGGGTTTATTAAGAGCTGATGTATCACCAGGGGGATTTTGAACATCACTACGATGCAGATGCTCAAAATGTACTTTACAAAAAGAGAGCCCTACATGGGTCAGGGATGCACTGCGTGGAGTGGAAAGAGTCATTAATAGATTTGGCTGGTTTTTCACTGCAGTGTGCTGGCTGAATAAACCTGTTCATGCTCCACTCCCTTTGGGTTCAGCAGGATTTCTGTCCCAATCATATAAATGCTTTCAGCTGATCTAGCACAGGTCCATACTGTCAAGTGGCCAGAAGTATAACGTGGGCACACTGGGACTACTGTATTCCTTGGACTGTTTTATCTAATTTTTACTGTCTGCAAGAGCCCAAGTCCTGGAAATGCCCTGAATACTAATGGAAAGAGCTACAGCTCTATTCCTTGGTTTAGAAAAACTGCAAAAGTTTAATTTCTTCTGTTACTGTCATTTTGATAAAGTAAAATTTTGGTGTTTAAATCACGTCTCAGGAAAGCGGTGGCAAATTGGAAGTGAATACAATTTGTTTGTTAACACCTCGTGTTTCGAAATAATTTATCATATAAACATTTCCTGGAAAACAAAAGCCACTCATGTGCAGGCAACTTATAAAATGTTACTTGTTTATCTAATAAACTACCCTGGGGCCAACAACTACATTAGCATTGCACAAACTTTCTAACTTATTCATCATCACTATTTATTATTAAAACTTTATCTGTTTCAAGTTAGTGAATAGCTGCCTTGGGATACACTGCTCAGAGCAGAGGCAACCGAATAAAGTTTACACAATTTGCATAATATTGTACAACAGATATTAGCTTAGAACAATATGAATCCCCTGGATCATTTGCACAGCCCCTTTGGTGTTTAATGTTGGTAAATATTTAAATAACAGCAAGCCTATATAATTATGAAGATTCCTCTTCCTAATCCGCACAGATTGAACAAAGTGTTGTAAATCATGTTTGCTATACAGTCTCAGCCAGACTGAGAATAAAGAGATGATTTAGAGAGGCTTAATGCCTTTCCTGAGAATTCTGTGGCCCATCATCCAGCACAAGTTGGCTGCCAGGCAGGAGGAACACGTGTGAGCACTGCCCAGGGTGGACACTGGGTGTGAGGTAGGATGGGTGCTTTGAAAGCTGACGTAGATTTCATTGCTCCGTTGTGTTTTTGTTTTCACTACAAATCAGATGTAAATCAGGTGCCTGAGAGCTTTACACTCCCTCTGTGTTATTTTGTACTGATATGCAAAGTGCTGGGTAAAACAGAGTAGGATGAATTTTTTTCCACAGAACTGGTAACACTCCTGAAGGAGATGTCACCTCCCAGCGTAGGTTAAATTGTTTAGTGCTGGGGAACTACTCCCAGCTTGTGAATGCACATTAAATGGCCTGATTCCCAAAACTGCTGAACACCTTGGGATTTATGATGCACCATGGAACAGCAGAACTCCTCAAGATCTTAAGATCTTTCCTGAGATTCTGATTATGGGATTCATGATCTTCATAAATCAATGTTTATGATTTTTTTGGAAGCATTTCTGTCTGTGTTATGTTCAGTTAAAATCAGTTCCGTCCACTACTGAGGAAAAGCAACTTCTACTGATGTCAAAGCTGGAACATGTTCTACATTATGTAAAATTCTTAATATCTGCAAGGATCAAGTTCAGTTTTAAGGTCTAAAAGTGTAGCCTGGTGGGTGATGTCCTGGATGAAGATACATGAGACCTGGGATCTATTTCTAACTCTGACACCAATCCACCACCCATCGATCAAATGTTCTTTACATTCTCTGTCTGTAGAATGACATTTAAAATTATCATTTAAGCTCTTCAGTGCAGTAAGGTCATGGATTTTTTGGGTCTACAGGTAGTTGAATGCCCCCCCTATTATTGTGACAAACAAAATTACAATCAAGCCAAGACAAAACCAAATCAATTGTAAGTTTATCAGTGCTTCTAAATGTATCTGGACCAACTAATAGCTAATTTCTAACCCACCTTAGAAAGCAGTCAAATATCTCTCTGATATTTTCATGCCTGCTGCAAGATACAGATAACTATTTTTAAAACACAACTCTTCTTTTCCATGTCACTCAGTGACCCATCCCAGGCTTTTGGCAGTTCAGTAGAGAAGCACAGTTCCACTCTTTCCATTCTGGTGTTCAGGAAAGTGAAAATTAAATAAGGGACCAAGAGATATTTTGATGACTCCAACATCTTTTTTCACCTTTTCCCCTTAGGACACACACCGGGATTTAAATAGATATTATTTTTGATGTTTTTTAAAGAGACTAGAATGGGTATCTGTGAAGTTAATAAAATATCTCACCCCTGAAGAGTGATTACATTTCTTTCACTCATGAGAAAGTCCTTCATAATTCATTTATACCTGAGGGTCTTTTGAATTGTGGGTCGTTCACACTTTTGAAAGACACGTAATACCCTTCATGGATGACGTCTCTTATATGTATTGAAATTGTAAAATTAAAGCGTAGAGATTTTGAAGGCATATTCCACATGTAAAATATAGCTGCAAGTACAGAATATTTCCCTCTCCTTTTTGAAGGGCCTGCAAGACCCTAGAAGAACTTGACAACATGAAATATTGTAGTGGAATCCAATGTATGATGTGCTGTGTGCAAGACAAGGAATAAGAAATTGAGTTTTGCATTCATCTATGTCAGCAGAATGCACTTACAGCTTTATTTGCAATGCTTTAGATGCATTTCTTTTATACTTTCAAATTACTAATGGAATATGAGTATTTCACCTGAAAGTATCAGCATTAGGTCAACAGAACATCAAGCATTTTATACACTAAAAACCTATAAATTCCTGTGTAGAGGAGACTGAGTGGACACAGCAGGGTGATAAGCACTACACAGATTTGCAAATATAATGCTGTAAATATCATGCAGGTGCCTCAAAGAGATTTGAACACAGTTCACCAAATTTCATCTGTGTTCTACTTAACATTTATAGCTAATTTTTAATTAACTGTCACATGACACTATTCAGGTGCTTAAATTGATACACTGTCCTTCAAACTGATTCCTGGAAGCTGTGGAGAAGTGGGAGATAATGAAAATACACATTTTAAAGGGATCACCCCACAGATGCTGTACAAACATGTCACAGTCGCTGTCTGCTTTTCCTAAGGTCCGAGATTATGTGGATGACCAAAGTATTTAAAAACCATTGTTCATTTGTCCAGTCATTGCAGCTGTGCCAGGAAGGACCTGCACCATCCTGTCCCCCAAATCCTTGTAAAACCTGAGAGCCCAGGGAGGGCAGGGAGCTCATTCTGCTCGTGTCACACAGAGTCCCACGTGGGCAGAGCTGGCAGCTCAGAGGTGCTCCAGGTGTGTGCAGAGTTCACAGCCTGAACCCCCAGCACAGCCACAGACCCCCTTCTTTCACCAGCTCCCCACCTGCAATCTCAGCTGATTTCAGCACCCTGAGCAGCTCCTGCCGTGCCACCCGACAGCAGAAATAGAATTCTCAAGGCAATGTAGCACAAATGTATTTGGAGAGCTGTCCAAACAACATTTTACCATCAATAACATGGACAAATGTTTCCTTCAGGTACAACTTGACTGCTCCTGCCTCAGCATGCACCACTAATCATCGTGATGCATACGAAAACATGGCACGTAACCAAGTGACAAATGAGCACCTGGTTTGGAGTAAAAGATGAAGGAAAAAATGGGGACAGATGTTGTGCAGAAACATTTTAAATAAATGGACAAAGTGTCACAGTAGAAGCAGAGCTGTCAGCTTGGAAAGATGTGAGATTACAGACAGAGATCAACCACGAGGCTTCCAAAGCCACACATCGGTCAGCACGAGGCTGGAAACACGAACTTGTGAAAGAGTGGTGAAGTCTGGGAGGAACTCCAGTTCAGAAATAAAACAATTACAAGAACAATTAACTCATCCATTTTGTGGACAAGTCTTGTCAGCGCATAGCCCGAGTAACATTAAAATGGTAGTTAGGAGTGATTCTAATACATTAGCGCAGCATAGAATAATTCTGTTTTATTGAGCTCATTATGGCACATCTGTATTCCCAACAATTTAATCTGTTCCTGGCAGAAGATATTAGTGTAATCCTTCAGGCAGAGGAAATCAGCATTGTCCTTTTCTAATGCCTGAAGTCCTCCAGGTTCTCCATATCCACAATAAACAACTGGACCTGCATCAAGGTCTGGCTAAAGGCACAAGACAGGATTTGTGTGCGTAGTTCACCTCTGTCACACAGAGCTGGGGTCATAAGTCACCATACCAGAAACTGGGACTCCCTACGACAAAATAATACTGAATTATCTTTTCTTACCTCCTTAAGATCAGGTAGGAGATCCAAGATTAAAGACTGCACTTTTCCTGCCTTTTCTTTCATTTATGGTGTTTTTAAACAAGAGATGAGTTAATGAGGGGCATCAGCTCTCTGATCCAACAACCTGGTATTGGTAGTGACCAGGAACAAAATGTGTCCCTTTTGGGTTGTACGGGGAAAAGAAAGAGAAAAAAGAAAAGAGAAGGGAGTGTGACCCCAAGGCTCAACAAGAAAGAGTAAATGAAGACTGAATTAGTCTTTGGCTCAACCGATGGGAGAAAACAAAAAGTCTTTTCACTGAAGAGAGTGTTGATAAAAGGAGGGAGGAGAAATAGAAACTTTTGAAGATAAAACAATATGCTGCAGTTTTCTAAAGGAAAAGGGCAGGAAAAAGTTAGGTGAAGCATAAACAATTCCTTCTTTTCTTATTTCCAAGGAAAAAAAGGCCACAAGAATTTTCCATAGTCCTTGTTTAACTGGAGAATGATTGTGATGGACTGATGAGCTGAAATGACCAAGATATTTTATTTTTAAAATTGGAAAGTGTTTAAAATGAAGGCAGATAAACTATGGGAGTATTTGCTTTTAAATAGGAAGGCTTTTGGCTCTCAAATTTTCCAATTATTATATAACAAACTTATTCAATTTTTAAAAAATATTTATTCTTCAAACAAATTAACAGAATTTTCTGTACAGAGCAAAGGCAGCAAATGTTCCTTTGGCACGATTTGAAAGGAAAATGGTAGTAATCCAGAAGCACATTTTGTATATGTTAAGACTACAGAAGACGTCTCATGCAACATTTACAGTTCATTGTTTCTTAAGACATTTTGCAGCTTAAAGGAACCTATGAAAGAGCTCTTTGGTCTCACCCTTTGATTGTCCCTCTGTTGCCTCACTCTGTGCTCTCTCTGTAGGGTCTCTGAGACAGCACTCCTTTCATTAATCTTTCTCTCATGACCTTTCTGGAACTGAAAACAACAAGATGAGGCACAGTAAGGAATCCATACTGTTCTTGGATGTGGGTTGGAGCATGGAACGAAGAGGAATTCCAGGATTTCATTGAGCACTGTGTCTGCAGAGCTGCCAGGAGCAACTTCTTCAGCCGCAGAGTCAAGTAAGAAATGGTCTTCTTCCAAGAGTTCCTCAGAGTTTGTTTCTTCCCCAAAACATTAAATGAGAGGTTATTTGGATCATCATCGCCCTTCTCTGTGGAAAACATTTCCTAGGTACAAATTCTCTTTTTGGTCTGTGTACACATTTGCATTTTCAAGCAGCTGAACCTTTTGAGCTGAGCAGTGCCTAGAGCAGAAATCCACACCATTCCCGAATAAAGCACATTTATTTTTTGAGAGTATTTTGAGAGTATACCTGAGGACATTCATAGATAATGAGCATCAAAACTTTCCTAAATCTGTGCCAGAAGTTCTGAAACAAAGTGCACACTGTAGAAAACTGAAAATTCAAACCTAACCAAGTTAGTGCAGATATTTCCATTCACTGAATTAATGCAGAGTTTATGGGTTATTTTTTCTTTAATAAATTTTGTTTCGTATATCAAGTCCCAGATTACAGTTATTTGCAAACATACATTTAATAAAAATTATCATCACATAACTCTGAATTTAATTAAAAAATTTAAAATTACAATTTACCAATACTAAATAAAATTAAAAATACACCAGAAGAAAATGATCTGGAAAAATTCTAGCAGAAGTGATCAAATACTTTGGTGCTGTAATGCAAATATTTTGCTTTTCTAATTGAACAAAGAAAATGATGGTGTGGGAAAAGTAATGAAATCAGAACTGGGATGGGAAGGATCCCACAAGGAAGGGGAGTGAGTCTGTCCTAGAGATGGCACTGTTGCATTTCTGTCATTACTGGTGGATTGGCAGTGGAAGGCTCCTAACTGGGGAAAAAGGAAATCAATCTATTCATCAGCTGTCATGTTACAGCATTTCCAATGTTAAGTTGCTCCCAAAGATCAAAATCCCCTCACCTTTTTTCCTGTCAAACTCAGATAACTCCATTGGTCTACCTAAACCCAGAAAAAAGCAAAAGATTCCATTTGTCTGTGTAACAAATCGTGGCATTTTGCTCCTCGAAAACTGAATTTCTTCAAATAACTATCTTAATTTTTATATGGAAAAAAGCTTAGAAAGATGAATTTAAATACCAAGGCTCCGGTTACATTTGTTCCACTGCTTTAGACATTCCATGTTATTTTTGTGCATGTGTGGGAGTGGACATGTAAGTGTTACATTCTGGGAGCAACACCAACTGAGCACACGAAAGCTGGGGCACCCAGGAACACCAGGAGCTGAAGCTTCCCACCTTGGTGGTGTCGTTTAGTGCCTGATGGAAGAAGATGTAAAGCAATGCAGAAATGAAACTTGTAACTTCAGCCCTTAAACCCCCCAAATACTGCACTTAACAGTGCAGGTTCTTGTTCTGTGGCTGCCCAAGAGTGGGAAAACTCTCCTTTGGCAAAGAGGGATCTCCTCAGGTGGGCACAGAGCAAAATCCTTGCTCTGAGTGAGGTGGCACCAAGGTGTTCCCAGGGAGTTCCCTGCTCATTCCCAGACTTCCTTCACGGGCTCTTTGCTGACTGAGGCAAGGAAAGGTGCCACAGTTAGGTAGCAACAACGGGGGGCAAAGTCCCCAAACCCGAACTGCTTCCTCGGCCAGAGGAAGGCTCAAACCCAGGCCTCTGCCTCGTGGCTTGCATGAATAAAAGTGGCACAGCAAAGAGAGCAGATCCTGGGAATTCTTGCCTTTGCTTGTCGGGATGGCAACACCTGACCTTGTCCCTTGACTGGAAGTTACCTTGATAAAGCTGAGTTTGTTTGCCAAGAAGAAAAGATGAATTGTGGGCACGAATTGATCAGCACAACTGTCTCACCTCAGCCAAGCTGTCTGAACAGGTACAGCTATTGCAACAGCTTTCTTTAAATAAAGGGTACCATTGGAGGCCTGTATTTAAAAAGGAATTCAGTGATGAGGTGACCTTGTACAGCCAAGTCAAGCATATAAATCTGTTCAAGTGTTTAAATCCTTGGAGGACACACTTGCTCCTGCTCACATATTCTTACCTTTTTCCTAAATATGATTTAATGGGGCGTTTACAGACTGAGAGCAGCTCTTTGTTACAACTCAGTGTACAAAAATTAAATACCTGATTAACTGCTCTGCAGGACCAGATCCTCATTTCACACTATTTTAAGGAAGTAGCTCCCGTGGAGTAAAAAGATTAATTCAAAGCTTTATAAAATTAAAAATTTGGTTATCAAATCACTATGCTAGAATTAGACATGATTGGTTTGGATAATTTTAACTTATACCTAAGATATTAAATAGAGTGTTGTAAAAGTGATGGCTTTGCCAATTAACAATTTTTTTTTACTAAGAACTTAAAAGAATGAGTGTATAAAAATGTAATTTTTCATTTGAGAATGAGCTACTGTCGTTAAAGCTGAAATGCATCATGGAATAGGCAGGTGTAGGAAAACAATCTGTGTCTTCTGGCAGACAAGTAATAGGTGATCCATTTGTGCCTTTTATCCCATGTTCATGTTGGAAAACTGCTTTTGGTATCAAATGAGGACCCCTGAAACAGATTATTGGGCCTTAAACATAACTCTAACATGTTTTTGAATATGCTTTAAGTACTATTAAAACAAAATCTGGAATATTTTGTTCACGAGATCTGCCTGAGCAGGGTGTCCCCTCAGGAGTGCACGGAAGGGCACGTCTGTAGGAACAGCAATTCTGTGTGCCATGAAACACGGTGCCTTCCTGCTCTGCTATGGGTGGAACTGGGAACACAGCAAATAACATCTATATTAGAGAGGTTTGTGCTCTTCCCTTCATATCTGCAGATCAATGAGTGCAATGCTTGCATTTTAGCAGAGCTTACAGCCAAAGTTTCATAATGAATTGTCTGAGCCACTGCAGCTGACACATTCTCTTGGAAGACAAAGGCAGACAAATGGCTTGGAGGCATTCTGCCCCTCTAACCTGTGTGCCCCTGTTCCCCTCACTGCTGAAGGCTCTTTTGTCCATAACAAATAAACACAAGTCACTTGTTAGTCCCAGGAAGGGAGCACAATTCAATATTGCACCTGTAAACAGTTATAAATTTCTATAGCAACTAATGTTTGCCAGCGTGGCCAAAGAATTCCCTTTATTATAAAAACCCAAGCAGAACAGTAGGGGGAAAATCCATTACTGAAGAAATACCCAATTCCAGGCAGAAAGGTCAGAATTGCTCCTGGGTTCTCAACATTGGATGCACATACCTCTGGGCACTTCAGCAATCCACTCAAGTGCTCAAACTGCATTTTTTTATACCACCCACATGCTGCTCCTTGAAGAACAACATTTTTAACAGTCTTATAAAGGATGAAGTTAGAGTGAAATCCAACGGACTGTAGCGACCGTGTAATTTTTTCCCTCTTCTTAATATTGAAGAGGTTCTTGAAAGTGTTAAAACTAGAGCTGGCCCAGGGTAGCCTGGGAGGTAAAATTTTGGGAAATAATTCTCTGAGAAGCCCTAAGGAAAATCCCTGAGTGCCTGCTTTGGATAAAGGATAAACAATTCTAGTTTGGAATTTAATAACAACTTATTAATTATTAGCCCCAGGACTGAGGTGTTATCCATATGGTTCCCATGGAGTTCACCACAGTGCGTTTCAAGTCCTTGGAGGATACCAGGGGTGTTTTGATTAGAAGTAGTGCAAAACCAAAAAATAATAGGGGATGTTTTCAAGTTGGGTTCAGAATTGGTACAACTCCAGTAAGAAAATCCTGATGCCATAATAGATTACTCAGTATCTCCTTGCCTCATCTGCATCCATGAGAAAAAAATTCAAATTACATAAACCACAGTGCACAGGTCCTGCCAGTGCATGTTAATGATCTGTATTGGCACTCCTTGTAGGGCAGGAAACAGCAATTCTATTATAATATGCCTTATCTATTTCCCATTCCTCTTGGACTTAGAAATAGTTTAAACTAGTCTGGTTTCCTTCTTGCACCATACCTGTTAGCAAAATTGCTGGGCAGAGTTAAAATTATGTCACAAGTGTCAGTCTAGGGACTATTATTTAGAAGGTATTGCATGAAATGAAACATTCTGAAACATTCTCAACACTTTTGTGTATTCAGGACTCAGGTTAAAATGGTTCTTGTTAGGGGAAAAAAAATAGGATGAAAGTGTCTACATTGTCATAATCTGATAAAGAAGTGTTGATAAATTGGCTGGGCAGCACTCCTCAGGACTGAGTGACCCTTGGAGGTCTGGGCACTGCTGGTGCCCTTCAGTCCCAGCAATTCTGGACTGGGGGCAGAGATCAGGACAGGTGCTGGGTGTCTGAACTGAAATGGATTCATTGCTGAACTAATGATGGCTTGTTATAACATGCTTTATGCTGGCAAAACCACCATCTTGTGCAAGACCCCGTGAAGCCTCACCTGATTTTATTAGGATTGTGAACAAACCTCTGCCCTGCAGAATATTATGGTGTAGCTACAGAAGCAGTGCAGTTCAGCCAGATGGTGTCAGGAGCAGGATAATTTGTCTTATCACAGCCTCCATCAAGTACCAGGCTCCTGGTGCTTGAGTTAATTGTGAGAACTGTGAGATGGGAAGGCTTTGCCCAGTACTGACAAATCCTACACTTCATAGTTCCAGGTTTGGGGACAGGAATCCAGGGAACACAAGTGACATTAATTTGTTCAGTAATCTCAGCAGTGTACAAACATTCCAGAGACACGACACCCCTGCAGCCATGCCCAGCTCTCAGGGAATGCACACCCAGTGCAGACTGGGAAAGGCAGAGCCTGGAATTTCTGAGGTGAATAACTGTAGAATGGGAATAAAAATCCAATGTACTTCATGTACTCCAATTTCTTCTTGTCTAAAAAGTGGTGATAAAGATAAAATTTTCCAAGTGGACAAAGGTGTATAAAGTATCTTCGATTAACTAAGGTGAAGGATGAAATGCTGGATGTTGTGCTGGAAACAGTTTATAGATGGGCTCTTTTTCCAATGCAGTTGGCAAGTGTTTCAGCAGGAAATACTTTGCCCCAGATTTCCAGCAGTGCTCATCACTTTAAAAATCCCGTGATAACTATGCTTTGCTGAAATTGACATTTTTATCAGCTTTACCTTATGAAATCTCTGGTAATAAATTACGCTTCGAATCTAGAAATAATTCCGATCTAACTGAAAACAAGTCCAGCATTCCCTAACTTTATGACAAGAAACTGCCATACAAACAGCCAAATAGAAAACCCCCAAATCCTCCAGCGAAAAAATACACAAGTTGTGCTCTTAAAAGGTGCTGCCATGAAGAACTGCTTTGTCCCTCATGCTGTGCAAATCCCCAGCATCTGGATCCATATAAATCGCCGTGAAGATTCATCATCCTCTCCTGAAACGTCCCTGTAAGAAACTGCAGTTGTACGAGGTGTCTGCCATGAGATACTGCTACAAATAAATCTGACAAGCAAACAGCTCCAGCAGAATGGATTGCAGCTGATGGAGTGTCAGCTGGCTCGGTGAGCTGGGCTCTTTTACGGCTGCAAAGAATGAAAGACCAATTTTTGCGGAAAAGTCGGGAAGCTGATGGAGTCAGTGCTTGGGCACAACTGTTTTATAACATTCAGGATATTCTCAGCTGCCAGGTCGCACAGGATGATGCATCCTAATAATACTGAGGTGTGAGAGCAAATCTGATGGGTCCAGGTGTTAGTTTGTGTGTCCTGGATGCTATTTTGGACACACAAACCCCCTGATCATTGTGCAAAGATGACATCTGGCGTTTTATTTGTAATCGCTTCCCAGGAACGGAAATTTAAAAATATTTATTAAACTGCTAAATGATCTCTGACCCCTGGATAGTCTGTATTTTGGAAAGATTAACCACTGTCATATCTACAGTTGTGAACAATTGTCTTTTCTCCCCTTTCACCCCTTTTCCCTAAATAAAACTTAAATATTTACTCTAATGAATGAATTCAAATTATTTCCATCGAGCTTTTAATTCCATTCCCATATCAGATATTCAAATTAGTGAGTTAAATTAAAGTTATCTCATTTTATGCTTTAAGAAAACCAGTGCATATTAAAATTTCTTAAAATTTATTATAAAATGAATGTTATGAACGGTCATTTCTATGTAGGAAATATTATTCCAATAATAAGAGTATGAAATAGCCAGGCTGTTGGAATATATTGGATATTTATGCAACTATTCTTACATCATGACTGTGCATTCGTTCCTATGATTACTGTAAATTATTTAAATGTATGTTAGATCAATACAAAATGTTTGAAGAAAGATCAAGGAAATTCAAAAATCAGAACCACTCTTAAAAAAGCCTGGAAATACATGTATCCTCACAGAAGATTAAGCATTTAAAAATGCAGTCTATAAACCCGAGATAAATTCATAGCACAAGATTAAAAGCTTTGAGTACATGTAATTCTAACTCGATCATACACTAAATATTTTCTCATCGTGTTCTAGCAGCCAAGTATTAATTCAATACATGCACATCTGCAAGATTATTTAACAAGAGGAGGCAGAAATTCAAGTGATGGACGGTGTGTTTTCCTGGTTGTTCGTGTGTATAGTGCAACTGTGTGGGAATGAGCAACTATTTCTGCTTTTTGGGAAAATAGACGTCCCAATTTCCAGCCACTGAAATTAATTCCACACACAATAATCCGGTCTCTTTTTGGTTTGCTTCACAAACCAAAGTCTCTTGCACACAGTGCACTTTAAAGGCAGAATGTACTGTTCTTAAGAGTTGGAAAATAACATTATTTCAGGGGCAGAACATCACTCACAAATATTGGCTATTTAACAAGGAGTCTTAAACATAAACCTGCTGAGCTACGCTGTGCCATTTTTCCAGAGAAAATGCACACTTGCCAGTAAACTGCATAAATCAGATTAAAGGAAATATATGAAGAAAGAAAAAATACAGTCCAATTTTATACCATTACATAGCTTTTTATATGACAACATATATGTCAAAAGGCACTGCAGAGAGGAACATTTGCATCTCAGCTGTAAAGGAGAAAACTCCTCTGTCTTCCATTTGCTGCCCTGGAATCAGAGGGATCCCCTGAGCATTTAGGGGGTGACATTTTTTCAGCTGCAAGGCTGTGCAGCCCAGGTTGTTTGTCCAAGCTTCCTGCAGCAATTCCCATCCCCTCCCCTCTACCCCCACTAAAGATTATTTGCTTACAAGGGCCTAGACAAGAAAATACTGCTTGTAAAAGGAAACGATCAGCAGAGCGAAGCCAGCAGTTTAAAGGCTGATTTGTTGAAACTTTGTGTAGTTCGGGGTTTTCCTTTGGACTGGATTTAGTCTGACTTTAGGATCCTGCCCATCACACACAGACCAAAGCTGCCTAAAGGGGCAGGTGCTGGTTTGGACTCAGCATCCCCACTCACTGGTGGGTGGGCTGAGGACACTTCAGGGGCAGAGATTCTGACTGATTTTTTCTGAGCAAAGAATCTGCTTTGAACTTATCAGAACCCCTCTGCAACTGAACCAACACCTGGCAAGTGGGGACAACAGAATCCATTTATGAACTGCAGCTCTGAACAGATTCATGGATGTGGCCCATTAGTGTGAAACACATCATTTTTGGGGGGCTGGGAAAATCCCGAACCTATCTTAAATTCCATGTTATATTGTCAGTGGCGGCCAGTTCGATGAAGCAACTTATATGGTGCAAGAACTGAAACCACTGGGGTAATTCCACTTTGGGAAAGTGACAACAAAGAAGATGCAAGCTGAAAGCAAAGCCCTCATGTGGAAAGGCTCATTCCTCTGGCAGGAAATAGGAGATACTTGGTGATTGAACAGTGTAATGCTGTGAGCTTGAGACAAACATTTGGAAGCAGGTGAGGGAGAAGTCTTTAAAAGAGAATAAAAAACAGCTGGGAGAGCATTTCTGAAAGATGATACATAGAAACACTACAGTACGATACTAATCTGAAGCATGCCCTGTTTTTATGTAATAAAATGCGAATAGCTTTTTCTCTTTTTTTAAACTTTATTTTTTAAAATTCATTCCTCTTTGTTGGACTCCATGTACATACCACACATCCACCAGTATTAACATCATCTTTGTTTCTCTGGTGCTGATGCAACAGGTTTTCCATTTCCAAGGTTAAATTTCCCTCTGTACAACAGAGCAGGACTATAAATGTTAAGGAAATGTTAAGATTGCACTGAACTATGACAGCTGTTCTTGCTAACTTTGCTGCTTACCAGTGCTGAGCCTTCTACTGAGCGGAGAATTAACATCTGCTGTCACTGGCTGATTGCGGAAGTGACAGTAAGTTGCAAACTGAAAAACGTTGGCACAATTTCTCTGTATCCTTTACACCGAAAGCAACTTATGGAATTCACTGCCTGCGTGCAAGGGAGGCAGTGTGCAGTAATTAATGGCATATTTAAAGTCTGTGGCACACATTTGCATTTGTCTCTAGAGAAAGAGTAAGATGACAGCATCTAGGTAAATACTCAGCAGAATTTCACACTCAGGATTCTTCTGTCTCAGTGATCTGTAAGCTTGCTGTAACCAACTAAAGATTATATTTACCCCACTGGGAAAAAAACAATTCTTATTAGTTTTCTGACTGTGCTATCCTTTTTTTTTTCTTCCCCTTCCCTTCAAACTAATCAATTTTAAGTTCAGGAAAAGAGTGTAAAAGAAGATTAGAACATCAGCTTCCAGGGGATGTCAGGGAGAGAACTGTCTGGTTCATCTCCGTCACTTTTACTTCTCGTTTTGAAATCAGCTGGTGGTGAGCGAATACTCCCAGCTCCCAGTGAACCTGTCAGGTTTGCAGTGGGCAGTAGAGCCCTCACGTCTTTCCAGGTGAAAAACTGTTAGAGAATGAGAAGTGACTTAAATGATCAATGCCCAGAAGTAAGAGGCGAATTTGAAGACTGACATGTTTGTCTCAGTGCGTTTGGCTCCGCGGCGCCACGTGACTGATCTGAGCTAACATTAATGATGGAGAGCTCAGAGCCATCTGCTCAGCTGTCTGCTGGAAGTGACTCAGAAGAAAAGCCCAGCTCTAGCTGCTCAAAACACCTACAGAAAACTCCTAGGAAAGAAAACGAGGCAGTTGTAACCCCAAAAGGCTTCACGACTGCCAGGAATCCACAGGTGCCTCAGCTGACTTGGACACGCTGCAGCAACATCAGAGAAAAACCCAACTAAGGCTAAATCCCGTCTCCTCTGCCAGGGTGGCTTTTCTCTTTGCTGCAGCTGTTTCAAGAAAAATATGGAGAAACATTCCCAGTCACTCTCTTGGAACGAGGAGGGAAGTTCGTCTTCATCTGTTTGCTCTCGGAAGACACGGCGAAGCTGTCGTTGCAAATCATATTTTAAATAAGTGTGTGGGAGTACGTGTGAGACGGAGGGAAGATGAGAGAGCTTACACTTAGATAAGACAAAGACAAGCTCTTCATACACAAAAGCTATTCTTTTGTTGCTCCTGCTAGTCCCACCTCCTCCTCCCTGAAGTTTCCACTTCCTTTCACTTGATAACGTTTCCTACGAGCCTCGGGTAGTGCACTCTGGCAAAATGCTGTGCTAGCTGAGATCTAAATTTTAAGACACACAGAACACATCAGTAATTTCACACAGGAAAAACATCTTCAGCAGGCAGCCTTCAACAATAAGGAGCATCAAGTAACAACTTCTGAAACATTCCTGGTAGAATCAAAAGAGCCTCTGACTGACAATTCATTCCTCATAATGCGGTGAGATTGATTGCCTTAGAAAGCCTACGAAATCACATTCCCAGGGATGTTATTTGAAGGCTCTGTATAATTCATCGACCACTCTGTCATGCATTGTGCATGTGATGTTATATTTTGGACACACTGGGAAGTATTAGATATAAAATTACTTTGTATGATGCAGCCCAGACGTAAAAAAGTGCATTGCTTGGGACTACATGATTCAGTGAGAAAATATAAATGGGAAATTACTGGAGCTGAAATTTTATTGCAAAGTTATTTATCTCTGTTATTACTTTCTGAATCCTTTTGGGCTTATGGGTTGCTACAACAGATAGAAAAACTCTTACTTACACTTTACACTGAGGATTATGAAGGTGGAAGTAGTCACTGCATACAAAAAAAAATAGATTAATGTGTGGTCCAGTTCTGTGTTTATTCTCCTAGTGTCTAAAACTGAATTTTATGTATATTTATATATATGCTTATACGTACATGGACACACATCCAGTCTGAGTAAACAGTTCTAGAATTAGACAGAACATGGACAGTGATGTACTGTTTAAGAGAGAAACATGTGAAGATGACTTGATTTTAAAGAAAAAGGAGGGTCTTTTCATTGTGAGAAGAAAGAGTTATATACATACATGAATGCTCTGGCTACCCATAGATTTCACAGGTAGAAAAGCACAGGAAAGGAAAACATATCTATTCATAAAAGTGACTATATCCACCTACAGCTTCTAGAAAACAGGGAATGCTTTCAGTTCCCATCTCTGCAATGGCAGCCTGGCTCAGGACTTCAGTCAAGGTGCATCCCATGTACCATTTAGTTTGTCAAATTAATTTCCTGTTCATGTATGCAGTTAGAGCACTGCTGCTCCAGAAATGGGCTTTCATTGGTGCTCTGGCTTTAGCCCCTGATCACCACGACTGCGCTTGTGAATCAATCGTGCCCCACACTGCAGCACCAAGTGTGCACTGGGTGTGGAAGGATTTAACTTTAGTCTCTGCCAGCTTTGGTTTCTGACTATTTAAACTTCTGAACTTTCCTTTCAGAAGACTCTGACAAAAGTCAGAGCAAAAAAAGCTGGAAGAGAACAAGTTCTGAGGGATACTCACAGTTTGCAGGTGACTGCAGTATGTTACCAAACCCCGTCTCGCCATCCCGAATTCCATCCTTGCTTCTCTTTCGTAAAGGTTCCCACCATGTGATCCCTCCCTCTGGAAGGAGATGGAAAGAAAAGGACATCTGCATTCCAATATCACAATCTCCAACTGGATTTCTGTACTGCTACGAGTAAAGGGAATCAGGGATTTCCAGAGGAGGCTTCAGCTCCATACACGTCTCCGAAGTCTTGCCCTTTGCTCCAGCTCCTTCCCCTGTGGAAGCTGAGCAGGGTGGAACTCACGCTGGTTTAAAAGCATTTTCAACAAATATGAGAAAACAAATCAAAACCAGGAGAGTGAGAATCCCATGTGATGCAGCCAGCTGAGCTCTTTGCATTATTTCTTATTCTCTGTAGTCTGAAAGGATTACAGTAATGCTAATTTTTGTGAGGGCTCATTGTGGCAAGTTAAGGGGGAAGCATATCCTACATTGGTTTATGGGGCTGTAAGAGAACTTTCTGTAACTCATAAAAAGAATCTAAAGATTCCATGACCTGCACAAGTGTTTGTATACAGAGAGCAGAAATCCTAAAATAAATGAAGAATAAGATTTATCAAAAAGTGGTAAATATTCTGGTCAAGACAGGATCTGATTAACATGTAAAATATAAATACAACTAAAGAAATCCTATGTTTTAAGAAAGACATTTGCAGAGCTGCTCATGCCCTTGATTTCACAAGATGGAAACTTCCAGCCGAAAATTTAAATGTGTATTGAAATCCTTGCTCTTAATTGCAGTTATATGAAAATAATGTTAGTTAAATGATCTTGTAATCATTTAATGATTACAAACGATCCCACATAGGTGTCTCTAAGGATCTACATACCAACATGAAAGTGCAGTGCATTCCTGATAGTGATGTCTTGGAAATAAATCTGAAAATTAATTTTAATCCTTACAGAGGCATCTCTCAGCTTCAAAGAGAAGATTTTTGAGATGTTCAGAAACAGAAATACTTTTTTTTCCAGTGGAAAGGTCCAATGTGCTGATTCAGAGTAGTTAACGAACAACTAAACTGATTCTTCTTGTAATTAGGAAATCCATATTTGGTGTGAGAGGGTATTTTGAAGGTAAAGAGCAGAAGAGGAAAGAATTTTTAATTTGAAGAAAGTAATATCATTTAGTGCTCAGCAGCAAAAAATTTATTTCTAGCTTTCCCCCTGCCTGTCATTTTCCTGTGCACGTCAGGTTGTGTGCAAGCCCCCATAAATCAGCTACAGTGAAATCCAACTCATAGAAATGATACCAGGTTATTTAAACATGCTCAGAAAGAAGACATAGGAATGACAAATAATCCTTTTACAAGGTAACATCTGCACGTTGGCTGTTAATTGGTGCATTTAATTTGTGTTTTCATTTAAAAGGCAGATTCATAAGTGCAATTTCATTGTCCCCACATGAAGGGATATATAAAAAGAGAGAAATGCCTGTGTTTGGTTAAGACATATAATTTGCTCAGCTCCTTAATCAAGTGCAAAGTAAAGCATTATTTCTTACAATTCAGTGCATATTAATTTTTGCTAAAAAACTCATCTCCTAAGTTTTAGTCCCGCCTATATCTGCTGGAAAAATGCATTAGCACACAGCTTCATAAAAGGGAACTATTTTAACCTTTTGTAAAGTTAAACCTGTTTTCCAAAGGTTAATATTTAACATGGAATGAGTACTGAACGAACGGAGATTTTACCCCGGGCGCCGTTAGCCAAGTGTTTAAAAATCACCTTTTCTGCATGAAGGGATGATTCCAAGTGACTAAACCCCAGACATTCAGCTGGTTAAGTAAACTCTTCCATCTATCTCTGCTGAGCAAAGACTGAAACCTGCTCACCCTGGAGCCCCTGTAACAGCAGGCTGCTCTCAGGGCTGGGCTGCTGAACTGGGGCTTTCCCCACTCATCCCAAGCTACCCCTTCATGCTCTCACTGGTACCATTTTTACTGGAACGGAAAGAAAATACCTCTCCAGAACGGCTTGACTGCTTATTTTGTTACAGCAAACTTTGCTTCAGACTCCACAGGAAACCAAAGCTGGGCCCTGCATGGAATTCCCAATACTGTAAATATTCATTGCCAGGTAAGATTAATTTCTTGCTCTGCACACAGAGTCCTTCAAAGCACATTCAAGTGCTATGCAGCTAAAAAAATTAATTTCTCTTTATTCTTCCTCTTTTGCTTTGGATTTGTAATTTTTTTCCCTCTTCACTAAATGTAAGACAATTTTTAATTGAACTATCTCAGCATGGTGGGGTTTTTTTCCCTGTATCACTGGAGCCCTGCAAGTGATTACCTTGTGAAAAATTGCTCTACATTGATCTAGCCTGAGTTTGCACTGAGTCTCTGTGTATCATGAGCCAGACTGGCACTGTAACCTGAAGAGACATGTCCTGTAAATGTGTTCTTGCTGTTGATTTTTTAAGATTCTATCCTGTACAGAGAGCTGGGTAATGTGTCCTCAAATCCCATCTAGCTCAGCCAGCCAGCCTCATAAACTTTGACAGTTTTAGGAAAGAGCCCAAACTTTTCACTGTCTGTCCACCTCTCCATTAAAAAGAAAGCCTTCAGCTACATCTCCTAGATTTTATAGATGTTTTTGGGTTCATAGCAACTTGTATCAGTATTGTGAATAAGCAGCATTTGGAAAATGCAACTATTTGAGTCTAAAAAAACGCACTTTTGCAGCATTATAAACGTTCTTAATTTTGTGCTGCCTGCAACTGAAGGGCCAGGAAATTGGGCTGTAGGCTGAATTCCTTGGGCTCACAGCCCTGTTTGTTGGCTCTGTCCTGATGCAGCAGCTGCCCAGGAGAAACAATTTCCTCTGTCCCCAACTCTGCTTTCCCAATTCCGAAACCCTGAGCCAGCAAAAAGCTCTAATTAAAGCTTCAGGAGCAGTACCAGTAACCACGGGCCGAGCTACCTGCACACCTTACACCACAGACAGCCCGTTACTCACGGCCGAGACGTTGTGATTTTATGCATGAAAAGCAATAGTTGCTCTAATTATGCTCTAATTAGTTCGCTATTGACTGAGAAGGGAAATGCATGTGCTGCCCTGACAGGTGTGTGGAACACAAAAGAGAAGAGTACAAGTACAATGCTGTCAGATGTTCCCAGACATGCTAACCAATATATCACTCCAATACATCTTGGTTTTGAGATGAATATAAAAGCTGAACACATTCTATAGAACAGCTCTAGACAAACTGCCAGGAAGATCTTGAATTCACAGTGTTTAATATATGATCACATCTCCAAGTACAGTAACTCAGAAGTGGGAGGGTACGGAGGGAATGTTAAATGTAGGGCATTATATATTAATATAATTTCTTTCTTTGCCTGAGATAAAGAATATTTTTGCTCACGCAGCCTTAATTTAGATGTCCTGTCAAGTCCTCCTTTCTGCAGTGTCATGATGAAAGACACTGATATGGGCCAGCAGAGGCAGTGCAGGGGCTTTTCAACTATTACTGTATAAATGCTAATGAATCTCCTCCAAGGAAAGGCCCCAGCCAGCTTCCTCAGCTAGACTCACCTTACAGCACCCTTAAATTATCCACTTGTTTGCTTGTGCTGAATCTCGGAACATTTTGGGATCTGCTGAAATCAGCACAATGTCTCTCACTGATTTCAGAGGGTGCTGTAGCAGTCCTTAGTGCCTGGATCAGCCTGCCCTGAGTCCATGCTTGTGTCTGGTCCTGCAATCAGGCCCGTGGGCTCTACACCAGTTCAGGACTTGTGCAGAGCCTGAGCAATGGCAGAAGATCTGTGGTGAAACAGAGATGGGAGTTCAGCCTGGACTGTGCACACCCAGCCTAACTCAGCTGCAGGGCCATCCCCATGCTTAGGGCAAGAGCTGGATATTGAGAGGCAGCAAAATTCCTGGGATGCTGCTGCCTGTTTTACCTGTCAGAGCCCCACGAAGGGAGGCAATCCCAAATGGCTTTGGGCACAGTCTGCACGGACTGTGCTGTGGGGCAGCCGCTCCCTGGGAGGGGGCTGAGCATCACCAGTTCAGCAGAAATCTTTCCATTTCCATACAAGCAAGCAAAACAGCTTTCCATGGGGCTCTCCTCTCCCTGCAGCTCCTGTCAGGTGAGAGCCTGTGTTTCATCCTCTCATGGGACAGGAATGCTGGGGCCCTGCCTCCTCTGGGGACTCATAATCCAATTTTGCCTACAGTGTTGAGAAAACCTGAGCCTGTGCTGAAACACTGAAAACTCTGCCTTCATCTTCACTTGTCATTACACAGCTGTATTATCAGAGCATGCTACAAACACACCTTTATATTTCAGGGCAGGCACATCTTGTTGTTTTTCCTGTCAAATTACAGGAGACATTTGCTGGTCTGACCATCCTCATTAAGCAGCTCCTTTATAGCCATCCATTGCCACGGTACAAAGCGGTTTTAAGCTCTTACAAATAAAACAGTTTATCATAATTAACTGCACGATGGGATGGAGCTCCCTAAAGACAACTATAAATATTGCTTCCTTGCTTCTGACAGCCTGGCAATGAGGATTTGCCACGAGGTGAAAGAAGCATCTATATTTTACTACCTCGAGGAGCAGAGTGGGCTAACCAGAGCAGTAATTGCAATGATCATAGTCTCTACCACTCTTGACTGTGCAGAGGAATATGCAGTGACATCACTCGAGAGTGGTCTTTGCTGAGTGGGATCAGCGGGGATGCAGCCAGGCCTGGAATGTTGATGACTCGCAGTAAAATCAGCTGATTTATTTTCTCATCAATCACCGTCTCGCAGAAATGCACTGCAAGAATGTCCATTGAAAGACTGGCTTTAATTAACTCTCACCCTCACCCAGCACAGGGAGAGCTGTGTCTGATCCAGGCTGCTCTAGAGGTGCTCTGCCACACCTGCAAAGCAGATGGATTGAGCGGCGAGCACGTCCCGGGTGGCTCCTGCAGGCCTGCGTCTCCCAGCTGGGAGAGCCACGAGAAGGAATCAGAAGGGTCAGGAAGCTTTGAAATTTTTACTGTAATCTAAATCAAAGGAAATCATGTTCATCCACTCCCTTTACATCTTTCTATCTCAAGTATTTTCTGTAAACTTTCCCAGGTGCACGCGGAGAAAACGACGCAAGCTCAGCCTTGAGCCACTTTGGCTCTCCCAGGGTAAACGTAAGGAGTGCAGTGAAAAATGGAAGGAGGGAAATGGGCAATCGGTGGGACCTGGGCTGCTCCATCAATATGTAGCACAATAAGCATTTTCGGTGTGGAAAAATTTAAACTAGGTATCTCTGGCTGTCAGCACCTTCCTTTGCAAACGAAACTCTTGATGCCTCGCTCCCACAGGATCTGGACGCAATGAAAATGTCATCCAGAGTGCTCAGGCTGAGAGACAGTTCCCCAAATGGTAACTTTGAAAGAATAAGAAATCTCATGATGCAGAGTTGTGAACTGAGTCCCAGACAATCAGGAAAATGGACTGACTGACAGCAAAAGACGCAGCAGGCTAAGCATGGTCACAAACCACAGTTGTGTTGTGCCTCCGAGACAGAAAGTACTAAAACCCAAATAAAATCTCAAGAATAGAAAGCCATCGGCTCAGGATACATCACGTGTTCACTGATTCAGATCCTTTCCTTATTTTTATGCCACAACCCTTAATCCCTGGTGTCAAAAATCTCATCTAATTCTTTCAGCTTCTTGACTATATTCTCTCACATTGTTACGCAGGGGTGCAGGCTCATTACTTGCTACATGAACCTGCTCTGCAGAGTTTGTATTTGACTCCTGATTTTGTAAGCCTTCAGATTAAGTCCTCTCATTGTCAGGCTCTTTTGGATCAACTTTATCAAAATTTTTATTTCTTCCTTGAGTTATTACTTTATTAAATTTAAATCTTTAATAAAGTCTCCTTTCCCCCATGACAATAAACTTAGCATGAATAAACTTTTCTCACAACTTCTGCAATTTTCCAAGCCTTTATTTTTTCACTCAAACCCGAAAGAATTCTACATAAGGTGCATTATTTCTTTAGTGTTCAAAAGAAAGAATAAAACCCCCCTATATTAAATGTATCAGTTGTGGGTGAAATTCCTTCCTGCAGCATGGTCTAGGATTTACACGTGGTATCTGGTCTGCCACCGGAATGCCTGTGCCAGGTTAGAAGTCACTACTTCTGTGGCAGTGTCATTCCAATTCCTACTGATTGTACACACTTGTATGAGCTAAACCAGCTCCTTAGTCATGTTTTTCTTGCGTGTGCTTATTGCAGAGCCCCGTCACCAATTCCGAATTTGTGCTAATTGATGGTGGCTTGGTTTTGATTGTGAGAGAACACAGACAAATAACACCCTGAGATCTTCTCTGCCTCCCCTACTAGATCATGAACTAGGGCTTTCTTTGTTTATGCCTCTTCTTCAACAGCATCTTCTTGCACAACAACCCTGCTCAGCTGCTGTGTCTGGAGCAGCAGTTCCTGATCAATCCAGGGGAGCAGGCAAAGGCATCCTTCTGTAACTGGCAGGCTGCACTTCTTCAGGAGCATAAAATCCATGTAAGGTCAGGCAAGCAACACTTGTGGTGTTGCAGACTCCATTATTCTTTGGCTGGTTTCCCACCAGCCTTGCAAGTTAACCTCTCAGGGACGAGCTAATTAGAAAATGGCCCACGAAATTGTCGAGACTTGTGCCTCACACCTCTGTATTGCTCCTTCAAGCTCTCTCCAGAGGCTGTTGTCTGGATCTTGTGCTTTGTCACTCGGAGCTGAAGGCTTGGTGCCTTTAATTAGGAATGTGCCAAAGCACCTGGGTTTCATGGAGGTGCTGAGGGCAGCTCTCTCTGTCCCTCCCCTGTGTTACCGGTGTCATTCCAGGGAGGGGCTGCTGTGCACAGAGCATGGAGCAGCTGATCCCCTGAGGTGCTGGGGCTTGATCTGTGTCCCTATCGTGCTGTACCACGTCCCAGCACTCCAAACTCCCCATTTAGCTGGGCCACACAGAGAGCTGCTGTGATAGAATGTGGCATGACACGGAATAATCAAATTAATAACCTAATAACGTGACGCCTGCTGTCCACAATTACAGTGGCCACTGCTCATGAGCTTGGCTCCTGATAAAGGGAGGGATAATGAATTATTCATCAGCTGCTCTGATCGTCAGAAAATTCATACCTCCTCTGTCTTCAATAGACCTTTTCACTCTTGTTTATAAGCAACGTTTTACTTTGCAATGATAGATGCTAAGTACCTGTTAAATACCTCTGCCATTTCCTGAATAAATGATAGATACTGAAAAATACTCACTAATAGATTTGCATTATGGTAATTTTTAAATGTTAGAATTGAACTATTTAAAAAAAAAGAAAGAAAAAGGACAGAATATAGTCAAGGTCAACGAAGAGGCCCTGATCAGTGTAAAATGAATGCCTTGATAAAGAGAAATAATGATTTGTTGACATCAATATTTCTTACAAGTCATTAATGGTATTATTTCATTCTAAATAAGAATGAAAAATGCAGTGGCTCTTAGCCACAGATGAGATGGAATGGTGGTGCCATCTGCTTTAAACTTCTGTAACTATTATTTGGTTATTTAAACTAATACATCAGACTGAGATGAAATCAGTAACTGTTGCTTATACAGCTCCCACAGTGAATTTTCAGGAACAGCTTTGCTCTGTGTATTAACTCAAAATATGCTAATAAAAAGTCTGAGTAACGGAATATTTTATGGAGAGTCTCATAAAAGTTGGAGAAAATTTTATTCCAGCTCACTGTAGCTGTTTCTATGCTAATCTTTGATGCTATTGTGCCTCTTCCTGAATACTGTAAGCACATGTACACTGCAGTGGAGATCTTGGGTAACAACAGGGATTGAACCACTCCTGCTGTGCTGGAAACCTATCTCGACCTTTTGAAAATCATATTCCTCCTGCCCTCGGTCTACAGAGATCACAGCCAAGCCAGTTTCAATGCATTAGAAAATGCACTTTTTCAGCTTGTTTCTGCCTTCTTTAAATTCCACATTTAAGCAGCTGCTTAAGCCTCCCTGTTTTCAAAGTCACTGCCTACCTAGAGCCTCCTCTATCTTGCTGTGAGTATTTCATTCTTTGACATTTTGTTTTACTCAATACTCTAATTTTTAGAGCCAAGTTTCTAAGTATTTGCCCAATTCCACTGGTCATGACGTTTCTGTGTCTAACCTGCTGAAGAAACCTTCAGTCCAAGTTACAGAAACATAAGACAATATTTTTATTGAGTTCGCTAAGCTTTGGATTAGGGTTATTTGTAAAATAATTTAAGGTTGAAATAATTTAAGTATCTTAGCAAGTCATAACTTTCAACCCGTATGAACTTTGATCAATCCAGGCCTGACTGTAAGAAGTTCTCAGCAATTTTTTCTTACTTCAAAATCAATAAGTGGCACAGCAGCTCTCAATCTCTCTTTATTTGATCCACAAGCAAGAGCTTAAGAATTTGACCCCGTAAGGCAAAATTTTTCTACATAATCAATATGCGAGACCACGGCCATATCCCAGCCAGCTCTGCTGCCCTAAACCCTGCTTAAAAACTGTATCAGTGTCTGTATTGTAGATAACCTCGGGCTCTGTGGAATTTCAGGAAAACATCTGGGATTATCAAGGCTGTAGAAATGGTTTTCAGAAATGATACAACGGAGTCTTTCATAAATAGAAACTTTCCGCGGTACCGAACTAGAAATTACTGTGTGATAACATCTTCCCAAAGACAAAACCTCTCAGCCCTGTGTGTTTGGGGCTTCTTTATTCTGGTACTGGAATCAATAATGTCCTATCAAGCCTCGGAGAAAATGAAGGGAGTTTCCAGGACCCGCAGCTGAACTCCTTTCAGGATGACTTAGTCTCCGATACCACAAAGTAATAAGGTTCTGTACATTGATGCAAATGCATTCCTAAAGGTCACCTTAAGTTTAAAGAAAGCGTTGTGAGGAAAATCTGATTTCTCAGTGCTGATTCAATAGCACAATGTGTTAGCACTTTCACAATGTGCTAGCACTTTTCAGGAGACTTTGCCACTGGCACTTGCTATTTTTATCTACCCACCAGGCAGCTCAGCAAAACCCAAGAAACAATTTAACTTTGTTCATTCTTCCCCCTTGTGTATATAATAATACAGGAAGAAGAAATAAGGTGAAAACATAAAATGATCATTAAAAATGAATGAGAAGAGTGTGGATAGAAGACTTTTGGGTAAATGGACTGCATCCTCATTGGAAAGTGGCTTTTTTTTTTTTTTTTTTTTCTTTGCTGTAGGTTAAGCAGAATATTAACTATTTGCTCTGATTAAAGTGCATCATGTTGTTGCACTGAAGAAACAACAGGGGAATAAATTCTGAACAGGAGATCAATACTGTCACTGCTGCTTCTCTCTTGCTCCAGGGGAAGGGAGTTTTGTATCTTTTGTTCTGCAAGCCACTTCCACTCAGTGCTCAGTTGTTAGCTGGCACTTTAGGTGGAGCTGTGACTCTCTATTCCTTCACTGCCTGCCTGCTCCTCACCCCCCACAGAAACTGGACAAGAGGACAGAATAGGGTTTGCAATATTTTCACACACATGCAAGTGTTCAATAATTTATCAATCTGATCTGAAACCAGTGCATGAAAAGATCCCTGTTTTGCCACTGACTTCTACAATTACATGTTCCAGTGGTGCCATTGGTGGTGTTGGAATGGTAATCCTCTATAATGCACCTTCACCTGCAGAGCAGTTCTGCTGCCGTCTTTGGGAGCGCCGAGGTCTTTTAAATGTTTTGTTGCACTGCACACCAAGGTTATAAAAACTAATCTAAAAAGGAACAGAGGTGTGGGATAGCCATCCCCCACTACACTAATTAACAGCCTAAAGGCTTTCCTCCTTGAAGGAGGAATAAGGACATCCACAACAAGGCTTAGTGTGCAATATTTTGTTAACACCTGAGCTCATTTCACACCTTTCTCACACAGGTAAGCAGAATGCATTCTGAGAAATGTAACTAAACAGCCTTTACACAGCTTTTTCATAAAGGAGGAGTTAAGAAAGCTTTTTTCTGCTGAAAATTCAAGTAGTTACAGCTAACAGAGGAGACTCTTGGTAAAGTGTTGGATCAATCTGCACCCCAAGAACTCTGAAAGAGATGCTCACCAAACAGGAGCTGTTCGGATTTCTTGTAGTTTGCTGTGACACCCTCGACTACGACTGCTGCAGCTTTCCTGAGCTGATGTACAGAGGAGTCCAGGCACGAACTGTAAGCCAGGGAGCATTTCTAGTTCAATCTATTCTACAACTGCATGATCGTATCTAGCACTTAGCCAGAATTTAGTTGTTCAAAGTGACCTCGCTGCAGCAGTTTCAGAGGTGTTCAGACAACACTGATATTACACAGCGAAATTATAATTCATGGAATACACCGGTAGCTTTCAAAAGCACTCACAAGAGCACTGAGACAATAGAGCAGCACCACAGAAAATAAACAGCACCCACATTTAAGGCTGCTGAACTGTAGAGTTTTAAAGCTGCTTCAAGTCCAGGATGATACTGAAAAAACAGATGGTTTGACAATCATTTTCCAGAAGTGGAGTTAGCTGACAGGGCACCATTCTCCCCCCTCCACAATGTTACTGTCTTCTTACCAACATGAAAACGACAGAGCTTTCAGTGACACTCCCCAAGGAGAGCCCTAAACAATACACAGGATTATAAAAATGCCCCAAGAATCTGCCACAAGCCACCCTTCTGCCCCTGCAGTGGGGTCCACTGCCTGTCCTGCAGACCCCGTGCCATTAGGTCATCTCAAGGCATCCCAATCTGCTCATGGCCAGCAGCAGGGAAGCTGCCAGAATGTTCCATGTGGCAGAATTTATGCCAAGCAGGGATCTCAATCGGAATTTTCGGGAATGCAGCAGCAGGATGCAGACCAATACTGCTTCAGTCAGTAAGCAGATGGCAGCAATAGTTTGTCTCAGAAATAAGTGACCAGAGCTGCTCAGAGCTGAGCCTCTCGCTGCATTACTCCACGAGGAGGAAAGCACCCTACTTTTTACACATTTGTTATCCTTATTTTTCAGAGAACAGCAAGAAGGTACGTGGGAGGGAAGAATACATTGTTGCTTAGCAATGAGATGCTCATAGCACGGTTGGTTTTTTTTAAAGCTTTTTCTAAATATACACATACAAAACTAAGATAAAACCACCCTGAGTACAATGGGGAAGTAAAATTGCATTCCCAAGAATGAAATTACTGAGGTCAAAGATTCCATTTCTCTCTGTATCAGGCACCCAATCTTAATACAGATACACTTGAATGCACAACCACCCCCCAGCAATTTATATTTAAGCACCAATGAAGTTTTGGTTCCAGTTTGTGCTTCTTTTTGGAAAAGTTTTTTTGAGCCTTAAAGTCCATAGAGTTTAAAAATCTCTAAGCTTATGACTTGCAATATGTTTCATAAGTTTCTTTTCTGCTATGATTCACTAATATTCATGCTGATGAAAGAAAATCTTATCTACTTTTTCTGCCTAATTAAAATGTGAAGAATGCACAAAAAAATGAAGAAATAATCAAGCATATTTTTCTAGTTCTTTTTTGCTGGAATAACATTTTGAGAAGATGTCCTTCTTGTTTTTATGCTATTAATAATCCTCCATTTGCAAAATCATCAATGTCTGCACAATTATAAAACTGTAATTTCAATTACTGGAGTATGAACAAGTGGGATGAAAGCATGAGTTATGAAGGAGAAACACTGCTTTTTCTTCAACATTTCACTATTAAATCAGGAAACTAACAATCTGTGAGTGGTAAATGGACTTATTTCTAAACAGAACATTGGGTAAAATTAGATTACACAGGCAAGTAATTTCTGAAGCTAAGCAGATTTGAAGTGCTATCAGCTGGGTGGACAAGTTGCACAGCTGGTGTTCTTGTGGGAGACTCTAAGCCCTGGCAAAGAAGAGATACTCAAGTGAATACACAGCATTCCACGTATTTTGGCTGCTTCTGTGCTGTGATTTTCACCAGCACCTTCTGGCCTCTCTGATGGGGAGATGGGATGAACTTTCTCACTCGAGTCAGCGAAAGGCTTTGGTACAAGAGCTTTCCCTTGGACACTTCACTATCTCTTCTGCAAACAGCAACAAAGAGGTGAGGCCGTCTCAAACACGATGGTACACAAGCCTTTGGAGCTGGCTTGCCCTGGAATTGGAGGGCTTTCTGAAAAAAATTCTCTTTTGGGAGAAATAGGAGAAAAGCTTCAGAAAAAGATAAAACACACCACCCAGATCGCCCTTGTTTTCTACAGAGCTGTCTGTGGACTGGAAAGAGCAGAACTATGAGGAACTGCATTTAAATAATACTGAAGTGTTAAGGGAAACATGGATTTCATCACATTTGGAAAGCACAAGCCATGGCATCTGTGAGACTCCTGTTGCACCCCTCTGCCGACAGAAAAAATTTTGTCTGAGCTCTGTTAAGGAAGAGAATCACAAATCTCCAGAACTCTAGAAGCTCAGAATAAAATAAGAAGTGATAAAAATTTCGATTGTCCTATATAACTGAATTTTATTTTGTGAATACATCAAATATAGCCAAGCTCCTGGACTCCGTTGCTGCAGCTTTTCTTGCATTTGTTGCAACAGCTTCTGAAAAAGAGAGGACAAATTTCACTCTGGGGTGTGATGAGCTATACACTCTCATAGACAACCTCTCTTCAAGGCAAACCTTGGTTTGAAGTTATATATTGTCGTTTATTCCTGGCACTGTTAAAAAAATACAGTTCTAAATAGCCTGAGTGATTTTTGTACCGACTTCCATTTCTAAAATATCAAGAACTTGATAAAGTTGTGAGAGGGAAACTACTGTGAATTTATTTTAAAAAGAAACATCACTATTTTTAATCCTTCATCCTAACCACAAAACTTTGCATCTTTGAAAATGAAAACTGCAGCTTTGCAAAACTGAGCTTACAACTTCCAGCCTTCTAAATTCTGCTGCTTCTCCTTGTAGCGTTAATAACCACAGAGAAGACAGATAATTAAACCATAGAAATCACTGCATTTCCACCTCCCATCCCTTCTTGGTTAAAAATGTAAGAAAAACATAGCAAATGAGATTTTGTCTCAAGTGTTTTTCCCCTGCTATTAAAGATGCTTCTGTGAAAGGAGCACTTGCTGTTTTTCTGCTATTAATAATCCTCAATTTGTGACATCAGCCCATCCCCACAGCAACACGCTGTGTTCAGCTACTGCCTCAGATCCTCTGGCTGCTCCTAACCAGAAGATGGATGAAAATCATGGAAATCTGGATGGCTTTTCCATGTAGGTTGGAAATTTGGCTCGTGGTTGTTTTTCCTCGGTAGGTCACTCTTTAGGAAGGGGAAGGTTCACCTATTTAATGCAGCAAATCTGCACCAGAGCTTGGGAATTTAGGCCCATTTGCCCTCAGATAAGTCGAGGTGAGTTGGACCATCCCTATAAGTCATTAGGTAATGCCATAAATAGTCTGGTAATAGCAATGGAGGAGGTTGATGCACCTGATGGAAATTTGGAGAGTTTCTCACTGCAAGCCTACTGTGCCCTGTACAAAGCAAAAAAGAGAGGGGGAATGAAAAACAACAGCCCCCTATGTGATATTTAGACTATTTTAGTGCTGCCACTGTTTAAATCTCTGAAATACCGTGTTCAGGAGTTCTCATTAACATGGATTTTAATGGGAGATATTTGTCTGAGCAGCTAAGTCGTTTATGCTTACATAAGGCTGCCATTTACAACAAGAAGTATAATAGCATCTTTGAGCTTTTTAATTAAAAATTAATTAGGAGATTTAAGAACAAACTCATTGGGGGTTACTGTACAATAACATGTTTACAAAATTAGGTCTGGGCTTTTTGTTTTTGTTAAGTGTTTCAATCAATTCTGCGTCTATTAAATATAATTACGTATGACGCTTCCTCAAAATTATAATGTAGCATTTAAAGAGCAGCTGGGAAAAGTCTGTAATTTTAACTTCAGAACTAGGGTAACCATTAAAATGCAAATAGGTGCAAACAGCAGTTTGTTGATGAAGAGACCCCTCAGCATAAACATTTTATCCATTAATCTTGAGATTACAAAGATTCCTTCTGTTTTATTACTACTTATTACTTTTGCCAGTCAGGTTTCCTAGAAGATGTCAGGTTCCCTCAAGAATAAATCACTGCTAGGAATGAAAGCCCGTTCTTACTGAGCAGGATAACACAGATATAAACATTCACTTCTGTACATAGACCTATGCTAAAAATACATTACGTGGAAATGTCTACAGTGAATTAAGAAGGAAAAAGAAAGAAGAAAAAGCTTTTGTTCCCTTTTCTAATAGAGTTATCAGTTTGAAAAAGAAGCTGTGTTCCACTTCTACCCCAGCTTAAGGAAGTAGCTTAAATGGATCAGCCTTCAATCTTCCCCCCTGATTTAGAAAGGCATTCAACCATTTGCTTAATTTCACTTTGAACAAGAGAAAGAAAGAATGAGCTCAGGTTTCAGAGAGGTATTTCTGGCCTAGGGATTTATTTATGTTAAATTTATTTATTCCTAAGCTTTAAATGGAGTTATTCTAATTTGCTACTGCCTCTCAGAAGAGAATTTGATCCACTGTTCTTCAATGAAACGGTATGGATGAGGAAGTAAGCAACCTACATCTGATTGAAATAACTTATTTCACAAATTTAAGTAAATTCAGTTTAACAGCAGTTTATCCAACGGAACTTAATAAATGCAGCATTTGGAATGAGATTGCAGCTATGGATGTCACGCTGTGGTGGTGGAGATGTTTTCTAGAAGGTGAAGTGTGCACGGGTAAGCACCAAACCTGGCCACACAGGCTCAGGATCTATGGCTCAGTTGAATGTACAAGCACAAAGTGCCACGTAAATGAAACGTGCCCCTCGTGTGAACGACAGCAGCGCGGCAGCAGTGGCTGTGCCAGCAGTGTGGGCAAGCAGAGCTTCACCTGCTCTGCAGCTTTAGGGCTTCCCCTCCCAACAGGAGTGGGGAACGTGTCATTATGGGGTTCCAGTCATTGGGATTCCTGTGCCAGGCAGCTCCCCTGCCATGCACGCAGCTCTTGTCATTCAGAGAGGGCCACACACGTCGTGTTTGATTGTTTTCATTGCCAGCACCACGGCCTCCTGCCCCCTTACACCCATTTCTGGGTATTCTGTTGAAACCATGATAAAAGATTCCACCCTGTCTCCAAAAACCCCAAACCTCTGCTCTCACAGGGGACTGAAGAAAGAGCCCTAAACACTGTTTATGAGGAGATGGTGGCATTACTTTGTGTTGCTGCAATCCACGTCACACACTGGCTTCCCCACTGGAAAAGATCACGTCACTCACTTCATCCTCACTGCCCCAAGCATGCACTGATCAACCAATTCCTCCAAACAGTCCTTTCCTGCTTTTATTTCATGGAAATGTTTCCTCCAACTATTTAGTTTCTTTTTCTGTGAATGTGATGTAAGGTTCAGCAAACACTGGATCCCACTGCCGTCTCATACCTGGTTAGTCATCTGCCAACAGGTCGTTTCTTTGCAGGAATTTCTTGGACTTGGGATATGAATAATCTAAGTGAGGGCTGGGCAGTGAACAAAGGAATTAATTACTCAACTAACCACCAAATGCTCCACATCTTTGTGACTCAGCTAAACAATTCATTAGCAGACAGATGTTTATATTAGAGGTTTCTGGGGGATGATGAATCATTATTACACTTGTGACAACGGTTGGCTGAAGGCAACCAGCCTTAACATTTCCCCAGTTCTAGATTGAGAAAAATGTTCCCCAAAAGGATGAGAGAAGAAAACAGATTTTGATGTAGAAATCCAAATTTAGACTAACACAAGACAAACTTGTTCAGGGAGAGAATGAATTTTCCTGAAATTCAAAACCATGATTTCAGAGTGAAGATCAAGAGGCTGCCTGATTACAGGGGGTGAGTACCCAGAGTGCCAGAGGGCTTTAGTTGATCAGGAGAAATTGTCTCAAACTGAAGTTGGCTGCTGATACAAAGGAGAAAAGACATGGAACTCTGGAGATCGGGGAAGATGGCTGAGGATGGGAAGAAAGCAAGAAGTACAAGGAGAAGGATCAGAGGAACTACTGGCCAGTCACCCTCACCTCACCAAGGACAAGAGCACAGCTGAAATGCAGGGAATTCCACTTGAATGCATCAAAACCTTTTTTTCTCTAGAGAGGTTGTGGAGTCTCCATCTTGGATATCAAATCTCTGCTGCTGAGTGACCTTAACTGACCCTGCTCTGAGCAGGATGGTTGCACGAGATGGTTTCTAGAAAGAAATGAGGTTTATAATGTGACAGACATTGTAGCTGTCTATTAGACTTCTTTATTTATGAGCTCTTCACATACTTATGAAGAGATTGCATTTCCCTCTGACTGTAGTATGTAAGATAGTTCCATATAATCAGCATTTTCACTAAAGTAATAATTACTGAATGATATATTGTTGTCCAAGTATGATGAGCCTTCTGTCTGTCTTCAGCTGAAAATCAAATTACTTCAACAGCTTTATTGAACTTTAAATGAGGCAGAAATAAAAGGACTATTAAAAAAAAAACTAATTAGAAGAATATGAAGATAAATCTAATTTTTTAAAGTTTCTTTAATGGTATTACATTTTGCCATTTTTACCACTTTTGCTCTCTACACAGAAAAGATCTGTCAACAATTTCAGAATGTCTGTAAAGAAAACAGATGAAAATCTGCTGTTGTCCACATGTGAAAATTATATTTTTGTTCTAATTAACAGTAATTTTCATGTGGCTGTCACCTTCTCAGTACACTAACCTTTGAAATTAGACCTCATGGTTGTGCCTTTAAAGTAGCTGTAAGACAGAGTGAAAAGTTTACAAAACCTTCATCAAGATGCAGAACAGGCAAGGTGAGAAGAGTAGAGAGGAGGCAGAGGTGATGTGCAGGCCCTGGGCTGTGTGAAGCAAGGATTTTTTTTCCTTCACTATTTAAGCAGGGGATGGAGCTTGTTGTTAAATATTCCATTTTCAGAGCAGTATCTTGAAATCAAGGCTGGGCTTCTCAAGGGTACTGAGTGACTTTGCCATATAGTCAACTTAATTTGTCACACTTACATAACTACCATAATTAATAGTTCAAATATAATTTGTTTAGCAACAGAACAACAAGGAAAAAGCAAAGTTTAATAGTTTTGCTACCAAAAGGTACCGAGCCATACAACCTGTCATGGGAAAGTGGCCTTCTAGAACAAATCACTGCATGCAGAAAACTCTGTGCTGAGCTATCAATACTCCATGCCCTTTGCCCACACATTTAATTCCCCAAACACCACCTCTGTGTGCGCCATCATTAAAAATTTTAACAGTTTACAGATGTGCAAGTACCGAAAATGCATTTTACTTGAGCAATACTTGATGTACATTTCTGTTCACACAGTTCTGCTACGCACAAGAACATTGTGAGGCTGGAAAAGACAAAAGACTGTGCTTTTATAGGAGTCCATCAGAAAGTTTTAACAAACTTAAAGTCCAACAAAGTTTTAACACCCTAATAAGCAACAAGATCTCAACCTACTTTCCAGCCACATCAGCAGTGCAGTTACCAAGATATTCCACTTGGATGTGCTGCCCGCTCCTCCCAGCCACCACTTTGACACTCCTGATGCTCACCCCACCACTGCACTTGCAGACATAGGGTGAAATATTTCACATGTTCAGTGAACCTCTGCCTTCTGATACCCTTCACACAGCTCCCTGCAGGTTCTGACTTACTTAAGCCCTTACCTCGGGAACAGTTTGCAGACAGACCTACCTGGGCCTGGATATTTCTGCATTGCAGCAAACCCATGAAGGACAAAGTTGGTCACCCAAAGTTCGAAGCTCCTGCTTGCCGAGCTGGAAGGACTTGCTGTGTGGAGCTGGGGGGGAATGATTGATGCTTCAGCTGTATTCAATTTCACAGCTCCTGCAAAGAAAACCGGTAAGGTTGAAAACCAGTTATAAAGATATGAGTTATAAAAAAACAGCTAATTACCTAATTTTGACCCGTTGTCATGAGCGGGTTCAAGGAACTGGAATATCCTGTAATAATGGTATTTTGCAGCATGAAACTTGCAACTACAGACGATGAGAAAGTCATATCGAAAACCAGTGGATTATTCAAAATTGTAGCAAGTAACCATGAGGAAGAATCACGCAAGCCAGGGATTACTTGTCTTGCAATACTTTGTCCCTGCAAGAAACAAATATTATGATATATCAGTGTTTCATCAATACTCTTAATATGTGCTCATACCCATTGTAAAGGAACAATTTTAACAAGATTTAACCTTTGAATTCACAATAAGATTCCACTTTCAGACCTGATGCAGCCTCAGTGTCTTGATGACTTAGCTTTAAGGAGCTGTCTGATTATTGATTTTTTTTTTTTTTTTGCTTCCCCTATAATAAAAAAATATACATACAGCATAATTTATGGGAGCACATAAAAAGAACACAATTTCCTAGTAAGCCACTGAAATTTAATTTAGTGATGGAGGACTAGGTCAAGGGATATTTTTAAAGCCATATTTAATTTTTTCAAGGTTTATACGTCTGTTCCTTTCTGGAAGCAAACAGTGCAAAGCTGTGTTTTCACTGCCTGCATAGAGCTGGAGAGAACTCACGCAACTGTTTGTGTTGTGGCTGGGATAACTTTGTGTGGTGAACTTGTGGATGCAAAGTTTCCATGGTGTTCAGTGAGAAGTTATCTGGTAAGACATTTTCAGCGAGGAACACTAGATGGATTGTATTATTCACCAGAACTTACAGATAACTGAAAGAGTCTGGCTGCACCTCCTTCCTCCTTCCCACCAGGCAGCTGTAGGCAGCAATAACATCTCATTCCTCTGGCTTTTTCACTTTTGTTTGGATTCATATGTGTGAGATAAGAACACGTGTAGTATGTAATCATTTGTGAGTCTCACGAGGGCTTGGAATGAAGTCCTGCAGAGAGCTGAAAACTGAAGCTCAGTCTGAAACGCAGCCCTCGATTCTCTGTAGAAACACTTATGAAAACCAAAACCACTGAAGACGAAAATAGGAGGTTCACTGAAGAGCTGTAAACACAGACAAAAGCTTTCAATGACTATTCAGAGATTCACTCCACAGTCAGTGCTCTGTGTGTGCAGAGCATTTACTCCAGAAACGACTGCAAGAGTGCCAGGAGATGGGAGTGTTCAGGAAAATGTGACTGTACTTGCGAGATTTTGATGTTTTGTTCCCAAAAGCATCGTGTGAGCTGTGGTGGTTTCCAAGTTCACCTGTTACAGTCTCTAAAACGTCACTATTTGACCCACTGCCTTTTCTTTGCAGAGAAATAATGTTAACAGGCAAATAATTATATTTTCAGCATGCCAGAACTGATGTGTTCTGCTGTCTGCTTTAGCAAGGCCAGATATTCTATCAACAGAATCAAATTAAGATGTGATTTTGGAGTGGCTTAGACACCAAATCAAGTTCACTTAGATGAGTCTTGGATTTTTTAATAAACCTATCAAAATAAGTTGAGGAATTAATGGAAGGAAATAATTCCAATGAAGAACAACTCTCACACTTGGGAAGTTTGCAAGGGTTTTTAAAATTCCTTTCACCATTTGAGCCCTACATATATTTTTTCCTATGATTCAGGCTGGAGAAGATCCTTCTCAGACTTCCTGCAAACAGTGCTCATGCCTTCAGAGAAGTCATCAAGAATTCAGATCTACAATAACATTTTTGACAGGTGTTAATATTACTGTTTTTCTGGGCTGAAGAACTACGAAAATAGGGAAGAGTTTTATGGTTTCCTGGTGCTTGATAGCTTTTATTAATCTCACATCACTTTCCTGGCAGCACGTGGGCTGGTACAAACCGAAGCAGTCTCAGAGCTGAGATGTGTTCGGTTGCAGGAAGCCACAGAAGGTCCAGAGGAGGGAGATGTTCCGACCACGTGGCTCTTCCAGCAGCTCTCCACTTGGGCTGGGCTTACAGAGAGGACTAAGAAAGGCACATCAGAGAACTCAGAGAAGCATCTGCTGGTTCCTCTCTCACTGTTACTGCCCCGCTGAGATCAATGAAGAATGCAGGAGCTCCCCTTTGCACCTTTTCCCTCCAATTCCATTTCTGCTGATGGCCAGGGCAGACAGCTCACTGAAATTCCCAAAGAGGTGCTTTACTACCCCAAAGGACATCCTGGCTCAGCCTGCTCCAGTGCCCCCCAGAAATGCCCCTGCCCAGATCCTTGGCATGGCACGTTTTGAGAAGGGCTCCCAGCATAAATAAGCCAAGAAATGGTTCAGCCCCAGGATGCCCTCCAGAACTTTCCAAGCAGCCACGAGGGCATTTTGTGCCAATCTGCCCTGTGGAGATGTCTGTAAAAGGCTTTTTTGCACAGGACAATGTAACAGCTCCTTCAGGGAGCCAAAAAATGAATAAGATTAGTCACAGTGTGGGGCCTTAAGAGTATGAAAGCTGATACACATTAATGCATTATTGAATACATTATGATGAGTTACCATGGAGAAAAAGCAGAGAATTTCTAAACATGTTTTGGTTTATGTTAGATTTTGGTAAAATACTTATTAGCATTAATAAAAACACCTATTTGTTTACAGTGGACTAAATTCTGGGGTTCGAGGGTTGCATTTTTGTTTGTTTTCTTTTTTTTTTAAATTTTAATAAAATTCTAGAAAGCTATAATTTTGCTCATTTTTTTTTTAGCCTGGATATCATCAATCAGAGAATAACTAAGAAACCTGAGGGAGAAAGTATCATTTATGTCAACCACTATTAGGCTGCTTTATTGAAAGTAATTACAATGAAAGTAAACAAAGAAAATAACAATTTGTTTGCCAAAAAAGCTTCTGGCAGGGGCCTACTTGAGAATTAGGAGCTTAACTGCGAGTAAAAATTAAAAAAAGCTGTGTATGTTGGTCTAGTAATTTTCAATTTGGGGGTTTTTTAATGCCATTTGCAGAAGTAAAATGTTTACTTTAGCTTAAAACTCACTGTCACTGGGATGGAACTTTTTCTCAAGGAGATTTATGCATGAAATTCAAACATAGTTAAAAATTTGCTTTTATGGTTTATGTAAGCCATGTGCAGAAACCTACATTTTCAGGTGTTAACTTATTCATGGATATTTTTAGCTTTTCATTGGATGTAAGGGAACGTTTTCAAAGCTACAAGTGAGGTTTGTTTTAAAATCCACCCAAGAAGTATCACTATGTACTTTTTTGGGGTTGATGAAAAAGAGACATGCCAGTATCTTTGTGTAACAGCATTTTAGTTTAAAATATTGCACAGAATTTCCAGAAACCAGGAAGATTTTACTTCTCTATATGTGACAGAGAATCTACCCTTGAAGATGCAATACAAGGGGAAAGGAAAAGCAACTTCCTACGCAGGAAATCAGATTAAAACCTTGCAAGATGCTACCCAAAAATGCCACAGACAGAAGGCAGATGGCAAAGGTGAGGCATCTTCCCTTTCCTCTGCAGAACCATCCTGTAAGGGTAGAATTCACGTTTTTTCACGCTAATACATCCTGCCCATATTGCTAAATATCTAAAGGGAGAAGTGGAGAACCTCATCAGGCAGAAGGGTTTTGTTTTAGGGTCTTCCTTAGCCAAGCCCAGGAGTGGAAAGCACCTCTGTTCACAACAGGCCACAACAGGAGGTTTCTCCAGGAGAGAGCCCAGCCTGCCAGCCAGAGAACAAACTCCCCTATGGCTGCTTCCCCCTTTTATTAGAGCGGAGAGAAATGACAAGAAAATGGGACGTGAAGTAACTGCAAAATATTAACAGCCATTGTCCTTTTTCACAGATGAGGGAGAGCACACCCAGCATTTCCAGGAGACTCTTGTACAGTGCATTTTTGAAAAATAACAGCCAGAGACAGAGAATTCGTAACCTCCCTACTGAGGCCACTGCTTATCTATTCTCACCACTGAAAAAGTTCTTCCTAATGCCTGTTCTGTGCTACAATTTAAACTCATTATTTCTTGCCATTTCCAACATGCCTTTGGAAAACAATTTACTTATCTCCTGTTTGCATCGTGTTAAGGTTAAAACTTCACTTTCTAGACTGAACCTTTCAGTTTTTCCTGTACACTTTTGGTTTTTCGTGCTCCTCTCTGGCCTGTCTCCCTTTTGAAGTGCTGTGGCCAAGTTAAACACATTACCCCAGGTGAGGCTTTATTAAAGTAAAAGCTGCTGAAGTTCTGTATCAATGTATGAAATCAGCTGGGCTTTCCAGAAAAACACATATGGGAAAAATATTTTTTTTTCCTCTCTGTAAGCAGAGGCTTGAGGATGCAACAGACGAGGGCAAAACCCACATTTCTGCACAGCAGAACAGGATTTCTCTGCACCAGAAGCACAGAGTGGGCTGTAGCACTTTCTGTCTCTGTAATTTTTGTTAAATAAAGCAGCAAACCAGCAAAATGCAGCCCCCATAGCCACAAAGATCCTTCATTCACCTCCTGCTAAAGGTTTACCGGCAGCAACTTAGCAATTAGGAGCGAGGACTGCAGGTGACACAGCCTTCCTCTAGACAAAAGTTAATTTATACTAAAATGCAGCATTTACTTGGGACAAAGTTACATGAATTAGGTACCAGTTTAGCCACTGTGCTGCACAGAGACAGAAAAGCAAACAATGCCCCATTATTTTAGTCTCAGTAATAAAAAGTCAGCTAGCCTTTACTTTTCCTATAGCTACAATTAAGTTGATAACAGTCAGGGTGAAAGATATCTATCCCTCTATTGCTACAAATTAAACAAAAATCACTTACAGAAAATTGTGAATAGAGCCCTGGAGAGCCAAAGAGCAGCTTAGCACATTTCAGAAAGTAATTTTCTGCAAGAATATTGCATGGGATAATAAAACAGCAGATAAGAACCTCATTCTAGTGCATATCTTTTGCCTCTGCCGTGTTGTTACCTCAGGATTATGGTAGTGTTTTGGGAAGATAGGAGACAAAAAAGAAACCCCAAAGAAGATATGTGTCCTCATTACTCAGCCATTGTGATGAGAGGTGACATAAAAATGCCTCTCCACAGTGAATGAGATACCCGGTGGAACCCTCGTGCCAGGTGTTGTCAGGTTCAGTTACCCAGAGGTTCCAGCTGGAAAAATTAAACGACTTTGGCACGAGCCCCCACCCAGTGAACCTGAGAGAACTAAATTACCTCCCCCAGGTACCCTTGACGAGGAATAGTTCTGAAAGCTCCAGCTTTACAGATTTGAAACAAATCATTCTGTGTTGAGAACAAATGAAATTCCACATAAACTACAGATAAAAATTAGCCATTTCCTCAAGGGAAGGCCAGCATCCCTTTGAGGGTCCTGCCAGCAATTTTAACCCCTGCTCTTCTCGCACGCTGCAGTGGACAGTGAAGTGATGTTCATAATGCCAGTCCTTCGTGCTTGTCCTCCAGAACTGCTGGGTTTCCTGCACTGCTGGAAGTCTGTGGTGCCTGGGCAGGGCCAGTGCTCCTGTGGGGCTGGAGCAGCTCCGTGAGCGTGGCCTGCAGTGTGCCCACAACATCCCTGTGGGGCTGGAGCAGCTCTGTGAGCGTGGCCTGCAGTGTGCCCACAACATCCCTGTGGGGCTGGAGCAGCTCCGTGAGCATGGCCTGCAGTGTGCCCACACGGTCCCTGTGGGGCTGGAGCAGCTCAGTGAGTGTGGCCTGCAGTGTGCCCACACAGTCCCTGTGGGGCAGAGGCTGCCATGAGATGAGGCAGGTTTGATCTCCTCCTGCCCCAGCTGGAGAGGGCTGTGCTGGATTCACTCCTGTTGAGGCTCACAGCAGAGCTTCCACTGTGTCAGGTGTTTCACATTCATCATGTCCCCACTCAGGAGACTCCAGGATCGTGGTACACACGTGAGGACAGCCAGAAGAGGAGTGGGAGAGGAGATACAATGTCCGTCTCGAAACCACAATATGGAAAAGGGTTAAGGAAGAGCAGCTGCCCCTGTTCTTTCTCCACCTGACCTCTGGTTTTTGCTGCAGCTGCTGTACCATGCACAACGTGGGTCATGCACCCACCCTGAACCTAAGCTGTGCTGGAACACTCTTTTCTCCTCATCCTTCCACCTTCTGTTTCCATCTCAATGAATTAATGCAGCCCGTTCCCAGGACAGGACTGGCAAATAAATCCTCTGAACACAGAGATTGCTGGCAGTCTCAGGCCAATATTATTTTAACCTTTTTACTGTGCATTTCCATAATGGCACTGGGCAAATTGGCAGCAGCAAAGCTGCTGAACGCTTTTCCCTCGAAAAGCTGACAGGAATTTATCTCACAAAACCCACTACCTTTCTTCCTGGTGGCTTGGGTCTTGGTTCAGCTGTTAAAGTTAGTGAACTATTTAAGCTCATACAGGGTGTAGATCAAGAATATGTGTCCAAAATGATACAGAGCAAAGGGAACTGTTTGCTTTCAGTTCCTGCCCAGAGAGCCCCAGCAGTAAGAAGTTTTCTTATTTTCTACCTTTTTGGCTCTCTCAGTGGTGTGTGTAAAGTTCCCACATGGAGGGGCAGGAGAGTTGTGCTGTGCCAAATCACACACAATATTTAGGAGGTGAATAGGAGTAAGAAAACCTGTCCTGGACAACAATTCAGGATTTCATTTTAGGCAGTGAAGAGAATTCACATTCAACGAGCAGCAAGATTCTGTAATGAACAAAGGTTTATATTACAGATATAAGAATACTTTTTAGAAAAAGCTTAAAAATAATATCCCAGAGATTAGTAGACATCTGCTATAATTTTTTAAAAATTAAACACATGCTGGATTCAACTGACTTGATCTCCTGTTTGCTTTGAGAGCTGCTCCACTGATAAGAAAAAGTCACTTTTTGCCTGTCTTCTGTCTTTTATAACGGGAGTAACTTATTATGTCAGGTTACATTGTAACACATCTATTGTGTGATTCTGTGCAACAGATTGCAGCTTAATAAGCTAAGTCAGGAAATTCAAGATATACGTAAGGTCTTTTGTGATTTGGCAATGTCTTATCTGTCAAGCTGCTGGATATCTGAGCTGAAATGGAAATGACAGGGAAAAGAGGAGGGTAGGACAAAGATACGGGTTCCATAATGCTGATTTAGTAAATATCAACCTGCAGATTGCTCAGGAAAAGGCAGTGGGAGTGCAGGTTCAGTCTGCCAAAGCACGGAAGAAAACCTGTGCTGCTCCTGCTGCTGTCAGGAGCTGACAGACAGCATCAGGGGCTGTGTCTGGAATCAAGGTACAGACACGCAGGGAACAGAAAGAAAAGAGGACCTGACCTGCTGTTTCCTGCCCTTTTCTCCCACCCTGCTGATGTGTCCCATGCCCCCGCACACACTGAATGCTGTTCCTTGCAGCACAGGAGTGTTAGGGGTGGGATGCTCACGTGTGCCCATGCAGCAGGAGGCTCACAGCCTGCCCAGGCATATCAGAAAACTTCCCAGAATGGGTGTTTTGTTCTGTGACAGAGATGGAGCTTCTGAGGAAACTGAAACCCTGTAGCCTGTTCCTGCCTGAGACATGGTGAGCTGTTCTAACAACCCAACAGTGGGCAGGCAGATCCAGCAGCCCAGCTATTTAATATCATTTATAGCTCCGGAGCAGAACAGTGATGGAATGTGCCAGCCTCAGCAGGAGAAACGTCTGAACACTGGCATTCCCTCCCTCCTGCTTCATCTGCAGGCCCTGTCCCTGCTGCCAGCTGCCTGTGTAGAGAGGTGCTGGCAGTGATACCTGAGGGTGCCTTTGGGTCAGCATCCTCCTAAAGTACAGGTCTGCCTCAATTTTATCACCCGGCTCAGGACATAAGAGATGCAAGGAAGGAATGTGGCGAATAAACTGACAGATGCATCAGGAGGGCCACAAAAAACCCTTTAAAACTCTGCTATAAGCTGCTGAGAAGGGAAATATTGGTTCTATATTAGAAGGTTTTCAATGGCTTGTGACAGAGTGCATGCGGCTTGTTGATGTAGCAGATTTCTGCAGTCAAAGCTGTGGATGGCACTCCTGCTTTTCCAGCACTGTCCTGGAAACTGGGAGTAATAGGCTTAATGCAAATGAGGCTTGGATGATCATGTTCCTGCAGGAATCTATCATGGGAGGACAGATTGCTGAAGAAGTGTTTTATAACTGATCCAGTGAGGGTCTGTAGAATACCTGTTTAAGGAAGGTTGCACCATTAGCAGAGAGAGAAATCTTACATGAAAAACGTGTTTGCAGTCACTAAACAAACTTTAAAAATTAGTTCTCAACAAAAGAATGGTATCAAGAAACCAACACCACAGGACCTTCTAAGAAGAGCAAATTTGCATTTCGTTCTCTGGTGGACTTTTAAAAATCAATCCTGAGAGCTGCTGATTACTGCATTGATGGTACACACCTATTCTGCCTATTAACTGCCCATCACTGCCTGTCAATTGATAGATATCAAAAGAAGGATATACACACTGAACACCTTTCTGACACTCTGTGAGCTTGATTCCTAAAGGCTTGATAGGTTTCCTGAAATTCCTTATTCTATATTGGTCTCACACCATTTTAAAAGAGAACACGATGTCTCTGTTTCTCACAGTTTAGGAATATTTGTCCTACCATGGACTAATTCTTTGTTTATATTTATAAAAATGATGTATTCTTTGTGTGACACATCCTCATAATTAAATAAATAAATAAGTCAAGTCTCTCACATATAACTGTCTTAATGGAAGTGTTTACTACACATGGGAAAACACTTCCTGAATATGCTCTAATGATACCCTAAATAGCATTTTACTTTCAATCTGAGAAACACAGTTGTTCCTGGTAAAAATTCAAATTAATATTAGTGACCAGAATTGCCAATAAAATAAATGAATAGTTGGGGAATATTTTGATCTATCAGTAGAGTGCATGCTGTACTGAAACAGCATTATGTCCGTGCAGGTATAGAATTTTAAATCAAAGTAACATTATTATCAGTGTCTGGCTTCATGCACTTTGCTTCACAGACACTATTATGCATTGAGCAGCAATTAGTGAGTCACCAGGGATACTTTCCTAGACTCTTCAGGTCAGAAAAGCTAATTAACCTTCCTCCTGTATTCTGAACAGACTTACAATAATCAGTGCCAAATCTTATCCTTCCTTTCCCTTTTTTTTCTTTTTTTTAAAACAACTTTTAAAATATTGGTGGCAAATTAGGAAAAATGTACAGAAGCTCTCCTGATAAAACCAGAAAATCCACTGAAGAGGTCAAAGAGCTGAAGCTGGGATCCAGGTTTGTTTGTTTATAGCAGCCATTCTTTGTTTAATAGGTTTCTTACGAAGCTCTGTGAGGGCAATTTAATTAACTGCCCATTTACACTACAGGTAACTGCAGACACATGGTGGTGAGTGGCACGTGAAAATAGCTGTGTTTGCTCTGGCCTGGGGTGCAAGAGCAGTGACATTTGCAACTGCTGCCCCTGGACAGGGCTAACCAGTGACCACCAGTGCCAAAGGCACTGCAGGATGTCAGCGTGCACGATGTGGCGGAGGGCAGTGGGATGATGCCTCTGCAGAGGATCTGACCCCAGCCAGGGCTGTCATGCTGGAGACTTTCGGGAGGGATTTATCAACAGGCCAGTGCCACCAGAAGGTGGCCAGAAGGTCACTTCAAAGCCATGGAAATACTGGTTATGTGTATTGGAGTCGAGTGGCACATACATAATTTTAATGAGTCTGGTTCTAGTGTTGATACCTCATGAGAGGAAGGAATGTGCTTGCTCAGAAAGGAGCACTCCAGAGAAGCAAAGCGACTGCCTCAGCCTTCCCCGTGCAGTACCTGTCTGATTCCTCACGGCCTCTTCCCTTGCAGTTTGTTCTGAAAATAATGATGCATTTATTTCTTCTACAGCTGCTGTCCTGGCCTCCCTGCAGGTCATTCAGTTAACCCGTAACCACGATGCAATGGTTCTCCTGATGAGAGAAAGGGAAAACCTCCTGCATTTCAAAAGCAATGCTATGGCCCCCTAAAAACAGAGCAGCAAACGGATCTCGTTCTGACCGTAATTCCAGCACCTTTTGCACAAACTGCTTCTTGCATTTTATTTATCTTTAGGAAAAAGCAGCGGAAAAAGCCAAAGCAAATCTGTCAACTCTTGTCATCTTGGCAAGGCACCTTTGTGACAGGGGCCTGCACCCAGCTGAGTCCATGAGTGAAGGGAAGGAGTCACAGTTTTCCCTTGTTTCCCAGGATGTGAGAGGCCCAGGTAGGACTGTGCTACATTTCACTGCAATTACAGCAATCAACCCTCAGCCACAGGGTGCATTTAGGAGGGTGAAGTGCTTTGCACATCCCTTGAGCAGGTCAGAGGATGTGGTCAAGAATTTGACAAAAGCAAGAAGGGAGAAGTAATGTGCATGAGGGGAACAGGTTAGAACAGATTTTCTACAGCATTTAAATGCAGGAAAAAAATCTTCAGATCCTGGTGTCAGGTGTACTTAGGGAAAAAATTCAGTTTAATGTTTCCAGCACTTTACCATGCATTGGGTAGTGCAAATCTCAGGACTTGAACTATACTAGAGCAGCGTGGCATATCTGTAAAACTAATGTTTCAAACTGCTGTGTGATAAATTAAAATAATTCCACTCGGCATACTGCAAAGTACTAGCTGCTCAGAGGCCTTTGAAAAAGTACTTTCAAGATAAAATATGTGCTTGTTGTTTCTGTGTCTTTTAAAAAAGATGTTGTATCTTCTTCACAGCTTCAGTGGTGAAAAAACATTTCATGTAAAATGTGTTTTTCTCTGACATTTAGATGTCTTGCAAAGTGGTTTATTATAGATCTTCTGGACGTTTGGATATTTAATTAAATGTCAGAAACATATTCTCTGTCCTCATGTGAATGAATATCAGGAGTTTATTTATTCATAGTCTATTTGTTATTCTTTTTCTGTTTCTCACACCAAATTATCAGTTGGAAAGTCAGTCGTCGGGGACACTTAAAATTTTTAGGGGTCATAAATCTAATTAACCTCAGCAACTGTGCTTAAAATGGTGAATAATCTTAGACAAGTTCTTACAGAATCTACAGAACCACTCAGAGATACGTTTGCACCTGTTTTTTCAAGTGACCTTTAATGTAATTCTCAAAACATCCACGGAAGGCATGATGTGAGAAGCTGGGAACACTGAAACCAGGCTTGTATGAATTTCACTGCTTAGCAAACCCATCCAGGAGTTCTCTACTGCAGGCCCTGGGCTGAGCTGGGTTCATTTCCAGGAATAATCCTGTTAAAGGTGTGGACCAGTGCTGCGAGCCCTGCTAAGGGGAAGGAGTGTGATCCGCCTGAGAGATGTCAGAGAGCTGTAGTGAAGTGAGATCTTTGGGTTGGTTTGGTTTTTTTTTTTAATGTAATGAATGAATAAAGAAGAAGCAATAAGCTGTAGAATATTGGATATTAATAATCTGGAATGAATTCATTTTTTTTTAGATGAGGTAGATATGAAGCAAATTTTCTGACTGTCTTTAACTTGGTTAAATCCTAAATTCTCCCACTTTGCAGGGTGTAGAATGGGAAGGGATTAATTTTATTTTCTGTTTTCACCACACTTGATCACTCTATAAGGATGACAAGGGAGAATATCCATATTTTTTGCCTACCAGCATCAAGAGTGGCCTCTGGTTAGTGCTGCCTGGTACCACGCTGTGGGGAAGAACACCTATCTCAGACCTGAGAGGCTAAAAACCATGAAATATTGAACAAAGTGTACTGCAAGAGACCACGTGATTGCAAATTCCCCAGTAGAACAGTGAGAGTGTTTCTTATAATTCAAAGGGAAAACGGGCAGGTGGAAAACTGAGCAAAGTAGATAAATGGTTTTGATTTAGGAGGAAAGGGTAGAACCATTGATGAGCTCCTGGTTTTGTTTCTGAATACCTGACATTAGATCGAGGTAACACATTCTCAGGCATGAAAATTATTGCCATTGTAGGGTGGTGTTCCAGCTCGGGCCCTGAGGGGTGTTTGTTCCCTGCCCACCCAGGGAAAACGGCCCAGGGATTTGCTATTTAAGAACTCCTGCTCTGGCCGTGGCCCTGCAGGAACGAGTCCCCTCAGACACGACCTGACCTTCAAAGCCATCAGGTCTGTGTCTTTTGTAAGGGAGCTTTTCTGCTTGCAGACCTTTTGCCTCGCCATGTGCTGGGAAATGGGATTAATCCTAAGGACAGAAACACATCAATTTCTGGGCTGAAAAGCTATTCTGATGAAACCAAGATTTACACAGTTTACATCAAAAAAGGATAAAAATATCAGCTGGTATCTCTGCATTGATTGCTCTGGAGCAAGGAGAAGGATGGTTAAAAAATACTGCCAATAATACCAAACTTCTATCAGAGGTCCTGAAAAGACAACCCAGAGTGTTTCCAAAAATGTCAAATCCCAAGAGGTTCTTTAGATTATGTGCTCAACATGGCACTGTGTTTGCAATGTTCTTGATGGAAATTTTCACCAAGAAAGATTTCCATATTAATCCTCCTTTTTACTGTCTATAATGAAACAAAATTCATTCTAATTTATGCAGCTACACATGCAAAAAAGCATCCAAAGTCTGCCTGGAATAGTTGACTAACTTTTGCATTATTTTGCCACAACGTATTCAGTGAGCACAGCAGAATCCTTAATTGTATTGGGCCTTAAAATCTTGTATACCTGACACTATAATCTGCACTTTATTTTAAGTGAAGATAATCCTTCACTATTTGTTTATGTGTGAGGTTTCTTTTTTTTGTTCTCTGTGGTGCAGCAATTGTTTAAGAATGACAATTTTTAGTAGTTGTTATTGTTATTGTAAAAGTACTCAACAAAACCCAACAAAGCTAGGTGTTACTGGGTATAATCTTATTAATTATTTTTTTTTCACAGCAGCAGAAGAAACAATGAAAAGGAAAATTCTAACCAAGCATCTACTTGAGGCACTGGAGCGTGTATTTGTGAGGAGATTCAGCTGCAGAAGATAGAAATGTAGTGCCTGAATTCTGTTCAGATTGGAATTATCTATTTTGTGTGCTTTGAGTTTCCTTTATCTTTCCAGGAGTAGTTAAACCTAGGAAGTTTTAGGCACGTAGGACCTGTGATCTGAGTAGAGCTGAGGATCAAAGGCTGAATCAAAAAAGCTTTCTGCAAATTTTCCTTCAAGTCTTCTTGAAGCTGGATCTGTTACAACTTTGCACGTGGGCATCAGATTGATGCCATTGCATCGCCTTCCACTGAATATCTCAGAAAAAAATGTTCATTTTTAAACAATCAGCAAAAGCTGTAACATTGGACCTTACTGACGAATTCTGTTCACTTTTCCCAACTAATTTCTGATGTGGAGAGAACAAAAAAATCTGTATTTTTATGAAATAAGGAAAATAGAATTAGGAAATTAGAATTATTGGTCTGCGTGCTTAGAAATCAGAACTAGTGCACACATTTCTGTCACCGTGTCTGTTCTGAAAGCAACAGCTGATCTTTGCCACTGTACCAGTGCTGGTACAGGTTGCTCTGGCAACAGGATGCACAGGCAACAAGATTCCACTCAAGGCAGAAAGTTTAAGAGGGAAATTTTCCCTCTGATATTTATAGCTGAAAAGTTGAGCACGTACTTAACTTTAAGCATCTCAGGAGTCACCATTGATTTTAGCTCTCCCTTCTCACAAACCTGGTCATTTACTTTGACTACAACAGAATAAAAATTATCAATAAGAAAAATTTATTCCTCTGGCTCCAAAGAGAGTCCAGCTGCTCAGGTTAAATGTCTAGTTAGGGAGGAAAACTGCCAGTGGAATTTTTTATGGATTAGTGCTCGGGCCTATTTTATTTAACATTTTAATTACGAAGCCGACACAAAATTTTGGGGCAATGCTTGTGGCATTTGTCTCTGAAACGTAGTTGGGAGACATCATCAATGTAAAGGAAGAGTGGAATACCCTACAGAACAATGTGGATGACATTTAGAACTGGAGTAATGGAAATAGGATGAAATGTGAGAGCACAAAATGCACAACCATTCACTCAGGAATGAGTAGCAAGAATTTCTGGTACAACCAGGGAGCTCATTAGCTCGGAAATGACAGAGGGTGAGAAGGACCTGGCTCTATTACCTGATCACAGAACGACTGTGAACCACCAGTAGGACTGAGACCATGAAATGGCAAAGGTTATGTCAAGACATAGCAGGAAAAAATCCCTGCTGGAGTTTGAAAACGGAACTTTCTATGAATAAAATATGAACCATGGTGAGGAAATCTACCAGAACCTGCTCTTTTGTCCTCATGTTTTCATTATTTTTCACCGTTTAAAGACACTTTTCTTTTTCATAGGCACAGCTATTTATAAAGACATTAGACTGGAGTAAAGCTACAAAAAAGTTAGCAAAGAAGTTTCAAACATGGATCTCAGAGCAATGGAAAAACTGAAATAAATGCTGGTTACCATTGACCTGGGCAGCCTGTTCTCAGGGCTGAAATGGTGTGAGAGAGCATCGAGTCAGTCCTTCCTTAAATCACAGCTGGTTGTTCAAAAATAAGATGAGCAGCACAGGGCAAGACGTGCAAGTTACACATTCCAATTCCTTCCCTGCCTTCCAGAAGGAGCAAAGGTGATATTAATGCATGGCTGGGCCTTGAGTTCCTTGGTTAAATCTCTTTATCAGAGCCCTCCCACACCCCCTGCACACACACTGTTCCACACTTCCAACAGGACTTGCATTTTGAGGACAGAATTTTCAAAGCAGATTTCATCACTGCAGGAAAAGTGATACTGGAGTTGGTCCAGCCTTGCCAGAAAAAGCTGTGCTCCCACATGTTTCCCAGTGACATACTGAGCATAAATACGAAGTGCTGAGCACATGAGCCAAGCAAATTATTGCACCTCTGCAAATGAAAATTGTCTCTGAGAACTGCTTTTTCCAACCACAGGCTTTCAATTCTTGACTGTTTTGTGTTTTTATTGACACAGAACAGTGATGAACTAGAGATCGAATTAGAAGTTTGTTCTGTGCAATGTTCATGCACTTTGAAACACAGCAAGGTATCGACAGAGCCCTGGGGATTATTCATTCTTAGTTTCCAGCCACAGTATTTATTTCTTTGACCCCTATTGTCTGTGTGGTGAACTAAATGAAAAGTGACCATAATAGCTGAAAACTGCATATTTTGGGGCATATCCTGGGAAAATAAGGCCACGATGAAAATAATGATGGGACAGCTAAAAGATTTAATGATACAGATTATGGGTTAGACTTCTGGAAATCAGAAGATTTCCCTATGTGTGAATGCATGTAGCACTAAATGAAAGAAATGCCAGTAGATGGCACTCAGAAGTGTGTTGCATGCTTCAATTCTGTCACACCAATAAAACCTGCTATTGCTGCTCATGGCCAATCTCTTCTTTATGCATTTCTTAGCATCAGAGTCAATAAAGGATTTGCTATTTAGGTGCATTACACATAGCCAGAGAGCAATGGAGCATTCAGAGTGTGCTACTCAGTATCTCTGTCGTGGCATTACAGTTCACATTAGAAACATTTAGGGCTACATATACAAACAAATGATCTATATTCTCTTTACTCTGTTCCCTCAGCTCTGACCTAGTGGCCTAACAAGTGAATGTGATTTGCCATTTCACTAGGCTTGGTTAATCTTGATGGATGTGTTATGGTTATATCAAGTATAACACAAACCAAATTACCAAAGCCTTCAGATCCCCTTCAGTAACTCAGTTTTCTGCAAGAAGGCATTTTTATCCCCTTTTTACATGCCATTTTTCTCAATTTATCTCCTTTAAAAAAAATAAATAACATTGGCAATGCAGCAAATGTTGACTTTGGTCACTAAATTGCATTACATGCTCATTCCCATGTACCAAGTAGCAAGATTCAAGATTGGAAACTGCTTAAAACAATGTAGAGTCACATCTAGGGGTGGATAATCTCATTGTTTCTAACCATGATTAGAGTCACAGAGGGAGATCCAGCTGCCAGGTAGCTCAAGCCATGGAAATCTTTACAGGGCACTGCAATAACTTTGCTGCTGGATTCAGAGAAGAGACACTGCAGAAAGTGTGGCCCCAGGGCTCTACTCTCGTGGCTACTACTGCATTGGAAGAGGGGTAAGGGATGAAATCCCCCTTCAGAAAGATAAACCGTGTAGAATACCAAATTAAGTAAAGTCTTTTTGGGACACCACCACCACCATGACCCCCAACACAAAAATCCAGTGCAGGATTAAAAGATAAATGCTGAAGAAAAATAGAAATAATTCACTAATAGATAACAGATTAGAATGCCTACGTGCTAAAGTGAAGAAGGATTTAAAGCTTACATATTGTTCTCCTAAAAGCTGCTTGGAATGCAAGATAAATACTTTATCACAACGATGCCTATAAAAATGTTTCACCCCTTAAAAAATGCAGCATGAAAATAATTTTGCTTCCTTTTCACACAAGGGGGTGTAATACAATAGGCAAAGGAAAGCCACAATATGTTCTGAATTTTGTTGAAGAGGATCTGGGTTTTCAAAAGCTGGATTCAACATTCTGTGGGTAATGGGATCCTGCATTTCCTGGGGCTTCACCTTGTCCCAGAATTGCAAAGGTTAGAGCTACACCCAGATCGTTGTGTAGATTGCTGACAAAATACATCAGATCCAGCTTTAATCGAGCATAGCCAGAGCAGAGCAGTTCAAATATTTGGGAAGTAAATAAATAAATAAATATCCAGGGTGTTCTGTGCTGAAGCTCACATCTCCCACAGCAGTGAATAAGGACAAGCATGGACCTTTCTCATATTTGCTACGCACAAAACCCATATCCCCAACACTAAGAGAGAAGGGAAAAAAGGCCATTTTTAGGGTAACTGGGGAGTCCACATGGAATGCAGTCTTATAAACCATGCAGAACCCAGCTGCAATGGAGGTTTGAAAATTATGAACAAGTATTTGAATTTGGAGGTCCTCGTAATGGCTTTCACATTTACATCGATGTAATTATGAGATACCTTTGTCGATTTGGATCATGAGTCCATGAACTGCCTTGTCCTGCCCTCACAGAAAGGAATCTAAAGGATGGGTGGGTGCAATACAAGGGCTTTGTGCCTGTGCTGCTGCCCTGGTGAAGCATCGTGTCCTTGCCTTGGAGAACAGAGGTGTGGCAGTCACAGCAGCAGTGCCGGGCTGCTGAGGGAACAGCTCCATCCCACCTAACCTTCTTTTCCCTGACTGCTTCCAAAGGAGCTCTGTTCTGCACAGGACTGTGTGCTCTGATTCCATCTGTCCTTAAATAGGTGAGGTACCTGAGCCCTCAGAGCCTGTAGGATCATGCAGCCAGATGGATGATATTTGAAAATATTGGTCAATTCCTCTTCTTTTAGCCTAATTCTTGCACACAAATTAAAGCAATTTTGCATAATTGTTTTCAGCCACAGTTTGATTTCTGCAGGTTTCAGTCAAGTAAAATATGGAGCTTCTCCTCCCTCAGTTAACAAAGGAGTAAAGACAAAATAACTTCTATTCCAAGACTGAACAAACCCATCAGCTGTTCTCAGTGCAGCTCTCGATGTGACTTTGAGGATCATTTGTATTATGCTGTGGTAGGATGCTGTTTCCTGATCTTGGATTGGGACCTCCCTTTGCTCCTAGCGTGCAGACACTGCAAAAAAGATTTTGTCTTTACTCCAGATGATGCCAGCATAAATTAACCTTCCATAAAAGCCCTTTTCCTGTAATTTTATGAGCTTCAACTCTCCTTACTCTTTTCATCATGATCACCTCAGGGTATCTAGAATGGAGAGATGCCATCACTGTATCAGATTATATTTTGGAAGAATGCATCGAGAGGTTGTACTGGGGTTGAGGATACAAAAGAATGTAAGAGATATCTTTAATTTTTAGAGACAAGAACTGGTTGTATTTGTACACAAATATTGGAATAAATGTGAGTGAATATCTCAAGTACTCCATCCTAGTCATTTTAACTCAGAGAAATTGACTGGAAAATCAACTCATGTACTAAATTGGGTTAGCAGATAATAACAATGCAGATTTTGAATGTGTTTCATCATTCTGAACATGTCTAGATCACAGCAATTCTGGTTTCACTGTAATTATAAATATGCATTTTTCCATGTTGAATATTGTACTCTGGATTCTGCTCTTGGAATTCAATTGTCCTGAGAACTCTGTCCATGGAATTTAGTGTGCAAATCTCTTTTCTCTCCTCCTGATTACTGCTGACAGTGCTAAAGTTGGGGGTTGATGTTCTGCCTTCCCCATAGCCTATGAGGTAACGACGTGAATATTCAGAGAGAAGCAGATCTGGCGAGACAAAATTTAATCCCAAATCCAAAATTTAGTCCAAATCATGGACTTAGTTTTACCAGATGAGATTTAAGCCCCCGAAATCTGGTATGCACTACAGAAATGCACGCAGATTAACAGAACCACATAATACAAAAGAGCTATTACTGAATGACATTTTTTTATGACTAGCTCCTTATTTCAGCAACTTTTTCTTTCAAGTATCCCTTCTATAGTTGAATAATTTTGCATTCAGCAGTAATCTTCACGAATTCACTTGGTATTCATGTAGCTGTCACATGTATTTGCACTGATTTTTCACCACTGTTTAGGATTAGTTAATGGGCATTTTAAATAGAGTGTTACCCCTGTGGGAGTAAAATAATTCCAGTCTTGGTGCACACATTTCCAAGTCAAAATATAAATGATGAAATTATATTGAGACCAGCTCAAGCAGTTGTTGGCTTTTCAAATAACCTACCAACAGCCTGCTTAAAAAAATCTGGGGAGGGCAAATGGAAAGAGAGCCTTTTGTCTCTGAGAAAGAAGTACTTAGGAATAAAATAATTGCTCAGTCACTAAGTATGGGGAGACAGATGCTGCTGTAAATCTGGCTGGCTGCACTGTGGTCAATGAGGCTCTGCTAATTTACAGCTATTTGTGAGGAGATGTTTGCTCAGTCACTTTCTGATGGTGATGGCTGGTCTACAAGCAATTCTATTTTACAGAGGGTTCAGTCATTTCCCTTGTTTTCTACCTTTCTGATTGGTGTGCATTACAGTGGTAGCAAATATACTTTACAGCCAAGGAAAACGTTCTCTCTTGTGATTCACTGATTACTTCCTATAATCTGAATTCAAGTGTGATGAAGAAATCTTTTCAGGCAATGCAAAATAACTAAGGAACACAATTTTGTCTCCAACGTTTTCTTGATAAATACTGTACATGACTAATAACTACCTCAAGATTTTTGCCCTTCTATTGAATGGTACAGCAGAAAAGTCATACAAGAAGTGAAACAATTCTAATGTTCTTTTGTAAAAGATTTTAAAGCTAGTTGCTTTAAGCATTGCAGATGCAGTCTTTAAATAGGTTACCATTAGTTTGGTGAAGTACCATTTGAGACATCAATATGAATCCCGAAATAACCTTTTGAATTTACAGGTTGAATTCCCTGGTGAGTTGTCCAGCACTCATTTTATTCAGGCTTAAAGGGGGAAGGTGGTGTAACCACAGCCATCCTGGGCACGGAGACCTGCCTGGAGGTGCTTCCATATGTTGCTGGGGGCTCAGGAAAGGTGGGTGTCTCGCCAAGCTCAGGGAATGCTCCAGAAAAAGAGATCAGCTCAATTCCTATTCCCAGCACAGGAAAAGGAATGATGCCACTATTTAAACTCCACAAGTTGCCCATGGCACAAGAAGACACCCCCAGAACTCTGCTGCTCCCTGGCTGTTCCCTGAGTACCCTCCCTTTGACCAGATTCTGAGTTTAGCTTCCACATCAGGAGTCGCTGCTGACGTGGATAAGGACGGGGGGAATATAAGCATTTATTAATGCTTTGTGCTGAATTTCAAACGATCCCAAGGAATCTGGCTGCGAGATGCCCATTAAAATTAATAGGAATTGGCATCCAGCACGTCCCTGTGGTTTCGATATCTCAGCTGTAGCATTCTGTTTGTTGGTTGTTTGAAGTGCACAGACCCTGAGCTGTGGACGCTGCTGAGATCTGACATTGTTTTCACGGAGACACGAGAGCTGTTTCTGTATTTGCACTGATCTTTTCTTGGTTATCACCCAGCACACCTTGGGTCAATTCTACCACGAGAGTTCATTTCAGGCCACACATCTTTTAAGCTGACTCTGTTTTCTTCTTCTTAATAGAGCAGCCTGGGGATGTCATTGTCCCAGTATTTTGTTACTCGGGTCCTGTCATCACTTTAAACATTTGATAGATGAAGCTATGGAGAATTGAAATATTATTTATATTCACACCCCTGAGAGTTACAAACTGTAAATTGAGACAGGAAGCTATGAAAGCTCTCCCAAGAGGCAAAATCACTTCTTTTTACTGCTGATTATAAAGAAGATTGGCTGGCAGATGTTAATATTGGCAGTTACTCTCTGACAAATTTTCTCTAGGTACGGCTAATCAATTTTTGCTGCATGGAATGAGAAATGGAGCTTGAATATTCAGATGTCTAGACATGTAAATATATTACCTTTATAAATAGGTTTAAATGATTAATTGCCATGAAAAAAATAAACATGAAAAATGGATAAACTAGAAGTGTAGGGTGAAGATTCATAGATAATTTAGATGATGGATAACAAAATTTGTCTATATATTAGGAGGACGAAATGACCTGTGCAGTCATCATACATGTATTTATAGACAACATTGGTCTTTCTGAAAAATCTCTCTGAACTTAAAAACTCTTTATCCCTTAAGACAGTTTAAGGGCTGTTATTTGAAACAGATCTGTTCTAGACAGAGCTATTATTAATGGCATAAGGATAATGCAATTTGATCCATTCACACTGCAGAAATAGATGCTTTGCCTGTGCAGGGTCCTGCAAACACTTCAGGTAATTTAATAGGCCCCAGTGGGATGCTCTGAAGGCGAAGGTTTCGGGGAGCGACAGGAGTGATCCCATATCTGCCACACAATTATTCCATTCATAAGCGTTCTTACTTCATGGCGATTGAGAACAGATCTCTGGAGGAAAAAGACGGAATTTCCTCCCTGGGGATGAGCTGTGGCCATTCCCTGGGGTGTTATCAGCTCCTTTGCTCTGCCCATGGGAGCAGCTTACGGCTCTGCGCTGCATCCCCAGCCGAGCTGCCCTGATAGTCTCACACACCGAATCACAGCAGCTCCTGTAAGCGCCTCTGACAACCCCTGGCGAGCTGCCACGGAGCAGCTGTAACATCCAGGTACCACTGGAGATACTCCTTGCTTTCCCAGCATAGCTGCTCACTTAGCTATGGTAATATGATTAACCTGATTATTTCTGAATCAGTCCACTGTGGCAAATGATGAAGTGCCATATGGCTTTCGGAGAGTGAAAGCAACGTGTCTGTGTGGTGCAAGAAATTTTTCTGGATGGATGAGTGAATTATGCATTATGATTCATAGTTAAATACCAACCTAAAAGAAAATTCTCTCTATGGAGACTATTTAGACTGTTTCTATATTTTATAAAAGGCAATGGATCAAAGAAGAAGTCTAAAGCAGCAATGCGTACTTAATGACCTGTTCCAAGGAGTAAATTATGGCTGGAATTGTCAGGGTATTAAACTTAGCAGAGCAGAGCTTAAGCAACAGGGATGGAAATTTTCAAAATATAGTTCATTCTTTTACAGTGACACCACAGGAAAATAAAGGAACTTCTGACAATATGATTTATTGAAGAAACTAAACAAAATATGTTGGAGTTGCTGCATCCCAAAGTCATTTAGCTGTTCTATTACTTTTAATGAATAGCCAAGATCAGGGAATATATTCAGTGAGATAAGGCTCAGTGCATTTCTGATAAGGGGAGAAAGGTAAAAAAAAGAAAACCTGCATCAATTTTTCATTCAGAGGTTTATTTACTGGAGGTTTATATGTATAAAATCCCAAACAAGCACCAAAATGAAACATCCTATTTTCCCTCTGGTCCTTTTATCCATTTAGAATCAAGGTTTGGCTAGAGAAATATATTGGTGTGATAATGTTTCAGGAAAAGGTCAGATAAAAATCAGATGAGAGTTTCAGAAATTCACAGGTGTTTGTGATCCATTTCTCTGTTCTCAACGGGACATGAGGCTGAGACAAATCATGGCCTCTGCTTGTAGCAAGTGGCTGAGAAAGATGTTTTACAACAGCTTTACCTGAGCAATGACTTCTGGGTTAGTCAGGAAATGACCATCAGTTTTTTTTTGGGCTGAGCCTTCAGTGCCTGACCAAGCTTGAATAAGTGGTCTTGCTGCCCTCAGGCTGTGCTGTACAGAAAGACCATGACAACATCCACAATCTGGGCTTATTTTGCCCATTTAAACCCGTGTGGCTTCCCCAGTGTTAATGAGGGTGGGGACAGGACTTGATGCTTTCCCAGTGATGAAGGACTCTGGAACTTTTTGTCACCCTACTTGAGAGTGGGAAATTCCTTTCCTTATGGTATATTTCCTTCTTTCCCTGTGTCCCAGGGAAATATTTGTTGCATTTGCTAGGGAGAGTATCAGAAACGAAGCTTTCCTGTTGCTCAGGTGCACAGGTTTATCGGGTGTTTCATAAGCTGACTCAGGAATTATTAGCAATGAGGTTTTTGGTGAAAAAATACAGCTGTTAGCATTCATTTGGATCTCTGAAAAATATATGTGTGGATAAACACAGTACGCTAACAACTGCTTGAAACTGTTCAAAGATAAGGAAAAGCACATTGATGATTAACTTAATAAACTATGACAAACTATTAATTTGGTGACTAAAATCAGCACTGATCACAATTTTAGAAAGGTGCAATGGTTCTTCTTCAGACTGAAACCACCCAGTCCCTCAGGTACTTTTACGTAATGAAAAGATGGTCTTTGCACGAAGAGTGATGGGTTTAGGAGCAGCAATGACAGCATGGCTGAGCTCTTCAGGTGGAATCAGAGTAGAGGGAAGCTATGAGGAACACTTAGAAAAGGGCTCCACAGGAACTTCATTCACTTCCACAGCGATCACATTCTAGTCACGCAAGGAACCAGGACACTTATGGGAAATTCTGCTAAAAATCTCTTAAAGCTGGTATTGTTGGTGAAACAAAGGGAGAATATGATGGCAACATGAAGATCTGCATAGACTTTATTAATAATCCATTTAAAGCCTCATAAATACATAAAGAGCTCTATAAGACCTAGATCAATAAACTCCCTCCTCCAAAGAGATCATTCAAGTACCTCAATTCTTCTCCCAACTGCAGCAAATGGCAAAGTTCTCTTGAGATCATGCCCACTCTGAGACATAAAAGCCAAAGCAAGATACAGTGGTTTAGAAGAAGAAAATCCTTTCTTACAAAGGAAAAAAAAAAGAGGGGAAAAAAAGGATTCTTGGAAGTCAGAATACTTCAAAAAATATCTGACCCGAGACAAGAGAGCATGAGGAAGACTTTCTGAATCACAGGTTGACACAAAGGACAGATCCAAGGGATAATGTGAAAGAGTTTAGGAAGTTACTTTAGAAATTCCAAGCTCTCTGATGCCTGGAAAGTTCACTGATAAAATCTTGGCTAACATTTGCACTGGCAGATTTTTTTCCTGTCACTGTGAGACCCAAGGTCACACACTGACCAGTGTGACACAGGGTCTGACTGTATTAATACTGTCTGCTTAGAGCAGTTCATCCCCTTCAGCCCTCCAACCCCCACAGACCAGACACTGTGATTATTCCAGAATAGCTCAGACCCTGGGGCTGTATTTTGCTATTGATCCAGAGCTCTCACTGTCATTAATGGGAGCTTCTGTTCATCATGGATGGACTACAGCACTTGTTGGAAAATCTTGCCAATGACTGTAAAACCTTTTAAAAACTACAATAAAATGACGATAAATAACGTATTTAAGGAACTATAAAACAGGGGAACAAGACAAATATGCAGATAAATCTTTGATCATTTATATTCCTGTGTCATGGATTACCTGTAACTTTATGATTGATCTTAATTCTGCATTGAGAATTGACACTGTTAAACAGTTTAAGTCAGTTAAATGGAAGAACAGAGTATTCTGTCTGGTTAGGAAAAGGCTGGTAAAGACAGTGAGGAAGAAAATGTGTAAAAGATGTGCAGTGGATGGCAACTAGCTGTGGAAACGACCTTGTAACACTGCAAGGCAGGGGCTTGAAGGGTCCTTCACTCCTCAGACACTGAAAGTTCAGTGCCTGTCCTCTTGCCCTCAGAAGCCAGCGGTTCAATGGGTGACAATTTTGGGATCAAGGTACTTGTCTGAGTCTGTTCTGTTTGAATGTGACTCCGTGACACTGAACAGGGGACTCCACGTCTCAGTGAAGAGCCTCCCTGGCCTGGGGCCAGCTGGGGAACACACAAACTGAGAACTCGATGAACAAGGAACATGCGGTTTCTTGTCATCTTTCATTTAAAAAGGCTAATTTGACTCAAACAATGGGTGGTATCTTTGGGAAAATTTGGGGTATTTTTGCGATTTACCCAGGTAGGTCCCTTGCTCTGACTGATGCTGAGATTCTTCAACTTTTGGCCCCTGCAATGTCCTTTCAGCTCATCTGTCTTTGTACAACTGCCTGAACTGTTGCCACCAATTAATGATAGCTAATAGGTCCCTGACTACTGAGAACACTTGAAGCCAGTAATTACAGCCTGTTCACACTCCTCTGCCCTGTAGGAGCAGAGCTGCTGCTGACTCTGCTGAGTAATATTTTATGACCCTTTTTAGAGACTTGGGAAGGCTGTGATTGAGTATCTGAGAAAGCATTGATCTAGTATTTAAAAAAAAGGTGTTTGGTAGGAGTGTGTAAAACATGTTTTGTGTCCATTTATACTCCTGCATAGTATGTAGGCTTACCAAGCTTTTACAGTTTTATTTTTAAGAAAAAGTCTGGCGTACCTAAACTATGACTCTTTTCCTCCCTCTCTGCATCAAAACCAAGAAGTGGTGTCAAACTGCATCACTGCAGAAGGAGAGAAAAGGAAGCTCTGTTTTTTCTCTTGTTGCTGCTTTAAAGGCAGACCCTGAACACTGTGGTACTGCTGTATTTCTTAGCAAAGAGCTTTCTTCCTGCCCTGGATTTGCTTTTGCATGATGAGATGGTGTTTAAGGAAAGGAGCAGGCTGTGGAGTTTTAGCAGCTCTGCTCCCTCCAATGGTAGCCAGCTTGGATGGAGCAGTCAGCAACACAAAACATTACTGGCTGAGCTTATTTCTCCTGCCACAGCAAACTAGAGATTCAGGGAATTGTGGAAGCACAAAATAGCTGGAGTTGGAAGGGGCTTCCAGGAGTTGCCAGGTCCAACACCTCTGCTCCATGGATGGAGACTCCACAAGCTCCCTGGGTAACCTGTGCCAGGGCTCAGGCACCCTCACAGTAACGTGCTGCAGGAGGTTCAAACCAAGCTCCTGTGCTTTGGTTTGTGCCCTTTGCCATGCCCTGGCTCTGTCCTCTTTCCACCGTGCTTTCAGGTGTTTAACTGCATTAATAACATCTCTCTGCCTCAAGCTGCTTCTATTTTAGGCTCACTGACAACACAGAACTTTATTTCACTGGGATTTATATATTCCATCTCTTTTCTCAGGTCAGAAAGAAACATTTCAGTTTTACCTTTGGTGTTTGGGGTGTGCAGAATATTGCTCATGATGTATCTGAAATACACAAAAGATAATTGTTTCCTGATTTCTCTGTTGGTTTGAAGGTTAGGAAACTTGGTGAAAAAGGAATTCATATACAAATTCTCCCTCTATTCTTGGTTTTACGAAACTTCCCTGTTTGCCCAGCATGATGACAGACAAAATTTTCTCTCTAACTTCCCTTCCTGAACAAAGGTGAACACGATAAAGAGACCAGGATGGACTGACACTACCCCACAGCTGGTTTTCCTCCCTTTCCCTGCCATCACTTATCTGCTCTGGGTCTTCAAAGCAGCATTGCCCAGCTTTATCCTCCAAATTTTACACACTGCTTCCATTCTCCATTGCACTACTATTAACTCTGTAGTTTTAAGAACACTGTACAAATTATAACATATTGCCTTTGTTTTCCCTTTCTCTGGAGACAAGAACTTTTTGGGCATAAGGAAATACTGCCAATATACATTTATTTTACGTAGGTACAGTCAGGCTAATGAGAGCAGTAGGTGTCCATTTTCCAATTACCCAAACATGTTCTGCCAGAGAGGGCTTTACTTCCCAACAACAGGCAGAGAATTAGGAGTCCTGAGGCTTTTGACAACCTTTCACTGCATGCTCTTTTCCCCCTCCATGTAATTACATGCTCCAGCAGCCCCATCGCAGTGGCTGTGAAGAGAAGCTGTTTCCTTCAGGATTATATTCTCCTGCCTCTGGGTTCTAATGAGAAGAGGCAGAAGAACGAAACACCTTCTCTTGTCTGGTACATTCCTGGTTTCCACCTCCACGTTGCTCATAAACTCTGGTGCCCAACAGTACAACTGTTCTCAGAAAAAACAAATTCTTTCTCACCTTATGCACAGGGAATTTTTTAAACCCTGGGTACAAAATCTTCAGGAATCTACAGGCACTGCTGACTTACTGCTCAGTAAGTGCTCTTTGTAGAAGGAGAAAGTTCACAAAAGTCACTTCCAGTTAACCAGAAGAATTAACAAGTGACTCAAAGATATTCACTAAAAAAAGTGATCCACACTGAGGATACATTCCTTACTGCCTCAGTGCACATATCTCATCTTCTTGATTTATAAATATAGAACTTGGGGTAATTCTATGTACAGACTGGGCTGCTTCTGATTTAAACAATTTCGGCAGATATATGCTGACTTGTAGATATGTAAACTTCAGAGAGTGCTTCATAGGTGAAAAGGCTTTTAGGAGGTCAGGATGTTCTTGTAAAGGTCTAGAAAAATAGACAAAAACTGGAAATAATTTTCCAGGAAGGCTGAATGGAAAAGTGCCTCAAGGTGAGCAGGCTGGGGATACTTCTCCTGTCCAGAGGGAAAACCTATCCCCCCCGCATGACCCTGCTTTTAACAGTGAGACAACTTTATTAAGGAATCACTAACAAGTTAATTACCACTTGATCACCTCTGCTTTGCACTGATAGTGATGATGATCACAACTTGTAGTCTGAACTACACAAGCTCTCTAAAAATAACTATTTATGGAGGAGTTCTGTGTGTTTTGGTGAGATTGGGCACCACTCAGGAAGCAGCTGCTCCATCCCACCTTGCAGCATCACCAAAGCAGAAATCTCACCCTTCTCCAGATGTACACCCTGCTGTGGCTGCCTGAGAGCTGGGTACAGAACTGAGCCATTCTGAGTCCATCCAGGGAGGCCAGAGACCCACACACACAAACCACTTTCCTGCCTTCTGTCTAACTGTGCTGGTGCTCCTAAAGGCCAGCTGGGACACGAGGGACTGTGACAACCCAGCCTGAGGCCTTCTCCAAAAGTCAATGTTTCTCAACTGGTATCACAAATGAGGCAAGAACAATGTCCACAAGCCACAGCACAAACCAGCTGCTGAACACTGTGGAAATACTTGATGTGTGAAGCTCCCTGGAAGTGTGTTTCTGGAGTGAGGAAGAAAAAAAAGCATCATCTGGATTTATTATTTCTATTCCTTAAGAAGAAAGAAAGAAAAAAGTGAGTAATGAGTACCCCAAAATCCCCATCAGTGTAGTAAAATGAAGCATGAAATGGTGTTCAGAGACTAAATCCATCTCATCAAAGGCTTCTGATGGATATGAATTAACTGTTTAAGTTAAAAAGGATAAAACTTTGGAAGCAGTTTGTATAATTGGATTGCTCAGTAAGTTTACCATTAAGTGTTTTTCTTCTTTTTAAAATTCTCTGAGGATCTGGGTCACCACAAATCAAGGATGAAATGCCTCATTACCAATTTATTTGTTTCAAAGAGCAGACAGACATCACCGAATAGTTTGATACACTTTCTGGAAGCCTAGTGACAAATCAGAAGCGTGTCTTTCCAAACCACCACGAGCTGAACTTTCTCTGGAAAATTCTTATTTTGCATTGAGAGGTTATTTTGAGATCATCTTTTCCATAATAGCTTTATCAACTTTCCTGCCCTTCACTCCTTTGCACACTTATGTTGCTGATTAGGTGCCACAGGACCCACTGGCACCTAAAGTGTCAGGATTTTTCCCTCACATTCCACATTTATCCAAATCCTTGGTTTTGCTAACGTGCTTCCACACCCAGCATCTATTCTGGGGAAACTCTTTCTTTCCTACTACTATTAATAACTTTTCTATGCTACTTATTCTATAAATATCTGTGATGTTGTAAGTAGAGTGTAAAAACGGCTCTCTGAACACGCCAATTTAGAGCTTTTAAAGCGTCTCCATAATTCCATGGTACTGAGTGTGACTCTGGCTGGTGCTGTGAGCAGAGAGCGAGGCAGTGGCTGCACGAGGGCAGTAAAAGCATCTTTCATTTGCAGGAGCTGAATTCACTTTTTTGTGGATCGATGGAATCTGACTTCGACGTCTTTTTAATCCTTACAAGCAGTTTACCTGTGGCTGCTGCGGAATATCAGCACCAGCACCAGCTGCTTGCAGCCCTGTGCTCTCACTGCTTTGTTACCCAGAGTTGTCAGGAGCTTGCAAATCAACTGCTCAGCCTGCTGTTCTGCTCCCTCTTCCCAGCAGTGCTCCCACACCGAGGCCCTGCTCTCCAGCTGTGCCTCACTGCGAGGGAACAATCCTTTCTAGCCCCAAACTGGCCACAATAAATGGGCACCGTTGTCTGTGGGGGAGGTGAGATCCGGACAGAGCTGCAAACGGGGCTCAGCAGCCACAGAGGGGAAGTGCAGCAAAGTCCTGCCTCGTTCTCTACAGCAAGGGAAGAGGGATGGGGAGTGTTTGCTGGGGGAATTTGCAGTGCCTCCAGTTGCCCTCTGCTCTGTTCAGGTCAGCCACTGAAATAATCATTGCATCTGCAACTTATTTAAGCCAGAAGATACTAATTTCTGCTTTACAACGCATTTTCTTTTACTTTAACAATCCTTTTGATTAGTATTTTGCAATTAATTCCAAGCATGCAATAACACTTCAAGGAAGAATAGTTTCACATCACTTGGCCCACAAAGAAGGCACAATACAAATATTTTACACAGCTCTCCTCCCAGTCCTTACTGCTACATTTTTATAAATGCAACATGTAGGGCTTTTTTGTGGAACCTGTGAGAACAGACAGACAAGATGAATCACAAGTATTTTCCTGGGATATTAAAATGTGTGTATCTTTCTGAAACTCATTTAATAAATGATGTGAAAAACATCGGCTTGACTTGCTAAATGCAAATGAAAGTGGGTCTCAAGTTGTCTCTTATCTAACAGTTGCTTATTTCAATGATGTGCAAATGAGTAGTTCCCAAATACAAAAATTATGGATTGGCAGAAAAACTTAATAAATCAAACTACTCCAATAAGATGTCTAGGTAGTGTCATCTGTGATAAAACTGTTGATCTGAATCACCCTTTTTAGTAAAGATCTTATGCTAATGAAATGGTAACTAAATTTGAGAGGTTTAGATCCTTACCAAAAACAGATCTCACACCTTAGTTGGAGTCAAATTCATCCACTCATTAATCCCGATGCAAAGCAGCTGGAGAATCAATCCTAGGAATATATTTCAAAATCCCTTCCTAGTTTATTCCCATATTAAAGTTTATACCCTACCCTGAGGAGGAGGCATTTTCAGGGAGAAAAAATCTTCAAGGGTTAAAGAATTATGTACTTTGCAGCACAAATTCTGCAGGACCCCAGAACAATCTATGGAAGAACGTAACTCAGGCCATGACAAGGCTTTAATCCTCTTGCATTGGCAGCAGGTCTCTTTCTCTTTTCTTACACCTGTCCAGATTCACCTGTCACTGAAGGTTGGTGTGCTCTGCAACAGGACAATGCTCCAACTGTTCCTCATTTGCACAAGCCAGGGATTGGTGCCTGGTGAAGCCAAATATGTGCATGACAGGAATGCCATGAAGGTTCTATTGGGAAAGCCACAATGGGAATTTTTCTTTCAGTAAGAAATTGGTTAAGATTGAAGCACTCTGTTCTATTTGGCTTGAAAACCAAAACAATCAGCACTTTCCATTAAGCAAGGCTTTTATCTGGGTATTCTTTATTTCAGCCCAGGAGGAATATAAAATTCCTGATTTCAAGTTCCACAATGTAATCTTGTCTACAATAAAATCTTCATTAGGGCAGTGTGGGTCCACAGCAGACACAGAAGCACACAGCTCCCCAGGCAGGCTGTTTGCCACAGCATCAACCCTTCCACGGGGAAGGATGTGTGACAGAGGGTCGCCCCAAATGTCCCTCAATTTCTGTGCAGCAATTTTCCCACAGGGTTGATTGTGATCTCTTATTTTGTTTTAAAAAGAAAACCCCTCTCTGAAATATTGCTTGCTGTGGGAGCTCATGTCACCTTGTCAATGCATTCATCACCATTATCATAGTCTACTAAAAGATTGGCAAATTTGTTCAGCTGTGTAAGACAGATGTTATGGCATTTGACAGATGATTTCAGCACTGAGATGAATTTTTTTGGATGTGCTGTATACTTTGGCACTCCATTATGCAGCACAAGAGTGAATTTTCTCATTGTTATCAGCCAAACAAGCCTTGAAAAGTGGGAATCATCAGAGAAGAGTTATTCCTAAAGCCTGTAAACGGATTTTTCAAACACTAGTTTCAGCTCTAATTCCCTAATTCTGATATGGCTTTGGTCACTGATTGGTCACATTCCTGTTCTGATTGCCTGGAAATGGGTTTAAGAGGATGTGTTTCCCTCTCTAACTCTCTAGAGAAGATGGTGTTTGGGTGGTCTCCCAGCTCACCAACTCATTTCCATAATGGGGTTACGATGCCTAATGCTGCTAATGAGGAGCAAGGAGAGGAGAAGAAGAACAGAGAGGAAAGCTTGTAAAGGATTCCTGCTCACAAAGAAACACCTTTGCACTGTCTCTTCTGTCTGAGACCTGAGAAAGAAACCCACCTTTCAGTTAACTAAAACAGTTTTTATGATAAAAATCTCAGCAGCAGAGCCTCAGGATCTGCAGGTTGATCCAGTGGTTGGGGCAAGAGCTCTGAGACCTCAGAATTGCAGCTTTGTTCCAGTGTAGGTTTTTTGTAGCTCAGTTACCCCTGCACTGCATTCAGCGCTGCTCCTCTACCTCACTAGGGGTCTGTGGTGGTGAATACATCCAACATTAAGAGCTGCACAGACACTGTGATGAGCTGCATGGACAAAAGGTGGCAAAAGGACTGAAAATCTTCCCAGCAATCGTGTGAGAAAAGCTGATTTGATGGTGCCTGTAAATCTGATAATCGCTCTGGTGTGAGAATCGGAATATCTGGCAGTGAGAAATGACTGTCAGCTTTGGGAACTGGAAATTTGGCATTCATAAGCTTTTCATGGCTTCACAAAAACTGCTGGAGTGAGGAGAGGCAGCTCACCTCCTCACGTTTTGGGTTTTCCTGAGTAAAATGAAGGTGCCAAATAGTCTTGTCTGAGGTTGGAAGACAGAGGGTGAACTCAGTATTAGGACACCAGCTTTGGGGAAAACAGGAAGGATGTGGAAGGAAGGTCCATGAAACTGAGCCACCTCATCACAGAAACTGCATCTCTTAACCATACAGTTGTGATTAGAAACCTCATTGATTTTTACTGAGAAGTAACGTTTTTCAAAAACAGGATGTATTTGGAGGTAGGCAGCACCTATAATATCTTCTCTTTGACGTGCTTTTTTATAGAAGGTTGTCACACTGATGGCAGATGTTCAGCCTGCTTGTTTGTACCTTGCATTTTCCAATGCAGGGTGCTCTGGCTCAAGTGATTCTTCAATTATTTTCAAGACGGAGTGTTTTGTTTTGTTTGGTTTTGTTTTCAGTGTTCCGGTAATTAACAAATGTGGCAGAACGTTTGTCTTAATTGCACAATAAAGCCCCTCACAACGGTAATTACTCTGGAAAAGTCCCATAAAAAATCTAATTGGCTTGTGAAAAAGCATTCTCCAGCAGCAAAACTGATGGGAAAAAAAAGTAAAGAAAGCCCCTTGTCCTTATCAGAAAACTTCTGTGTGTACACAACCAACCCTGTCAAAGCAGACAAATAAAAAATGTTCATGAGAAAGTGTGGGTAGGTTAAAACCTGAATCACAACTGGGATTCATTTTAAAAAGCTTTATGGGATGCTCCCAAATCACAGTTTTGTAGCCAAGAAATGAGTATGCAGATGGAGAAAATAAGGAAAATGATCACAAACTACATTCCGAAAAACGACATTACCTCAAACATATCTGGAAGTCAAAAACTCCCCCAAAAATTCTTAGCTGCTTTAAGGAATGATGCATATCACAGAGTCACTAAGGCCTCAGCCCAGAAGCCTGATCTGTACTGGGGAACACTTGTGAACTCCCTCATCTTGGTGAATTTTTATCAAGAAAAATGCTGGGGTTGAACAGATAAAATAAAATAATCTGTCCTGTTTACAGAAGAATTAAGGTTCTTTTTATGGATTAGTTCCAAGTCCACCAGGCCTCTGAGGCCTTCATATTTTCAGGTAAAAGAATTTCTTTAGGTGCTGGAAAACCTTGATATTGATTAGCTGGCTGCAAGGACTGTAACCTGAGCTGTGTGAGAAGTATTTTCCAGAATGCTGTTTCTCATGATTAGATGTGATTTCAAACCAATTATTCAATGTAATTTGTACATAGATCTATGATACAATTGTACCTGATTATGATAATACCCAACTATAGATTATCAAGTGTCATGAATCATGATTAAGGTGTTTGACACACAGAATTGAAGACTCATAACAGACTTCATCTGTGGTACACCTGTTTATCAAGTCAATTTTCCACTTTTCAAAGGCACTGTATATTATGTACTGAGGTTGTGTGCGGAGGGTGGAGATGGAATGAACAAACAGTATTTTGAGCATGAATTATATATGTGGGTAATTTATTCAAAGTCTTTCACTCCTATAATTTTAGCTGAAAGCCTCAGAAAGCTTCTGCCAAAGTTTTTTTTGTTGGCTCGAAGGAGTTACCCAGGAATACTCTCTGGGAGGGGGAGAGGTGCAGTCACTAAGCGCTCACAGCTTTCAGCATCCTGTGAAAAATGTACCTGCAAATTGTTGCCTGCTGACTGTACCATGCACTGGTAGAACTCAATCGAGGTGCCATCAAAATTCATGGAACAATTCCATTAAATTCAGTGCGCTGCAGATCAGACTGACAAGGCAGTTAAAACCCAACTGAAATTTTTAGGGCTAGCAGTTACAATTCCGCAGTTTTTAATATTTTAAGAAATGAAAATGTTGACCTGCTTGCCATGATTTTACCTCAATGTCTGGTTTTAACAACACAACAGTAATTACATTTTCTCTTTCTCTTAGAGACTGAGTTGTTTCTATTAAACAGTCCAAATTAACAGGTTATTCTGCATGTTCTGCCTTAACCAGCCAGGATTTGGTTCTTTTGAATGTTGTGTAAACAACATAATTCCCAAATCCAATATCTAAGCCCTACTAAATTTTGTTTAGTATCGTGTATTATATATTATTGTATCAGGGCATGCTGAGTTCATCTGCTTCCAGTCACTAAGTACACACAAAATCACAAAGCTTAATACATGTACCCCGAGATTAACTGGTTAAAGAGGATGGTTACAGGTATAGATAAAGGAAGTGTTTTCCTGAATCACCCCAGCACTGGGTTTATGTGGAGCTGAGGCACAGAACACTCAGCAAAATCAGAGACCTTGAAGGATTGAGAGAGAAGAAATAACACAAAATCACTCCCCACTGGTTAGACCACAGCTGTGTGCCTTGTACTGGGAAAAGCCCAGGAAACAGCATCGTGAGGAGTGTAGGGAAGCCAGCAACAAACATGCAAATGGCCAGGAAAGAGAAGGGATGCTGAATACTGGAAATCTGCACAGAAACCTCTTGCCAACAGCTGCATGAGAAACACAAATTTCACAGCAAATCCTGCTTACAGCAGGAGAGATCGCAGAGTGCCACAGCCTAGAAGGCACGAGAAGATGAAGTTTGCAATCATGTTGATTTATTCAGTTTGGGAGTTGCACTGAAATGGAAAACTGCATCAGATACTGTCACGATAATGTGGGTTTTTTCTTCTCTATAATGAACTATTAGAATTTGTCTTTTAAATAGACCTACTCTTATCGAGTGAGCACATCTGTGTTGTCTTGCAGTTGATTGCTGGCCCTTTATTAGTTCTTTCATTGTAAAGTTCTGTTCTTCACAAGCTAATCCCCAGAATGACAATATTCCAGGAGTAATGTCTATTCAGTGAGTGTGGATGTCGAGTCGTACTCTCCTCACGAGCCCTACTCTAAGCATTTGTAGGCTTTAATGATCCATATGGTGCTGTAAAGTAGTAGGCAGTCGGATAAAATACCCTATTTTTACCAATAACCTCGCCCAAAAAGAAAACTGATTTCCAAGGGAGACAGGTGAGGAAAATGGGTAAATGATTTAAAAAGTGTTTGTCACATTGTTGAGAAACAGCAGCTATCCCAAACCCAGCTTTGGGCCACAGAGCTGTAGTTAAAGTTTGTTTATGTTCCTACCAGGCCTCAAAACTGGCTGCAAGAGACAACAACCTATTTCAGTGTGCAAAAATCACAATTACAGCCCCACCCAGCAATAAAGACAGCTCTCCTGCCTCACAAACATTCACAGCCTTAGCCAAACTGCAAACCAAGAACTATTCACACATTAAGTCTTGCATTATTTTTCAGGCCTAACTCACAGCTTTGAAGGAGACGGAAGCAAAATTCCAGCACCTTAAGCTATGAAAGCAAAGCATTTCAATATCAGAGAAAAATATCCCCAGAACACGGGCTGTAAATTGATATTTTGTGGTGGAAGTTAACACCTGCCCACATTATATACCCAGACATTTGTTCTGCTGTGTGACACACCCTATCATCTCCACAGCAATACTGACTGCTCCTCTCCTACTTTGTAGCTCTTGCATCCCTGCTAGCACAGATTCCATCTCTCGTGCAAGAAAATTCTGCCAAGTTCCTGTCATTGCTTCTACGCTGCTGTATTTGCAGCCTGGCTGTAAATACTGCATGGTCTAAGGCTGGAAGGATCATAGTGTGCTGCTGCCCGTGGTAATGCTTGCATCAACTCCAATGGGCCAGGCCTTCAGAGAGGAAACCCAAAATATTTCATGGTACGCTCAGACTGGGAGCCTGTGCTTCTCTACAGCCCGTGGGGGAGCAGGACTCACGCCTCCAACAAGTTCAGCACTTCAGCTGGAATGGAGCATTGAACAACAATCCAGGTTACGTAAATCTTTCACCACAAAGTCAGACACCAAATGAAGTCTGGCTGATTTCTGAAGATTAAACCTAAAGTAGGTTATATTGGTTTAAATATCTCGGCATGATGGCTCTTCAGAAACATCAAATTCTTGAAAAGTTGGCGGAGGATAGGAGTAAAACACAATTCTATAGCTCTTACAGCTGTTGTAAGCATGTCCTGAAGTATAGTTTCCTTTAAAAAATCTGGTTTAATATTTATAGAGATGTGTATTCAGCACTGCAATCCGTTCCTAGACCTTCAGCAAATTATTCATACTTAAAAGCCTTGCAGCTTTTTCAGGGCTGATTTTCTTTTTTT
>VZRR01007894.1:0-52500 GCA_013398015.1 Oreocharis arfaki | reverse complement strand
TTTTGGGGTTATCTTGCACTGAAGTTCACCTTTACTTATTCTTGCCCTACAGACTAAATAAAATCAAATGAAACTCTAACATTACTAAGTGAGAGAATATTGCCTATTCTCAGCTATTGAATTAAATATTAATTTACTGTTCTTATTTTTGACATTAGATTTCATTTTCCAGGACATGTGGGTCAGAGGATGATTGTATTAATCTGTCTGTCCCTGAAGGATAACTTGCCATTATAATCACAGGGCATAATAGAGCTCAGGATTTTAAAAAAAAATCATTTTATTTATTATTAGGACACCCAGTATAATTTTTTTTAGAATTTAAAATCTATGGGAGACTCTCTGGTACCAAAACTCTAAGGGAAGTACATCTTTAACAACACATCTATGTGAGACACATCATTTTCTGTTTTATTAAATAACATCTATTAACTCAGCTTTATTTTATTTGATACGGCAAAGAATGTCTGACCTTTCAAAGCTTTTCATTTGCTGCAGTTTAAGAGAAACATTAGAAATGCCACAAGACACTGCTACGTGGGAAACACCGAGGATTCAAAGAAATTAAACTTGGATGTGAATACAAAAGACAACTCCAAATGTCCCCGCTCCTCACCGCTGTACTCGTTTCCTATCAGAAAGCTGACATTCAGAACATTCAAGAAATATGACTGCCCTTTCAGACTTCAAATTCGGATTTATTTCCTTCCCATGCGATGTTTATTTGACCCTGTATTAATGTCAGACAGAAAAATCTTGTTGTGATGAAAATGAAATGTGCTGTTTGACTTTTTGATTCACACATGCAGCACAAATGGCATGAGAAGGAAATGATGCTCCAGGTTTGCTGATATTCTACAGCTGTTCTAAACACTCTGGGAGTCCTTTGGAATCTAAACTTTGGTAACCATACCAGTTTGGAGGAGATACTTAGGGAGGTAAATGATAACAAACTATGTTGAAATACATAATAATAAATTTATTTCCTTCAAAGATCTCCAGAAGTTTTAGGACAGAATGTGCTGCGAAGTGCGTGCTGGGAAAGATCCCACCAGACACACAGAGGGGCTCAAATGTGGCCCATTCTGGACTCTTTGCTTGAAACTCCTAGAGATTTTTAATCCAATTTATGGTTAGAATCCCAATATTATTATTAGAATTCAGATATTCCGTGCTCTAAATGCTCTGCTACAATGGAGCTGGATTTTTCACTTCCTACTAACCCAGGAAGAAGGATTTCAGTGAAAATATTTATTGCAAGCATTGCCTTGACCGAGAAGACTTTCAGTGATTCATTCTGGTTTTCATTTGTTATTGCTTAATAATTTATGATACAACATTCCATTGGCATTTTTCACTATATTAATGTTCTCATCCCAAATATATGTACTGAAATTTCTGTTAAGGCTACTACTGTGTCACATAATTGTTAACAACCAGCAACTAAATTCTGATAGAATAAATAAAAATACAATTTTCACAATTGCCATAGAGGGAAAAAAAAACCACTCCCAGAAACTAGATTAAGTGTTGAATTTGCCAGTTTCATCACTGTGGGAAATAAAGTGCTATTCCAGCATTCCTGCTGGTATAGGAGCTCTACGTTTAGATGGCTGGACCATAATATTCCAACTCTTTTGGAATTTATAATTTCTTCATGAATGGCAATATGTTGGGGTTTTTTCTGCATGTAACCTGAATTTTGAACAGTTTTAAGTGGCAGGATGTACCACTTAAAAATAATTTCTTGCTGCTGCACCTGTTGGTTTGTCAGCTGATTGTTCTCCCTCTCTTTGCCGGGTATTTCGTCTGCCCAAATAACAAAAACCTCCCCAGAAAGCATTTGAGATGCATAGCATAAGAGTATTAATTGAAATACCTTATTTTGGTGTATTTTAATGGTTAATTTGCAAATGAAAGCTGATGTGAATTGCACACGTTTAAAACCTGTTACTTTTTGCACTCTGCAGTGCAGGCAGTGCTCAGAAGATGTTGTGTGAGCCATTCTTTGCTTCCTTGAAATTAACAATTCTGACAATTCATTAAACTATAAAAAATTATTATGACAAACTTAAAAAAAATAGTATAAAACCCACTGTGGTGCCGAAGTTGGCATAAAAATCAACAGCAAAGGACAGAAGCCATTGGTTGTGCTGCCTGAAGGGCACCAGCACTTCTCCGAGCCCTTGGTGCCCCACTCTGAGGAGTTTTTTTAAAGCCATGCAGCAGCTGCTGTTCTGGGTTTTGTGGATCATCCACAATTCCTCCCAGCAAACACATCAGTTATTTGTAGGTGAGTGTGTGTGTAGCACACAGAAATTCCTGCCTGACACCTGACAACAGAACCCAGCAGAGCAGACACCTGTCAGGGAGCTTGGGCACGGCTCAGACCTCAGAACAAATCTCTTCTCAACTCATTACTTATTCCTATGTGCTAAATGACACTTAAAGGTTCTGTTTTTTGGAGTTAAGTAGGCTTCCTTTGGTCTCCACCTGTCTTCAACACACATCAGATATTGGTCCAGGCTGCTGTACGTTGCACACAGATAATATTGTGAGAAAACGCTAAAGGCAGATGAGGCACAGAGCTGAGATCTGCCCTTCCCCTTGTCTGACAAAAGCAGCAACTCCATCCTGCCCATTATTTCAGCTGAGTCCCACTTTCTCAGTACTCCTGAGATAGGTTAGAAAACTCAAAATTGTCAACCAAGCTCTGAGCCAAGACCTGCTTCAAACCTCCCCAAGCAGACATGCACAGGGAGCTGTTTCCTTTGACATCCAGAAAGGTCCATGGTAGAACATTGCACTCTGGGATTTGGCATCTCAGCTAAGATACTTGGCCTCTTATAGTTTGCTTAGCTAATCCCACGATTTAGGAATAAAATCTAGTCAAAACCACGTTCCTGAGACTAAGAACTCGCTCAACTGGAAAGCTCCAGGAATGCTGTGGGAAAGCGATGAAGCTTTTGGTTTGCTTCAGTCCCGAGTTCTGGTGCTAGTTCTCTTCATCTTCAGGCATTCTGATTTACAACTAATAATTACTCCATCATTAATTTCGAACTGAGAGAATAAAGAAAAGGTAATTAAAAAATCTCTGGAGAAGAGTAAAATAAAGAGACAGAGTGACGTTAACTGAGTGGGAGGCAGAGATACTGAGCTGCTGCAAATTAATATATCCTGAGCAACTGTCTGCTCTCCCTTCCTGCTCTGCAGTTAATAGACAGTTAATCTTCCACAGAGGGAGTTCATTTTCCTTCTGCAATGAACAATTCACTTTGTTTATAGCAATTTCTCCAGCCAACCTTTTCTTCTATCCTTTCATAAAGTGACTCTAACCTCACTGATTTTCCAGTCTCATGTTCATAGTTAAAGCACTACAAAAGGCTGCACCAGGGCTATGACAACTGCAGAAAACCTCCAAACAGCTTCAAAATATATCCAGATACAGAGAAAATCCACCTTAAACCAACACAACTTTGGCATGGCTATCTAAAATACCATGCTGAGAAGCCTTAGTTAAAGTGGGTCCATAATGACAAATTCTTCATGCTTTTCCCAAAAAGGATGGATAGAATAGAAAGTACTTCAGAAAAAAAAACAACCCAAACAACCAGGAGATAAAGGAACCTGAGACTGCAAATACATTATTTCTCATTGCTAATGACCTTTTTCCCAAAAGGGAAGTTCAAAATGAAATGTATGTTAAAAAGAGTAACAGATAAATTATTAAAAGAGATATCTTTGAAATAAGGGAACTTCTAACCTTAAGAGCTCCAGGATCAGTTAGAATGGCTCAAGGACCTTAGAACAATGATATCAATTTAATTATAAATACAAAAAGAAAGCCCTTTACTTACAGAGATGCTTTCAAAATTACTCTTTGAGTCACTAAATGCACAGTAGTGCAATGTTTATCTAAGAAATAGGACAATGATCACGCAGTGAGAGAAATAATATTCAAACAACTAACAGGGTGGGATATCATAACTGACCACAGCACTCTTGGCTAGTTCTTAAAACACAAGAAATCATTCACTGGAGCCAAACTAGGCACAGCCTGCTGTTCAGCTGGGGATGCTGATGGAGGAAGGCTGAAGCCCGGGGCCAGCCTTGACTTCAGAGTGTTTGGGAGAGCAGCCTTCAGGAGGAGGAGGGAACTCAGAGGGAAACGAGCAACAGCACATGGAAAGAAGCCCAGCTCCTGCACGACACAGCTGCGGAGGGGGGAATTCTCGCACAAGACAGAGCTCTTAGAGCAGAAATGAGTCCTCCTATCCAAACTAATCTTCCCTTGGCACTTCTGCCCTATTAGAGCTGGCGTTTCACCTTGAGCAGGAACAATGCCATGGTGACAGATGGGAGCAGCACAGCCACGCAAAAGCCATGTCTGAGCATCAACTGTTTGTTGAAGACAAGATCCCCAGCCAGGGCTGTCAAACGCTGCGACTCAGAGTCTCTCTGTGATGGAGCAAAAACAGCCTCCAGCCACGAGCCACTTCGGCAGAGTGTGACTCCAGCGACTCAGACTGAGTCACACAGAGGCACTGCTGATGAAAGGAAACCCAGCACCTTCCCTTAGCTCCCACTGCAAAAAATTTTCTCCAAATAAGCTCAGAACTGCGTCGCACAGAGAGAAAGAAAGAGGAATTTTCTTGCTCTTGGAAGAGGTTGTAAGAATTTCAAGGGGATGAAAACCTTACCCTCCCCTAAACTATTCCTTCATCTCTGCCCTCGCTTTTTGCCCTCTCAGAAAGATCCCCCCAGACAAACCAAAAACCAAGCAAATGAAATTAGATTAATGGACAAACAAATGGGACAGAAGTTTTTGGACTGGTGGAATACAGAAACAAAGGGACATGAAATATCAAAAACTAAAAGGATTTTAAAGATTTTTTCTACTGGAGCTACACAAAGTTAGATCCAACTCAATCTTACTGGTGGACAAGAAATCCCTCAGTGTTACACAATCTGGCTTAATTCAGATATGAAAGGTAAATGCCCATCCTTGCAGTGCAATACTGCTGCATTCCCTGTGACACAAGTTATTAATATCCCAGATGTTCTTCAATTATTTCCACAAGAAAACAGTGACAAACCTGTAGTCATGGCAGGTGATGCTCTCTGGTTTTGTGCAGGAGAGGTTAAGAGTAGCTTTAAAGAGGAAGAAACTGCAGAACAGTTTCCAACCAACAAATCCTTGGCAGGTTTGGGAAGCAAACCTGTTCCTTTGAACTCCAGGGGAGCACTCAGACTCCCAAACTGCACAGTGTTATCTTTTCACTGATAAGGATATGGCTCTTAGAACCAACGAGAGTTAAGACATCCAGGGAGCTTTTCTGGGAGTGAATTTTCCTACAGCATCTTGCAGGAAAGCAGCCAGCAAACACAGCTTCTATCCACTGCAGTCCCATGGAAGTTGCTGGCTGTTTTTGTGCATAAACTGGAGAATGTGATATCTTTACAGAATTAGGGCCTTGGTTTGCACAGCATCTTCCCAAATGCCAGTGGGAATCATGCAGTCCTTGACAGGGTGATGACTGAATAATTTCTACACTACTTATTGCTTAGGCAACACATTTCAAAAGATAACCTTATTGGACAACCTGACAGCATATTTTTATCACAAAATGCAAAACCAAGTTTAGGTGAAACTTTGATTCATTTTTAACCAAAACCTGCAGCAGCCTTTCAGCTTTCTATCAAGAGTTATTCTGACCAAAAGAATCTCCTCCCTCCTCAAAATGCATAACATGAAATTATTTTGATTCCACATCTTTAAGTCATAGTATTAATCCACCATTTGCAAAATATATTTCCTTATGAGTCTCATGTTTTCATATTTTTAAACTCATCATTTCTCTAACACATATTGCATTTGATCATTTTTCTCATTGGATTCAGATCAAAAATCCAATTATTTTGCTGAACAACTTAATCATAAAATGGGTTGCTTTGGAAGGCACCTTGAAGATCATTCAGTTCCAGCTCCCCTAGCATGGACACAGAAACAGACTTTCTACAAAAAGTGCAAGCAAAAATGTATAATTTTATTGGAAAGAAAAGATAAAAAGAGAGTGAAAATAACTGACCACCAGAAAAGTCATCAAAAATTAAAACAGCTGCATGTTTTGCAAAGATCATCACATGACAAAACACCTCTGAAGAGAAAGGATGAACAGATAAACTTTAAGAAGCAGCAGTGGTGGTGTGAATGATGCCCTTGACCTTAACCCCAGAGTTACAAGATAAACTATCCCTTGGACCATCCATTTCCCAGTCAAGCTTGACAACTCGAAGATAAAATGTCGTGTGAAATGTACCTGTAAAACCCCTCAAACTTCACAAATAATTGTACTTGACACCAGGGGCATTAGATGACCCAAATACCCATCCAAATTCTTCATGTAACTCATCTCACTGTCACCAGGGTGGCTTTTGCTCAAGATCTTCTCCATAAAAAAAATAGCAGGAGCTAATCCAATTTGGAAAAAGGCTGCAGGGTGGACAGAAGAAAGGGCTTTGAAGAGTTTGCAGTCACAGTGAAGATTTTTCTGGTCAATGGGAAAATACAAGTAATAGCCAAAGAGTGAGGCTCTTGGCTATAAGTAATAGCTCCAGGATTTCTCCACAATCCCAAAGTTTGAATTCCTTACATCCATCCCTAATCAGTAACTGGTACAGTTCTCTGAGAAAGGAACTGCTACCTGATCCAGGCTGCTGAGCGTGCACACCTTGGAAAAGCTGTACCAATAGAAAACATATTTAATTCACCCTTTCCTGTGAGAGCACCCCGTGAACAGTCTGAGGAAGGCTGATGCATGCCCCAGGCAGAAGTTCTCCCCACTGTTTGGTGAGGAGACACCATCTCACCCCGTGTGCTGTGAGGTTTGTCACTGCCAGCCGTGCAGGGGAAGTGCTGATGAAGCCATCTGTCCTCGAGAAACACAAAGCTCCCAGGTTTACCAAAACCTGGAGGTGAAAGCAAATGAAGCATTTCCCCAGCACAAACATACTGTTTCCTTTATTTTCATTCTATTTACACAAACACAGCAAATCCACTGAAACACAAATGGCTTCCAACTATGTTCCTTCAGTTCCTGCTCATCCCCAATTTCCTAGATTTTCTCGGCAGTTTTAGCTCACTACTACTCCACTTACTGGTCAAAAACTGGTGCAGCAAAGCAGTAAATCAGAGCCAGAAGTTTAATTTAAAATTCCATGTTGTTCCAGCTCTAAAAGAGCATGTTTCAGCATTCAGGGCATGGATGATAAAGTCCATTCACTTGTTCCCCTTCCCATCTCCTGAGTTATCTTTAGCAGCCTGTGAGTCAAAAGTGTAACTGCAGCTCCTGCTGACGTACCCAGATGAGCTTTCAGCGAGCTTTGATGTGCCCATGGGGGATGCAGCACCACACTTGGACAGCAATTCTTCATGTCCAGGAAGGAAAGTGTTAAATCTGAAATTCTCTTGACATAAAAGGGATATTGAGATGAAAGAATAATCAATCTTTCATAAATAATATACATGGGTGGATACATTATATATTCAAAGCTACAGTCAAATGGTTGGGGAGAAAGATAATTTATTCTGTTGAATTTCTTCAGAATGAATCCTGGAACAGATCAAACAAAAAAGTTATAAAATAGGAATTACAGGTAATGAAGGGCTCCTTGTTGCACAGGAGATCTGCTAGCTCTTATACATAATTAAAATATGTGAGGTCAGGGATAAGCTTGGAGGTGATTATGTCAGGAATCATTTTGTTATTCTTTTATTAAACAATACTAGACCTATATTTATTTTACCAATAAATATATATATACAATACGAAGCAACTGGGATTGAAATGCATATTTTAAATTAACGTGTTTTGATTAAACACAGAAGTAGCAGGGAACTTTAATATTTGTACCTTGCATCTGTAGCAGGCTTGCTCTAGATATCTAAATTATTTGCCTTCTTTCAAATTCATTCCAGGAAGCAACATTTCCAAGAGGGACCTTTTGGGGAATGATAGATACCGTCAAGTTTCCCTTTTTTGCAAAGCTTTTTAGCCATGGTGTCTTGGTGTGCAGAGAACAGATGAAGCAATGGCTGCTCAGCTGAATAACACTCACCACACCTCAAACATCTGCTTTGCATAATTTTCCCGTGGATATTTTTATTATTTAACCACCTGTTTATAGTACTTGAAGCAGGATAACAATGGTGTGGTCCATGTGTGTACCACAAACACCCCATAAACCAACACACACATCTTTAACTCCATATATAATACGGAGCTGGAGCTACAAGCACGCTCATGGAATGGTGAATAATTGCATGTTGCTCAGCCAAAATGAAAGCAGGGGTTTATATTTGTTTTTAAAACACCTGTCCATCTCCTTTAGTTATGGTTAACAAAGAGCTGAGAAATTTTGAAACCTGACAGAAGTTTTGAAACCTGCCAGAGACAAGGAACTGCCGACAGTTTAAACCTAATTTCCATGTGAAAGACCCAAAAATGAAGGCAACACTGGAAGAAACTTTCTAAAGAACTCCACTTTTTTTTTTTTGTCAAAACAGTGAAAACAAAATGCCTTGAAAAACGAAGGATGTACGAAAGACAGCAGTAGGAACGAAGCTAGGGAGGGTGGATGATCGGAGATGGACAAAAGAGACGGGGGGAACCTGAGTTCACATCCTCTCCCGAGCAGCAGCTGCCAGGGAGGAGCAGCGATTGCTGTGCACGAGTGCTGCAGACACAGGCACAAAGGCTGACAATCCTTATCTGGTGGCAGATGTTCAATGGCTTTTGAGAGAACAGAACTGTGATGATTTGTCCCATTCAATTTTGAAGAGAAAACAAAAGGAAGAAAAAAGTTTCTAATATGCCTCCTCTTATGCTTTCAACCTAGATTACAGTCTCTTCAAAGGCTGGTGCACACTCAGCTTCCCAAATAGTTTTAAAGGAAATATATAAACTGAATTTTTAAGGTTTTCCTGCTTCAGTGTGACAGACTGTCAGAAAATTAAAGTAGCAAATTCGAGAAGGGTTTAGTCTTTGTTTTCTGCTTCTTTTCTTCTTGGCATCCACTCAGAAAAGCATAAACAATTCTCTTTGTACTGGCCACATAAGGATTTTTTTTCTGGGGGAGAGAAAAAAAGCAACATCCAGGGAGATAAGGAGATCTTGGATCCTTTTCCAGCACGAAAAAGAAATTGATTTGAGAAAGGGAATCTGTGAGATAGTAACCACCTTCTCAAGTTTAATTGAATTAAATTTCATTGGCAAACATTTTAATCTCAAATGCAATTCAGGGAAGGACCTGTCTGCATTTCAGATCAGGGTCACATTCTTTTGAGTCACCTGTTTCTGTGAGAACAAAGAGAAGGGAAGGGAACACAGGTGGCTGCACCTTTGGAGGTTTTAAATTATTCCTGAAGTTTTGGGTGCTCCTGGAGTTCTGATAGGAAAGTATTGACTGTCAGCAGCCCTTCAGAAACAGCCCAGGAGCAGAGCAATGGAGGGGTGGAGTGACTGAGAGAGCGAAACGGGAGGTAAGCAAAGTGTAAGGAATGAAAATGAAAGGTAAATGTTCCCGTTTGTTTGGAACTACAACAGCGTCATGGAAAATAGATTCTACAGGACTCAACTGACTTTTAATACGAAAGTTACAAGAAAATTGCAAGTTTTTAATGGTGTGTTCAGACATCTGAGGGATCTATAATTTTCCTGTTTTTTCAATATAGAAAAAACTTGTAGATTATCTAATTAAAATGGGAAAATTAATTTACTGTTCATGGGCAAAATAATTTCATTTACTTCATAGCTGAAGGTTAGCAAAAAAGGTTATAAGAAAATTCTTACTTGATGTAGAACTGGTTATATATCACATTTAAATTCAGATGAACCACATTTATATGACAACAAGTTCCCTTTTAATGTTCTCTCATGCCCTACCTAAGAAGCAAGATTTAATGTACAGTAACTTGCCCAATAGTAAATAAAAAATTCCAAAGTATTTTCTAGTACTTCTACTTTGATTGCATTCATGGCTCCACATTCCAACCCTTTAGAATGCAAGAATTCAAAGTGATTTTCATCTTTCTTCTGCACACCTGTATTTAAGAACTGTGGCTGAATGACACTATAGATCCTTGATATCATTTTTGTTATTAAGAAGATAATAGGGGACAAGCTGATCTGAAAATTTATCAGAAATTCTGGGTCTGATTGCAGCACTTTTTTGATGTGTCTACTGATGTGACCACTTACACTATAATAAAGTATTTCATGGATCAAATTAAGAGCTGAAGAGAACACTGCATATTGCATGAGGTAAACAATCACATCAATAAAATTTTCATTTCAAAAACCAGGGATAGCACAATTAGAGTGGCAGTACCCCTGAAATTACAATCTCAGTCCGTGTTTGGATGCACAGCCCATGAAACATCAGAGTTACAGAGAATCCACTGTACAAACCCCAAATGCCACCGAGTCAGATAAGCAGCGATACGGAATGAAGAGAACAACCACAGAATGTATATTCTTGACATATCCTTTAAGTAGAAACGTTTCAAAAGATTTTCATGAGCTGCTCTTTAAAGGTCACATTACATTGCTGCTGTTTATTTCCTCATCAGTTAATCAGGTGCTGCTTCTTTTTGTAAGGTCGCCAAATCCTAGTAATTGAGTTTAAGACTTTTTTCTAAAGTGTTCTGAGCCTGAGCAGAGTATGAGGGCTTCTTTTTCAGATCACAGACTACAGAAAAAAAGAAGAAGTAGCTACTGTGTTAACAGAATTCTGCTTATCTGGGCTCTCATCCTGAAAATGCATAAACATGTCTGTAATTCACATATTTGAGTAAAATTGTGCTTGACACCAGACATTCAAACCCTCAGTATTGCAAACAAATGCAAGAAGAACTCACAGGGAAGATGTCTGGGAGACTGTTCCTAAATGCCTCTCCAAAAAAAAAAAAAAAAAGGCTCTGTCTAAGCATGAAAAGACATGGATAATGATAAGGGAAGGCTGTTGTGTTTTGGTGCTTTTCAGACACGTTTTTGCAGAGGATCGAGATCCCCAAACCCACCAGACTTTACACCCTTTTACATCCTTGTAAAGTTATGGTCCCTCTGAGTCACTAATAAATCCATGTTTCCTGCTCCTTTCTGAACCAAACATCACTAGCCCCAAACTGGAGGCTAAAGAGAAAACCCAGAAACCAGCACGGGGGGAAACATCCCTGAGCACAGTCCTGCCTCCGCCACGCCGAGTGCTCGGAGCCCCTTCCCCGGGGCTGGCCCAGCACACAGCAGGGGAATGCAGAGGACGAGGATTTATTGCAAGTTCTGCACGTGGTTTTTCTCCGTTCCATCCCACCAAGGCAGTGATTTTCCAAGCAGGGAGCATCTACCACATGGATGCTTTCCTTGGGGGCACTGTAAGGGAAACTCACAATACAAAGGCAGCTCTGCTGCCTACTCAGAGCAAGAATTCTGATCCTATTCTTTTTTTTTCCCTCAGATTTCTTGAAATTGAGAGGAATACCACAAAATACAAATTCGTGATCTGCGGGTTTAAAATAGCATTTGGAGAACTAAAAAAAAAAAAGGCAATTAAAGGTAAATTTGTCCATCATTTACCATAAATTCATTTAGGTCTGAAAAATCCGAAAATCTCCTCATGCTGCACTGATTTTTCTTGCACAATGCTCTCTTTATTTTGACAGGTCCTGTCTTTTAGACTAATGACTACTGGCATCAAACCCATTTAGTTTTCCTCAATTCACTTCTGAATTGATTCTTTTACATTTTATTTCTGGCTTTTTCCTCACTTTTATATTCTGCCTAGATTCTGATAAAATTCTAGCTCACTAGAGCTTTTTTTTTTGAGAATTTTTCCACATTCTCTTTCAAAATAGACTTCAGAAGTAGGAAGAGATATTTTAGACGATTCTTGCTGCCCGTTACTGCCTGGTTTAGTTCTTCTGACTTCTGAATTTTTATGAATGGTGCTGATTCAGAGTTCTCAGTGACAAACACATCTGACCACGGGATTCTGAGAGAACACAGTGCCGCTGTGGCACGACGAAGCAGCCATCACCTTACTTTATTCGTGACTACCACGGTGTTGCCCTCAATTTATTCCAAATTTACGTCTCAGGAGGAGAATCAGAGCCCACAGGCTTGAGAACAGCTGGGTTTTTAAATGGAGTTATTTTGTTGCTAAATGGGCAGGACCTATTATCAGGTCAGAGGAAAAGACTGATAAATTCTGGGAATTCCTCAGCTCTGCTGCTACTTTCCCCCCATTGCCTCCTCCTGTCTTCACACATTTATCAAGTTGTTGTTTCCCCTCACCCCCTGTCAGGTAACACTACAGCATTAATAGGAAGTGTGGCAATGAAAGTCTTCCTTCATGCATTTTTCTCCCCTCCAGACTCTCTTGCAAAGGCGCTAAAACGGTCCCAGAACGCTACAAAATGTCAAACACCAAACAGACAACAGCCCTGGTTCTGAGGAAGGCTCGGCTGTAGAGGATGATGTTGTGTCAGTGGCAGCCAGAATAGCTATTCTAGTTTAAAAAGTATATCTTTGAAGAAAATTGATTAAATGCATGAACTCTTGCAGGAACGAAAAGGGACATTAAAAAGTAGGAGTTAAAGAGGGTATTTTTGAATTTTTAGAACATCTGTTCAATGTTAAATGCACACATCTTTGGGAAAGCTTTAAAAACTCTCAATTCCTCTGGGATGGCTTTACCAATTCTTAGTTCATCCCAGCACTGGGCTGAGGAGCAGAGAAACCACAGCCATCATTTGGTTTGATCCTCTCAATCACAGGAGGAAATGTGTGTTTTGCAAGGGCCCTGCACGTGCTCAGATAGAAGGAGGGAATCCAAGAAATCTGCTGCCTACGAGCACAATAGCTGAGAAAGGCTTTGATTCTCATTAAATGAAAATATTCATTTTCAGAGTAGTATTTTCCTGCTAACACTTCAGAATTGTTTGGAAGATTTAATACAGCTGGGGGCTTTTTGCAATAGAATGGGGGTGTTCTAAGATATAAAATATAACCCTTTATTCAGAATTACTAATTAAAAGATAACTTCCCTCAGGGCTCCATCGTCTCACAGGCTTTGAATTTGGATACTGGTATACAAAAGTTGAATTCTTCCGTTTTCTTGCCCCTGTTTTTAGGGGCAATGCTTATAATCAATATTTCATGTTCAAGAGTTTGAAGCCAAGGAATATTGACTGGCACAGAGATCTTTTCTGTGTTAGTGCTGATTTCCTGATTTTGAAAAGTTTCTGCTTCTCTAACTCCATCTTTAGCAACTCAAATTTCCCCATATTCTTTCAGCCGAAATGACTGAGGCATTACAAGAGCAGAGAGGCAAAAATGTTTTGAATGACAAAATATTCTTTTCCTGTGAGATATTTTCCTAATTGCCATGATTAGTCAGTATTGTTATTTCCTACATTTATTATAATATATATTTCAAGCATCAACACCCCAACAAGATGAGAACCACATATATATAGTGGTTCTATAACCTTCCTTAAATATTGTCTATGTTTAAAATTAAAATGTAAAATGAGCTCACAGAAAAACACAAATCTTAAATTATCTGTGGACATGAGGTCTGATTTCCCTATGCTTTTAGAACACGTGACCAGGGATGAATGCAAGATGTGTCTATTGAAGCCCTATTGAAAGTTCATGCATGCTGGGTATTTAAAGTTTGTCTTTTGCTATATTTAAATATCCCGCCAACAGAAAACATTCATTTCATTTGGACTCAATGAGAATTTATCTTACCAAAATAGTCCTGGTCCAGAATAAACCCAATATATTTCTTCACTAAATCAGTTGCCAGCACTGCTGTAGACTGGGGGCTTGTCACATCAATGGCAAGAGAAAGATGAGACTGGGAGGAGCCACTTTTCCTTCTGTGGCTCCAACCCAAAGGTTTTGTGAAGTTTTTTCACCTCCTTAAATCCACCGAAGTATTGAGCGGAGCTCGAGATTTCGAAGCTCCAATCCACTGCCCTTTCTGTTCTGCTGTTGATTTTGGTTTGCATTTTATTAAGTTTCCCTCCAGATAATTCACACACACATACACACACTTAGGCACATAAAACAGTGCTTAAAAGTAGCATTTACAGGATTTTATAGCAATTCATAGCAGGCTAATGAATTCAGCCATCCTTGGGCAGGAAGCACTGCCAGCCACAAAGTTTTTATGTGACTATCTTTGCTGCTTCGAGATAACTAGAAGGCATTTTTTAGCTAAATGATTCTGTGGTGCTCTCATTGATGATGTATAACTCCATTTACAGTTGTAATCTGGGTAACAAAATGAATAATCCATCATTGTACTATGAATAGTAAATTAACCCAGATAAAAGTGTTGAACATCCAATCGGAATCATTAAGTAAGCAGAAGACTAAGATTGGTGAGGACACATTGGAAGCAATTATAACTAATGAATACATTAACTTCAGGCTTGAGAACAGCAGGGCTGATATTCCAGTCCATCAAAATAAAATTAGATTGGGGGCGAGCAGACACAATATGGAACAGTCTCTGAAAATAAACAATTATCCAGGAATGTAATTATTTTGAAGAGAAAGCTTCCGAGCAGTGATGTATTTTACATCACAGAAGACCTGCTGCATCTGCTGAAGGTGGTGCTGTGTAAATAACAGAATAAAGACGTGTACTTAAAAATGTGCTGCAACAAAAGCACATCAGAATCACCGGGGGCTGGGGGAGAAGCAAAGGCAAAATAAGTTACAAATGTTTTTGCGTATAAACCCAAAATTGTTGATTAGCTGCTGTGAAGATCGGGGCTCTGAGTTATGCTAATTACATTAGCTAACCTGCAAGGTAATAATATAACAACACACTGATTGTAACGGCTTGGCAGAGTCAAACTGACCACCAAACCCCAAAATACCGAAGTGCTTTTGCCTGTACACCTAATACATTGTGAAAGAGGATTGCTGAGCCTTTATTAGAGAAAGAAGCTAATCTTGCACAAACCTTTTGAGTGTGAGATGCTGCTTTGCTGTCCTACAAACAGTGCTTGTGGTGATACCAACATTTAGCTATTCACTGAGCCTTCCACTGCAGTCTCAAGCCCAGTGTAACTACATTTGTTCCATGAGGGAAAAAATCATCTTTGAGGTTTCATCTGCATCTCTTCTACTTATTCCAACAAGCAGTGAAATCTCTGCACACCCAGTGGGTAGCACCATTAGTGAAGTATCCATGATACTTCAGCATTCATGGAAATCCTTAAATAAGCTCCAAATCTGATTCCACTCTCGTGCCACAATTCCCTGGCAGACCCCTCTCCTGCTGACTGCCCTCTGGAGGCTGGCTAGGGTCGAACCAGCTCCCCAAGCACTGCATTAAGTCACTCCTCCATCCCATTAATTCTCTGGTCCTTAACTCTTCAGTTGCAGAATGCTGCACAATACAGCAGCATTCCATCTTTTCAAGGATTATTTTTCCCAAATTCCAACTGAGTTTTACATCAGAGCCAAGCTGGAATTACCTTAATTAAGCAGAACAGTGAAAGATTGATTTTACTTAGCTGAAATAACTTGACAACGTCTTTCTTGTAACTGGTTACCTGTCAGTATTTAATGGGCTGGTAATTACTCATTTTATCTTAAGGCAAACACTACTAACAAAGTTTTAAAAACATTGCTCTTGCAGAGCTGTTTTTTTCATTGTGGGCCTAATACACAAGTAATTATATCATAAAACTGGAAAAAACTCTCAACTTGATACATTAGCTTATTCTGGGTTTGACAATATGATTAAAATTGCTTTGAATCTTTCTCCCCCAACAATTTACTCTGAAGTAAAAGTGCTGAGCATTGCTATTTATAATCTAAGGTTTCAGTGAACAAAAATGAACAGTTTATAATGTGCAAGGATGTAAAACAGTCTGGAACGAGACAGAGGTAAAAAGTTTTACTGATTTGACAATGATTGCAATGCAGCTGGAGACTTGCAGGCTTTAGACCTCCTGCAGCAGCAGGGATCAAAATCTTTAGGAGTTGAGTCTCTAAATCAGCTAACATTTGAATCTTCTGACCCATTTTTTTTTTAAGGATTTTATGGATGATCTCCCACCCCAAAAAAAAAAAAAAACCAAAAACCAAAACCAAAAAACAAACAAACAAAAAAAACCACCCCACCCAAACAAAACCCCCAAACCAAACACAATATCTTAGCAGGTTTAATCACAGATGTAAATAGAGCTGGTTGTATCAATTGCACGTTTGGTTTGTATTTTGCTCTGCAAGGCAATCAAAACTGGTCCCATCTACCTGATTGTTGCACTCTAGAATTATGACTTTCAGTTTTAGTGACTACAAAAAACCCCCCTAGGTATTATAGTCCTTTCTTACCTCATGGCTATGACAAAGAAAAAACACATCAGCCTTTTCTACCACATCAAACTATAAAACTGACACAAGTCACTTTTCACTTTGTTCCGTCCATCCAAATATGAAATATCTTGACTTTTGGATGAATATTTCAGTTTGTGCAAGTGTCACCAAATTCTTGGCTTGTAAATCCTATATATCTGATATGAAGGTCACTGAGAGGGAATGAATACAAGACACTGAGCTGTCATTTTTATAGTCACTTTCCTGTTCATTATCATGCTTAAAATAAACAGCGCATTGGTTATTTTTCTTATTCTCAGCTGACACAAATTCCTTTTTTAAAGCCTAGTCGATGCACATTTTCCTTGTTTCCGGATAATAAGCATTTTCTTCCTCTCATTATTGATTAATAACTTCAGATTTGCTGGTTTTAGGAGGCTATACTCAGTATTTTTTAGCTTTCCTAAAGTTTGGTGAATTCAGAATCTGATGAACTCAGTGACAGACCCATTAAAGTCCAGCTCCCTGGGCCTTTTCTTTTCAAATTTCTTTTCCATCCAAAGGGAGAAAATGAAATCTATTTTATAGCAGAGATCACATCAATCCCACATTATCCCAGGAAAGGGTAAGAAAACTCCACACTGAGGCCATGCATCACTCACAAACTGCTCCACTGCTACCAAGGAACACATTTTCCCTTGACAGCTGGAATTAATTCTGATGATGTGTAAGGAGGAAGCATAACATCACCGAGAGAGCAGAATAGGGTGAATCTCTTAATATTTCCATGGCTCTAAGCCAAGGCTTTCTCCTTCCACTGCCTGCATCCACAGCAGTTAAATATTGCACCCTTTAAATACCATTATTTCTGCTACAGCACCTATTCACTGTTTGCTGGAGAAAAGAGTCATCCAGGCAAGGTTGTGGCCCTCCAAGGAGTGTTTGCATTTTTAAAATAGAGATGGGCACAACAGAAGATTTCTATAGTGAGAGAAAACATCCACTTCAGTCCAACACTCGTTAGGCTTTGCTGAGGGGTAACGCTCTGTTCAAGGCTGTGTTCTGCTGTAAAAGTGAAGGACACTGGAGCTATCCACATAGACATTGTGATGGCATTAAACTGGTGAAAAAAAACCACAAAAAACCCCCTTTGTCTTATGAAGTGAAAATGAGGAGAAGAAAGCAATGAATTTTTGTATTATTTTAAAATACAATTATCAGATACCCTCATTTTCAGCAGTGGCTGAGCCATAGAAGATTTATGCAGGGAAAGTAAATGCAATGAAGGAAACCAACACTCTTCTAAATCCTCATTAAGGAGACCTTTCCCCCAGATCAAAATAATGAACTATTATTTTTTATTTTCCCTCCTGCAAATGACATAAATACTAAAATCCCCCTGGATTACTGCTACTGAGACTGTTCATTTTCTTACATATTTACTTATTCTGCAAACACAGGTGAAACATCCACCTGGCTAAAAGAGCACCCAGCAGAACAGAGCCACAGTAAAGACTGGGTGAGCTCAGGGGATGGTTTTAGGGATTTAACTCCTAAGCTTGGGCAGCAACGCTGTCCCCACTGTGCTTGGTAAATTTATAAAAGCCTTGCCCCCTGCTGCAGCATCTGGGTCAGTTTTCTCCAGACAGAAGCTTGAGTTCCACACCAAAATACACGAGAAACCCTTCAGACACCCTCGCTTGCCTTCCATAGGCATCCGTGGAAAGAATCAGTCACTAAAAATTCCTTTTTCTTTTCCTGACACAGCTCATTATCTCGATGTGTACACACAACTGTTGCCAGGAGTGGCTCTGCTAAGCCTCTCCTCTGTGTAGAAAGGCATCATTTCACCTTAATTCAAGGACAAACACAACTTATTTCTCATTCCTTTCAAAGCAGTGGTGATGATGTCCTCAGACCTGGGGTTTTGATATTCTTGCTCGAAATCAGTTACCAGTGCACTGTGCAAATCTGCCCCAGGGAACTACAAACCATCATTATCCTTTACATCATTAACACAGTAAAACTTCTCACTATAAGGAAAGACAGTAGCAGCAGTTAACACTTATCCCTAAATCTTGGCAGGAAAACTTATCCTTTATAAGTTCCTATTTCATGTAACCTCCAGATAATGTAACAACGGTAAGTTTCATTCTAGAATTTAGTTGCTTCTATTGTAAAGAAAAAAAATTCAATGGCAATTTTATGTAGAGTTTGAGAAAATGTGAGCTAATTTGCTTTTAAGATCTCCAATCAGAAGTTTTAACTACTTTAAACACACCTCTCTCTCTCAAACATGTAATGTGGAATTCTCACACCTCTCTCTTTCAAACATGTAATTGGTATGAGGTTTTGCCACATTTCTTTTTTCAATAGCACACATTGTAATTGAAGCTTATTTCTTCTTCAACAGCAAATGTAGACTATACAGTTTCAGTTCCCATGTAGTTCTGCAAAACAAAGGTACAAAACAAATGCCCCTTCTCACACATGAGTCAGGCATGGAAAACCTTTCATGAAAGGCACATCCAGATCTTCACATCCAGGTTGCTTATATGAAAGTCTGGATAAAATTATACCTTTTATTTCTGCCCCTAAATATCACATCCACACTGCTTTGGACTGTGCTGGACCAGGAACACTTCATTTGAAGCTCTACTGACATCAAAGAAAGTACTTAATTTTTCACAACTTAAAATGAACCGTTTTCAACGGACAGGAGAATCCCAGCATGAATTGCATAGTTCTATTCGTGTACCATTTGGAAAGATTTCCTTGGCCTACCACAATTAAAAAGTTGCCACTTGACAAACACCATGTAGATGTTCTGCTTGGAAGGGTGATTTGAAGCACACTTGACTCTTGATGTAGAAAATAAAATGAAAAACCCACACAGAAATAACCGCATGTCTACATTTTATTGCAATCAGCCAAAAAACAATCAGAGAAAAACGTATTTGTCTTTTCTGTACTTCTAATCATAAAAACAACCTTCATTTGAGGCCTGTAATTAACCTTTTTGTATTACTGCAATTTGCTGAAAATCAGAAAAACTGGAACATGAAACTGAGCTTACAAATGTTCTTGCTTATGCACAAGGAAATGCATCATGCAGCATCAGAGATTTCATTATAGCAATATTTTCCTTCTCTGTTTTTCTCTTTGGATCTTTGCCCTTCTGTAATTATACAACATTAATTCCTCCTCAAACAAAAAGCCAGATGTTTGCAGGCTCTGAGCTCAGACTGATCTGCTGCTAAAAGCTTCAAGTCCAGCATTAGCTATTAATGGGTGTCTTCCTTCCATTAACCTGGACACAGGTAGCACTCCCAGAAGGAGCTGTCAGCATCCAGCTTTGAATTCTATTTTCTAGGAAAACCAGCTATAAGACCATGGTCAGAGTCTGGACATGTTCTCAAACTAACATTAAATACACAATCAGATAAGATTTGGGTTAGTTTTGTTTTGCTGCAAACCCATTCTGGCACAGCCAAAAGGCTGCTTCCATGAATTAATTTAATTATTACTATGAAAGCTAATTTGTAAACCCTGCTTTTCATTACAGCAGTGGTGTGGAGGGTGGGCCCAGAGCACTGAGATTAGATCCAGCCAATTACACTGAAAGCTGTTCTCCAAGGCTGTGTCAAAGACAGAATTCCACCTGTCTGTCACCTGTGTGTGAGAGCACTGGAAGGGGGTCCCAGGGCTCTGCTGGTGGCATCCTGCAGCAGAAACCTGAGGTACAGCTGACATTTGGTCCTTTTTCTCAGACATTCTTATCTCACCTATTCTGTGGAGAACCTAAGTTGTTTAGCCACTCTGTTTTCCCTTTCCAGGGAAGATCAGTGGGAACAATCCCCGCAGGTGCCCCAGTGTCCTCCAGAGGGATCTGACACAAGCTGGTTTGTGGGCCAGAGGGCACCAGAACTTTGCCAAGGGATAAAATAAAGGCTTGGACCAAGCACAAAGACCACACAAGTATTGACTGACTGATCAGGCCTGGCAGAAACGTAGCCAACAAATCTCAGGTAGAAGCCAGGCTTCTCCACCACACCAGAACAAAATAACTTTGTTTTCCTTTGGTAATTTTTCCATATCCTTAAAAATAGAATGCCATTTAAAAAGAGGAAATGACATTTCCACTATCCATTTTCTAGACCTTTCTGAAGTTGCTATGTATGAAACACCACATTAATAACACACACTCTGCTAATGGCAGCTTTTTAATGCTGTTACAAGAGGCTGTTTCTGCTGTACTAGCATCTATGAATACAAAGGAATGCATCAGAAATAACAGAAATATAAGGAAACACTTAAAATTAAATTGTAGTGGATCGAGATTAGACTAGTGCTTCTATTCCCTTTGGGTACATTTGTAACATTTAATCTAATCATCATTCAGCAGTAGATACAATTCCAGACTACATCAAAGCAACTAAAATACTGCTTTGATGGTTTAATAGTAGCTGGCAGTGTAATGACAGGTGGCCAGAACCACAACCTAATTTGAAACAAGCTTCAAGGGTGGTTGAAGACACAGCTCTGAGTTCTGTGAAGCATATTTCTTTGAATAAAGTGAGAAATTCAGTTGAGATCACAGCACAGTAAATTTTGAGTGCTGTGCTTGCTATGCCTTCCTCATTGTGACTGCCCTTGGAACCTGCTGCAGTGAGTGTGTTATTCAACAACAGTAATGTTGCTGCTTGCTTAGGACATTTTAGTACTCTTAGTACTCTTTTTGTGTTAATTTAAGAGGATGAACAAAAATTCTCATTGTAGGTGTTCTAAATAACATCACACAATTGCTTTGGCAACTGGGCATGGGCTCGGGAGAAGCTGAATTAGGAGAAACAAAGCTCCATCACCAGCTTTGTCGTGGCTTTCATTGCCATGCCCTCATCCCTGGACTTCTGTTGGGAAATATCCCAAGCACCCATTTTCCTGAGAATTCATGAAAATGCATTTTCTGCGGTTACTTTTCGTAAGTCTGCTTTGGAAATTCTTCTCCAGCAAAAGCTGGTACCTTAACTGTAAGATTGCCAAAACAGCAGAAGATTAATTACATGAACTAGAAGCTAAAATTACAAGGTACAACAAAAATCACTCATCTACTTCAAAGTTTCACAGTGGATGAGGCTTTCAAAATATTATGGGTTTGTTATATGAGGAAATACCTGGGGTTTTTTGCATGCAGAAATAGTGTACATCGTTTCTAAGCTTAATCACAACAAAGAACCATCAGGTAGCAAAGGCATTACTCAGATATTCAGAGAGGCAGAATTTAACACCGTGCTATGCAAAGGAGGCTCTGAAGTCACCAGAGGTCTTTCATGATTCTTAGTGCAGCACTCAGAGCAGCTTTCTTTTTATTAGGAAAAGATATTCCCCCTTCACTAATAGTAGCAAAATATACTTACCTTTCAAAATATTATCTGTAAGACTTTAAAAGACACCTGCTTTGAAATTCAGCAGGTTTCTTGAGGGAAATAGTGTAAAACATAACATATTAAAAGGCCCTTTCATGAAGCCATGAATTAGAGCTAGTTGTTATCAAAATTCTGAGCATTCACGTAGCAGAGAAAAAATTTGCAAGAATTAATTGGTAGAGACAAAAACTGCTTTTCAAAAACCTGTAAGCTGAAGTGAATCAGGAAATCAATCTCTTACATATGTTTTATCAAAACAACAGGGGCATATTTCTAGAAATAAACTATAAAGATGACTTTATCTTGGAGGGTTCGGCTTCTTATCTGGACAATTGTTCTGGGTGTAATCATCAACTGTGAAAGGTATTTTTTAATAAAAATTACTGCCCAGCAACACATTGGTATTTACTGCAAGTCAATTTACCAAGTCATGACACTGAAATAAAGCTTAAACTTCAGTTAAATGAGTTGTCCCTAAAATTGTTGTAAAAATTAATGTTGTAAAAATTAATCTCTGCCCTTCTGAAGTTCCTTTCTTCCTACTGTTTTTTGCAAACTGTGACAAAGGAGACAACTTATGAGATTGAAGAGCTTCACATTTTTGCTGTATACTCTACTTCATAAAGCCCTCCTCTCCATCAGACGTTTTTGCATTATAACATTTAAGAGTTTCACCATGGAGGCCGAAAAAGAAGCAGTTTTTCCCGGTAGTTTGGTTTTGAAATGGTGTGGAATTTCAGTGGAAAAGTGTGGCCTGATCAATATAATTACACACACTAGAAACAGCTCAACCTGTTTTACCTTAAAACATACTTTGTTTTGAAACTTATCTTGTCCTTCAAATCACTGCAAAACACATCACCTTGTAAGTAAAATATTTTAAAAGCACTTTATTGCACTGTGTTATATAATATCAAAAAAGGGATTTATTTACAGCTCTTCAAAATCCCAGTGGATGACAAAGTGCACACAGCAGAGGAGGTGTTGCTATGCTATGAATTACACAGCTTTCCAGCTCAGGAGTTTGTGACTAATTAAGAAAGCCTTAGAAGAGTAGAAAGGCCAATGACACTGCACAGGCTGTCAAGGGATCGATATTTTTGTTAAGGGATCAAGTTTTTCTGTGCATATTTTCAGGTTGTTGGCAATTAATGATCCTGCTCTTGCAAGAAACCTTCTGGATCACCCGGGAATGCTGATATTCGACTCCTGTTTTAGAGAAAACAGCCTGCACTTTCTAGCCCATGGTTGGAGGACTGCACTGTGCTCTGGCTGATCCTCACCTAGAAATCCTTCTCACTGGCCATTTTTCACTTTGCCTCTGATGTATTGGAAGACAGGAGTGAAGTGACTTATCCAGACAATGAAAAAAAAAGGAACTCTAACTTAAAATTTAAAAACTCGACTACTAGGATCCATTTAGGTAGTTATCACATTTAGGAAAGTTTTAAAATAGGCAAGAAGTTATAACCTCTAGTCTTAAGGCAGATAAAATACATAAACCTACATCGTGTTTTAAAAAAACCTTCAGGATTTTGCCCTCACCAAGTATGTTTGTTTGTCAGCAATGAAAACACTGAAGTTCTCGCCAGGAGAATTTCTATTTGGCTTCTCCCAGATGACAGAAGCCAAATAGAAATGCTGAGTGACTCAATGGCACCATTCTGTTCCACCACACAAACGGGTGTGGGGGTGTGAAACAGAATGCTGACGTTTCTGCTGATTTTCTTTCAACCTAAACCAAAAGAAAACAAAGTCTTTGATAATTGGAAGTCTGGTCCCACTAAAACTCAAGTGGTGGCATCCTTCCACAGCTTTTAACAGTGGTTATCCCAACACAGAGACCATTTCTGCACAACTGGAATTGCAGCTCCCAAGGAACCCAACAATTTTGCAATCCCGGCCATCACCAGGAGCTCACCATGTGCAACAGAGGTCTTTAAACATACAATAAACTCTCATTCTGATTTATGTTGCATCTTCAAAGACTGCCACCACAGACCTGTGGAAACCTTGGGCTTCACTTGAACTCTGGAGGACAGGATAAATGTTCACGCCACATTTTTGATCTTTTAAAGTGCTGTACTCAGGAACGCTCACAACTGAGGGTGAACTGCAGGGGTTCTGACAAGAACTGCTGAAGTTTAATTGTTACTTGAAATGACCAATTAAAATAAGGGAGTTTCCTAAAGCCTTTTTCTCCTAGTTACAGTTAATTCTGTCACGTGCCCTCATTTTCCACCTGGGGACCATGACCCAGCTCCCAACCCATTCTCTTCTTAGATAACTTCTAACAGGGAACTCGCTCTCAAGTGAAGCTGTGTGCTCAGTTCTTTACATACCTGCCAGGAAACTATGATATAAAATTTACAACCTCATTTTACTGACCAATACTTAATGCCAATCTTACACTTCCCAGAAAAGCACCCCAAAACAAACCCCAAGAACCTTGAACATTAGTTATATAGTCTTTGCTTAATTTTCTTGAGCAATTAGCAGGTTACCCTTTGTTTTAATTTCTTTCTTGAAATCTAATTATTCCATATGTCCTTTCACATTTTGTCTGATTTGCAATTGTATTTCTCATTATCATTTTGTGAGGATATGCTGCTATTTCCTCCGGTTTCATTCTCTCTTTTATGTTTCACTTGTACAAAATTAATTACATTGTACCTTCAAGCATAATTTTAACAGTGTCTCCGTTGCACTGTGTCTGCCTTTAATTAATGCTCTTCTAATGTAGGTTTTAGAGCCAAATGGTGCAATATTCTGAGCATCAAAGAAACAAAAGATCTAACAAAGCTGAAATGAAAGAAGCAGACAAAGCAGCAGACAATGTATTCTCATCTGAAAAATGTCACTGCAATTTTATTTGAGATAGTAGAACCAAAGAAGATTGTTTCTACTTTTTCCACATTCATCACTAAACTTTGTGGTAAGGCTCACTCCAATCTGGGACTAAATCTGTAACTTATGAAATGAGATTAATTTCTCAATTGTCTGCCTATCTGTTACAACTCTCTAATCCACATCTCTCTGGTAGGATTTATTTTATTGTTTTAAAGACCCAGCAAGTCTTGGAGCTCCCCCATCAAACACAATATTCATGTGCTCTCCCCACAAAAACTGAGGCAAATTACACTCCATTTGTCTCTTGGCTGCCAGTTCAAGAGGGCAATAGGAAAGGAATATTCCATGGACTGGCCTATGTGCCCTTTTTTTCAGAAATGCAGTGTTTGCTCACCGTTGATCCAATACTTATTCAACCAGGAACTTAAAGCTACCACAGACACTGAGGTAATAATTGTAGTTATGCAGAGCTCTGGGTATTTTAGACTCATTCTGATCTTTGGTTTTCAGGGACTTCAAAGCAAAGCCTTGGGTGTTTCCTGCTTCTATTAGGCACAAAGTAGATTTTACTGAGGTCAGGGGTTTTCTTATCACATTAAGCTTTTGAAATTAATTTCCAATAGATAGCAATTATGAGCAAAATTGAGCTTTTAAAACTTTCTGATTGTAAAAGCCAATTCTTCCTGCTGTATACAGCTATTTACTTTAGTGAACTGAGCTAAGTTCCAAGATCTGAAGTGCACTTTCAGTTAGATATTTAGATAAAAATGACAACAGAATGAATGAAAAATAAGTATCTTTCACAGCTGCAGAACCTATTCAGCAGCAATGCGTGTGTGTGTACATATGTATATATATATAATATATATATACACATTGCAGTGACTTTATTATGCACAAAGGTGGTGCCTGGTTTTCAATAAAACCATTTCCTGGGCCATAATAAGCAGAATATTTGAGAAGGAGTTCATTATAGGTAATTAAAGCATTAGGGATTTAGTTTTGTTGGATGGAGGCACTCAGATTTAAAACAAAAGTGCATTACTCAATTTGGGGATTTACGTCTGTGAGTTAAAGGGGTCAAGTTAAAATAATTTTCACTTGAAAAGGAGGGGGGGGTTTGTCTGAGGATTACTGCAATGGGATATATTTTTAATGGGGACAAAGCCTGTCCAGGGATTCACATGAATGGCTATCAACGACTTTGATCAGCACTGTATCCCCACATCAAAAGACACAGCTAATTCCAAACCAGTTTTGCTCATTGTTTGATAAGCACTAGTCACTTAAAATAAAGTTTGCATGCTTCAATCGCCTGCCTACATCGATCTGAATTATGCAAAAGTCACTTGAAATCTACGTTCCTGGATTTTTATTTGTTTAATTTTATGAAGAAAAGCAAGCTTTGAAGCACTGTACGTAGGAAAGAATCAAATAAGCTTTGTAACAGAATCAGAGGTAAAAGAAACAAAACTAGGTGGGTCATATTTAGAGCTTTGCAGACTTGACAATGTCTTTAAGGTGAAGGAATAATACAGTTAGGCAAAGTTCTCCCTTTCATGGTCTTATAATGTCAAGAGAACAGCATTTCAAAGCGAGACATTACACGGGCTCGTTCTTTTCAAGAACACAAAATCTTTGATTTCAGAAACAAATGAAAGGAAAAAAGTGACTCTGAAACAAAGCACTCCCCAAATGTATATTTTTAGTGCCACGTGTTCAGACTAAAGGGCCACATGCCCTCACATTACTTAACGCAGGAAAAAAGGCATTTCCAAACCACCTTTGAAATTCCAGTTCTTAGACAGTAAATTTGAAACTGGGCAGTAGACAGAGGCCAGAGCCACATTTTGAAACATTAAATAACTTTAAAAAACCTTTTGTATTTCAATTTTGCTTTTATCCCTGAATCTTTTTCTTTGAAGATTTAACAATGGACCGTCTTTTTTTCTCCTGCAGCTTCATTCTAAATCCTAAAGGGCCACTTTCCATACAGTCAAAAATACAAAGACCAAAATGTTCAGAGAAAATAAAGATGGAATTTAAATCACTTGCATACATCGTAAATGTGGTTGAATTACACTCTTCTCCCTTTAACCTCTGCTAATATTTGTTCTAACAAAGGCAGCAGTAGTAAGTGTTTTATCACTGTGAATCCAGAATATATTCCTTTTGCCTCAATATCATTGCAATGAGAACTTCCCCATAAATGCATTTTGTGCCTCAATAACTTCTGCTGTTCGTGGGACAAGCATCGATAAATGCAACGTTCCACAGGAAGAATGACGCTCTTTAGGCAGGATTACACCCCAGCTTCAGAGTGTTCTCAGAACTTCCTGTCAGAGGGCAGATAAAGCCCAGAGCCTCAGGGGATCCAGCACTGATGCTCCCTGCCCCAGTCTGGCAAAGCGGGCAGGTCCCCTTTCCATCTCTAGGAATAAACCGTGCTGTGAGCGCTGCTCCATTTGTTTGTTTGCTCACTCAGGCTCATTGCACACACCAGATCAACTTTACATCTTGCATTGCACCAAGTAGAGATCTTCAAAAATATTTTTTAAAGTACCACCAGCTTTTAACTTTCATCTCTTTTTTAAGAGCTGTTGGTGCCTGAGCTGCAAAGTTCAAGATGCAGATGTTCTGTCCTTCAAGTCCCATGAATGCTGATTTCTGGAACTGCAAAGCCTGCTTTGACAAGAACAGAGATTCCACAGGCAGAGCTTGAGGGTTTTTTTCTGTGAGTGGAATAAGAGTAGAGACAGACACTGCAGCTTTCAAAAAAGAGCTGTCCAAATTTGACTCTAATTGAATGCGGACAAGTTTAAAGCAAAAAAAAGCAAAGTGGTTTTACCTGAACTCAAACCTCTGGCTTTAAGAGGACCACTTCACATATATTCAGCTTTTACATTCTCCCACATTCTTCCAAAGTGTTTGTATTTCTACTCCCACAGCCCTTGAGACAGCACAGAAATATTTGTACTCTCCAGCCATGAGGGGAAAAAAAAAGGGGCATCAGATTCTATAGTCATTTTTACTATTGATCACTTAGAAACTAGTAATGAAGAGTGGATTATGCCTCTGGTAATCACTCATTTCAAACCCCACCCAGTTTAACTCCATAACCTTACAGTATTTCATTAGAACGCTCTTCAATACTCATTATTTTACCATTGTAAATTGCTTTTCTTTTTGATGATGCCTATAAGAAAGAAAATGTAAGGACATTTTGAAGATCCAGGGACATGTGAGAGCAGCAGCAGCTGTGTGACATTATTCACTTCAGTAAATGAACCAGTGTGCACCCTTTGATGTATTGCTGTGATAAGGTCACTCTCAGCACCAAGGGACAGGTAGCTGCTTTCTTAAGTACTTGCTGGAGTCTTTGAGAATAAAGAGGACATTCTATAGCTCCCTACTTCCTATTATTGCTTGAGTCACTTGAGTCTCATCAGCAGCGCAACAAGGCAATTGCCACCCAGCACGGAGTGGGATTTAGGGTTCTAAAGGTCACTAATTCTGGCAAAAACCCTAATTCTGTCTTTATGGTCAACCATGTCACAGTACTCCTCACAGCAAAATAACTACCAGTACCCAGTGATATAAACATCATCAGTGGTGTGGAATATGAGTCATTTGTCACCCTCAGTACTGATATCCAATTTAAACTATTCAGGCACTTGAACCACCCTCTTGTCTAACTTAAATTACGTGTTGGAAACTCAATTGTTTGGTGAATGAGTTCAGTTTGGTGAATGTTCATTTGCTCCAAAGCAGAGATGGATATCTGTGGTCTATAAGCTGTGTTAAACAATCATTTATGGGTACATGATACCTATATTAGCCAAAACATTAATGAGTCTGTGATTTAAGACATTAATTACTTTTCCACCTATTGAAGGGGCTTATTTGACTGAATTCATTCTCAGTTTCTAATTTCTTTTTCACAGTAGCACTGTAGGCAAGCTACACCCTCCTCCACTGAGCCTAACTTTATTCATTTAGGAGTCTAACCCTAAAATAAGAAAATGAATACTCATTTCCAATATTGAATAATTTTAAGGTACTGAAAACACCACATATTTGAATCAAAGTTGCCTATATAAAACATACCTGAAGAAAAACTACTTAAAACAAGAAATCTGTATTTAACAGGCTTCTGGGGGAATTTAGTTGGCAGATGTCTGTATCCCAGACATATGCAAGGAGAGGTCCAAAATAAATAAATAAATCAGCTACAGGTATTGGCATCACAGCTTGATTTATTTTTTTCCCAGCAACGATTTTACAGCTATTATAGCCTTATGGAAATGACTTTTAGCTACTATTCTGTGAAAGGAAGATGTTTTCATCGGGGCCCAGCTCTGAAGTCAGCTTTGTCTTGTGCAGAAATACTTCAGCGTTACCAAGAATTTCCTTTAATTGGGCACAGCATGAAAATATCTTCTTAGCCCTCCCAGTACCGGTGTGAACTCTCCCCCTCCAGCATCCAAGAGCTCCAGACTCCTCGGGACTGTCTCACACTCAGTTGGCTGCTGCAGCTCTGCTCCGACACGATGCTGATGAAGCTGTCTGTTTTTCCACAGTGCAGTACCACTGCTTCAGTTGCCACTGACTAAGAAGTGACATCAGGTCACTGAAGGGAAAGTCAGAGGGTATGGATGGCTCAGGTCATGTTTGAACATGGGGAGAAAGAGAAAACACAGAAGTCTTTAAAGCAGGGGAGCTGTGTGCATCCCTGTCTGCGTTCCCTGCTCCTGCACATGCACATTTCAGGCTCTGTGGAAGAAGATACCAGAGAAATACTTCAGTAGCTTCAAAAATACACCACAGCAAAATACCAAAGCTTCAAAATGAGTGAAGTGGCAGACTGGATATAACTGAACAACTTCAGCCCAATGAAAAAAATGATGATGGAGTTAAATCCAGTCTTTCTGGCAGCAGTTAATTGAAGAACTGTGACTGTGTTTTGTACCCAGCTAAAGCAGGGTCTTAAAACAACCCCTCAGCATGAATTACTTTCAGATAGTTGGGAAAACTTGCAGCACTTGGGAGTTAATTTCTAACTTTCTCACGTTTAGCACATGTACATAAGTTCTGGTGTGCTTTGATCTTTTCCTTTACAAGATAGAGGCTGATATTACTGCACAGTTTCTAAAAGAAAAATTAAAGGAAATTAAAGGCACCACTAAAACATGGGTTGGTTTTTTTATATACTAAAAGAACTCAACTGGGATAAAACATTTCTTTGGCTCAAAATGGAACTGATCAATTGTTCAACAATTGGAATTCATGCAGTCTTATTTAATGATGTGCTCTAATGGCAGCCTTTTTATGCTTCATTTCCCAATGGCAGCATACAATGACACAGAGGAAAAGCCATGTAATGTGCTGTAACAACGTCATGGATTGTTGCTAAGATTTAAGGGAAAAAAAGTGGTGCCAAACTGTTAACACTCCTAAGGAAGCAGGCTGATGGATGGATGGTCTGTGCAAAGTGACCCTGAGTGGGAACGAAATCCGTTCTTCTGTGGCTGCACAGAGACACTCACTTGCATTTGAAAACAAATTAATTTCAGGCCCCAGGGCCTTGCTTTTCTGAGGAGTTTTACAGGCCTGGCAATTCCTACATCTTTATCTTCAACATGTTCACTACTCTACACATCAATAAAACTCCGTTTCCACATTTGGATGTTCATCCAAAATTATCTGATTTGCTAATTGCCCTGAACGTTTCAATGTGAGCATAATATCAAAGGCTGGTTTATTACAAAAAGACAAGATTGTGATACTTGTGGAGCATTTCCAGATGAAAGCTGAAATAAGCAACATCGCATTCAACTTCTCTGTTACTCTGTTTTACTCAAGACATGTAAATTCTTCTAATAAGAGGGATAGAGGGAAACATTTGGGCACTTCAAGGTCAGCATTTACTTTTGAAACCTATGTATAAAATCAAAAACCATGCTGTTGATGTTAAGATGTCAGAAAGCTGAAAACCTTAACCAACAAAAGGAAAGATCTTGGGCATAATCTCTGGAAATGGTGAGATGGATGCTCACTTAGTACAGAGCTGCAATAAAACCCTTGCTCACACTGCAGAGGGTTCATACACAAAGGTTTTTAGGTTCATCTGGGGAGAGCTGCCAAGCAATCTGAAGTTGTGCTGCAGTGACCAATGACAATATCACACGGAGGACCTTAATTCCTTTTTCTTAATTCTGATGCTGTTATTAAAACGCATTCCCCCTTTGAAACAGCACTGGGACATCAACCGCTCCTTCTTGCACAACATTTTGATCCCTTGATAGAAATCAAACATTTACTGCTGAGTGCTCAGAGGCCACACTTCCTTTGACTCTGCAACAAATGAGCTCTCTGCCATTAGCTGAACTCACTCCCTTCCCTCTGCAGAATGGTCTCACAGTCCTTTCAGGGGCTGTTTTCCTTTAAGCCCTCTCCTGTTTGTCCCTGGCAGCTGAAAAAAGTACATGAATTTTCATGTCCTGAGCAAAGTAAAAACTCAGCTTCTTATCTACCCCTTTGTAGCAATGAAAGCTGAGCACCTTTCTGAGCCCTTGTGTCATAGATGCATTTATTATGTGTACAGCTTTTAAAGCACATCAGTCTGTACATGTGAATGAACACCCCACACAAGCAATGAGCTTTCACTATGGAACTGCAAAGTTAATCATCCCTTTGATAAATCAGTCATATCATTTAACAAAGAAGTCTCACATTTTGTCTAGAAAAGGGCTTTTTACTTTTTTATTTGAGTCCTAATTTGCCATTAAGAGAAAGATACATTCTGCTTTGTCGAACTTAGATTTATATAACATGCTCCCATTTTAAATCTCTAAAGGTATCTTCACTCAAAGTCACAGTACATTTAACTAACAGTTTCATTTCAGCCCAAGATCTAAAGGAACTAACATATTTATTAAAGCATTTTGATCATTCAGAGACAGATTAATAAGAAGCTAGTGACAGTTCAGCATGATAAAATGAGCCAATAAACAGCAATGTGTGCTGACGTTAGATATACTGATCCACAAATAATATAATACATATTTGGTTTGTCACAAAGAAAAATCACTTGAAAAAGCCACTGCCATGATTAAATACTTTCTGCTATCTCAAAATTTCTATATTCTACACAAGTTTTCCTTACAAATTCCCTCAACAAATAAACCCAGCAAGTCTTTTTTATACATAAGGAAATCACAGCTTTGTATGATATCAATACAGAATAATGAGTCAAAATGCAGCATGAAAAGGGTTTAAATATTGTATGGATTTTTGGGGTAAAAATAGAGCACTAGATGCCACAAGTGTTCAGCGTTCATTCACTCTAAAACAGATATTCAGGCTTGCCTGACTAGCTGTCATTTACCTACCTATGAATTATTATTTGTATTATGCATTTGTTTTACAGTAACATCTCAGAAATTCAAATTTTTTAATGCAGTTGTCAGTAACAATAGGGCCCCAAGGTTTAGATCTGGGATATTCTTTCCCATCCAACAACTTTCTCTATTAGAGCTCATCCTCTGTCACTGCTCCTGTTTATCCATTGCTTCATATCAAGTCAGGGTGAAGCTTGGGAAATACATACACACACTTCAGACACATTTCTGCCACTAAACATTGAATAATGGAGTCAATTGTTTTCTCATTTTCACTGTTTATACATCAGTGCTGCCAAATGGCTTTCCCGATGTCCATTGTGATTTATGATGTGAGAGAATACTAAAACTAATTTATACTAATAAATGCAAACAGCCCCATTAACATCAACGCATATCCTAATTTACACCACCAAAGAATCCATACTGGTATACTTAGAGCAATTTCAGAGTATTGCCTAATGAAGATAAAAGGTCATTGTACAAACTAGCAGTGATGGAAAGTTTACAGCAGTCATCCCAGGGTTCCAAATGCTGTACATAAAACTTAATGTAGTGTACTGCATTATACACTAACGCTTAAAATAATGGCTCCTGAGATTCTGGTTATAATGATCCTGATCTAAATGTGAGAATAACTTAATACAATTTTTCCTCCAGCCTCTACTTCCTAATCTACTTTATCTCTCTTCATCCAACCCATCAGGCTGATAGGAGCTTAGACTGATAGGAGGACCTGGAACGGCCCCTGCAAGCAACGAGCACACTCATTCCTTCTCACATCAAGACTCACGTTTCTTTTCTCTGGCATGGATGTGACAGTATCAGTTAATTTTGTTACATTGAAACACTCACCCCACAACAAAACAGTGCACAGCACGCAGGAAGAAGCAATAGTTGAAATTGTAAGAGAATAAATAAAATAATTAACCCGCCAAAATAATTTCAATTTTGTTTACTAATGGTTTTTGACTTCGGCCCAGAACAGTGTTAAATTCATACTCTAGAACGTCAGCTTACTGTTGAGGTTTCTTGTTTGCTTTCTTTTTCATTGTTGTTTTTCTTTTCCCTATCCAAGAATTCAGAAGAGCACAGATGACCTAGGTGGTGCTGAGCTGATGTTGGCACACAAGCCAAATTATCTTTCTTAAACAACTACAGGTGTATCACCAGGACCAGCCTTTCTTGAGGGGAAATATTTGGATGTATTCCTCTCTTTTCTTCTGGTGGCATAGAAATTAGACATTTCAAAACTATGTGAGAGTATCTTATACTTTAGAGACAATTTAGAGAGTTGCTAAGCTTTTTTAGCACTAGGAAAAGACAACAGCAGTATTAATATTTTGCTGTTTTATTGTGCTTAAATTTATTTCCCTACTTAGAAAGTTCTCTTATCTGTAATTTCTCAGCAGTGCACAATGTTAATTAAGATATGCTTCCACTATCCCAGTCAACCAGAGCCTGGTTCTCCATATGAACATTCAGGAAGGAGACAGATGAAAGGGTCTGATCCAAAGTCAACTGCAGCTAATGCAAAAAGTCCTGCTAGTCCCATTGGCAATTTCTCAGCTGCATTGTTCTGGCAATTAAAAGCAGATGGGTGCTGGAAAGCCAGCCCTGGTGACCAACACCTAACCCAGGGTCACATAATGAGTCTGGCTCAGACCAGAGAATAGAACTCAAATCTACTGAATTTCTACCCAGGGGTTTAATCACAAAACCACTACTCTTAATTTAAAATCAAGAGGTTTTGAAAGAAATATTAGTAAGGTGCAAATTTTTGACTTCAGGGGAATATATCATTATTCAGTTAATCATTTTTTTTTAAATCTCAGACCAAATAAGTAACCAATGTTCTTTGCTATTGTGTTAATTAAGGATTTTTATTCATACCTCTAAGCAATACACTAACCTCTAAATGATGTTCCAACTGCAGTCTGAACAGGAGCAAAACTAAAGTACAATTAAGGTTTGCAGATCTGCCTATATTGTAGCTTTTTAGCCGTAACCTTTCCACCCTGTTCTGTAATTAGTGAACCAGCTCATAAGTTCTCCAGACACAGACATTTGTGAGTAGTTCAAAGTTTCTTTGCAAGCTCTGGAGCAGCAATTCCAAGGATGTAAAGCAGTTCTGAACCAGTGAAGGAGCACTCCCACATGCAGCACCTGCCTACCTGGCTCCCCTTTGCAGCAATTGAGATTTTTTCTCCCCCATCTCTCTTGCTTATCAGGCCACAGGTTCCAAGTCAATAAAACACAAGGTTTTTTTACCTTTCAGATTTCTCACACAGCCCAGCTCTCTTATGTCTGTTTTTACTCCTGTTCCCCACTCAGCAGAATAAACCAGGTCTGCATCTCTTTTGAACATAACTGCAGGCAGAAGCAGCTCCCCTCACACCTCAGCTCCTTCAGCAGCAAATTCCAACAAGGACCCACGAGCCAGAACAACCTGAAAGCCACACACAGGACTGAAGATGCAACCACCACTTACAGTATTTCTGTGGCAGTTTGTGAAACCAGGGCTTGTAGGTTAAAATCCACACCCCTTTGTGTCTCTGGAGCTTATAGCCAGGGATTTACAAACCAGTTCCCACATGAGGGTGGCTGACCAAAAACCAGACACCTGATGTACCATCCTCAGGCTCTGGCTGCCCACGTGTGTCCCCTCCCAGAGTGTCTGAGATGCTTCTTGGAAATGTTTGGCCTGTTACACGTTATACCAGGTTTGTGATGTTTATATGAAATACCTGTTTATGATCAGAATACAGCACTTACCCATGATTACTTCATAAATCCCAGCAATTAAAAAAAATCTCCAACAAGCAATTCTGAAAATGCATTAAGAATGTAGTCTCTGGGTTTTTTTGTTTGGTTCAGAATAAACCTTTTCTTTGCCTTTCACATGGAGCTTTTAGAGTACACTTGAGTCACACTTTCATACAGTTCTCCAGAACCTGAGAGCTAGCAATATAAGGATTTTTAAATTGAAGTTGGGATTCTCAAATAATCTTAAGAGCCTGAGAACTGGGGCTGTAGGAGAAATAAACATCACCGATCTAAATATCATGAATCTGATAACACTGCACAGGGATAAACCAGAGATTTATAGGTGAAAGGAATAAGGGAGAAAAGCACAAGATGAAAATAAACATGTAGCTTTCTAGTTTATTTAGTTTTTCTTTTCAGCATACTGATTAGGGAAAAAATGGAAAGTTGCTGATGAGAACGTAAAGGGAGAACTGATGCAAGTGTTTTGTTTGGGGAGGTTTGTGCTTATCTGCTGCAAGTGAAATGGCTTGTTCTGAGTGTGGGTGAGAAGTGGGGCATGGTTATAACCAAAGGACAGCTCTGGCTGTGCCAGACTGTTTGGCTGCTTATTTGCTACCGTAGTTTGACCACATAAACTGTTTATGCCACTGTGTTGGATATCCTCTCGTATTTCTGAGAAAACAAGTTCCTTAAACAGCCTTTCCTTTGCAGTCCCTAATTGCAAAGCACAATAGAAATCAGATCAAAATGTATCAGATTTACCCTGTGCCTTCAGTGTTAAAAGAGGAGTAAAAATGCTACCCTGATGTAGTAAAAACACATATGCTGTTACTTTCTTTGGTTTTGTTTTCTTGGAGTTCTGTGAACAAAGACAGAGTTACTGCACAGGTGGCTTTGTGCAAGCTGTTCTCTCAAACCTGTCAAGGTGCCTTTTGGGTTTGTGGTAACACCTGGAAAAGCAGGAGCACCCATTTCCCAAGTAGAAGGCAAACAGGGATCTCCAGCAGGCTCCTGTATTCTGTGTGGCCTCTACAACCAGGATTTTATCATCAATCAGAGCTAGTGAAATAAGCTCTAGATAAATGATAAAACTTTTAAAATATTAATGCAGCCATCATTGCACGAGGCTTGGGTTTTATCAAACTGATAATACTTCTTGATAATACTTCTTTCTTGGGAAACCACCCCATATCCAGGCCAGTTATCCCAGCCTAACATAATTGTTTTCGTATGACTTAAAGTGCCACTCACATAAAACTTAGAACAATTGCATTGATTTTTGGATAGAAACTCCCCTATTTTGTCCATCCACAAATTAAGAGTAATGGTGAAAAACGTAAGGAGTTTCGTGAAAAATGAAGCTTCTGTATTCTTACCATGGGGTTTTTTTTTAAAAGTCGTCAAAACCCAGATGTTTCATTCTACACACCTTTAGGTCAGCTATTGGAAAGTAACTTGGATCTCAATAGGGTGTCCTGAGGCAAAGACTCCTGTCAAAATTGAGGGCAGTAGATGAGAACTCCCTGAGCAGCCTGGAGACAGGTCTTCCAAAACTCTGTTTGCAGGTTTGTTATCGGTTTGCTGTAATTGCCCAGACAAATCTTCCTCTTGTCTCTCCACCTGACTATAACATTGGAACACTAAGGGCCTTCAGATATTGCATGTGTGAATTTTACTTATTTAATACTTTTTAAATGCTCTAAAAGCCCTAACTATTTTTATTGAAAGTATTTTGGAAGCTGAATAACTTTATTTGTGCTAATTATATGAATTTATAGGAGTGATGTGCTGTATGAGACAAGTACTGAGGCATAATATGATTTAACTTTTGCTTTACACAGCTTTTGCTATTAATTTGATTATTTCCCACTGAACAATGTAGTTCACTAGACGTTAAAATAAGACTAAATTTGCTTGGTAGGGGAATAAAAAGGAAATGATCCTTCAGGCAGTGGCCCTGGGGTTATGCTGATTTCACTCGTTTATTTTATACCATTTTGCTGGTAAAGTGTTTTGAAGAAAAAAATTTTTAATCTTTTGTCCAGGAAACCTTATTTTCCATTTTTTTTTTTATACACCTTTAGAGTGATTTCTAAGAAAAGAGGACTGCACCATATAAAATGTTTCCCAGTTAGGAACCAGCAAACATAGTGATCATAATATGCTCGGGCTGTGTAGACTTGCATCTGAGAAATACAAATAACTCCCCTTCCAAATTAACATAAGCCAGAAGTCAACTTAGTGGTCTGATGAGGTACTGACAAATTCACATCCTAACCTAAATGACATTTGTCACACTGAAGTAGAAACAATTATTAATAATTTTCATTTCATTAGGAGCACTACAATGAAATGTCAACAACTTCAAAAGTGTAGCAGAAGTGTACAAATTAATTTTGATTTTCTGAAGTGTAATTATTTTTGTAAGTACCACACTGTGTAATCACTTTTGGCGCTATTACTTGTGCAATCAATAACACTTAAATGTACTTAGCTGTTTTCAAACATGGTTTCCTAAGGTCACCCTTTACTGGTGTGGATGTTTCGATGGAAGAACGTAAGGAATCGTTTTTAACTGGTCAAAGATGTAGTGAAATTTAAAAAAAAATATTATTTATGTATATTTTTATTTTTTTATGTTGATTGCCATAAAAAGAGTGCTTGATGTCTTTGATGCAAAAAAAGCCTGCCCTGACTTTGCTGGCGAGTCCATTTCTGTGCTCTGGGTGGCAGCATCAGCTCTCGCTCCTGTGCCTTCACCTCCTGGGGCTCATCCTGCTTTGCAAATGCAACCTGACTGCAGAGTTAATTATATTCCCTTGAGCCAGGCAGTCAGGCCAGATTTGGCCTCACATTAGCCAGATGAATGGTTGGTAACCATCTAGAGAAGTACATCGTTCCCACAAGCTTATTCAGTCCTCAAGTGCCAGCGTCTGTAATGGTTCACAGCCCTGTAATGCTCGAGCACAAAAAGACCCCAAGAACACACAGCCTTGATGGAAAGTTTCTTCCCTACCTCGTGGCTTAAGACTCATGTGGTTTTATTTGCATTCTGATAGGTTTCCTCCGGGTTTGGATGGGAGCATTTTGCTCATGTATTTGTTCATTGTTTTATCAGTTTTCTGGAGATCTCCAGGATGCTCTGGGAACCTTTACCATCCCCTTTACAGCAGGGTAGGAGCAGACATGGTTGGTTGCCAGTTCAGTGTTCAGGTTGGTTTCTGGGATCAACAGCAGTCCCTTGAAGGATCCAGTTTATAATTTAGCCTGAACGGCTCCTGGAGTCTCTTGCTGTAACACAGCTTTCAATTCTAATTTAACTTCATTTCTAGAATCATACCAATGACTTATCCACACTGGAAGACAGAAGCAAAACTGATGTAACCTGGGAGAGGAATGCAGAATGTACTTAAACTACTAAAATTACGAATCCCCTCCATTAAAAATGAAAACCCAATAAAAATAGATTGACATTTCCTGTTGGATTAGTAAATGATCCGTTAGTATAAAGAAGTAAAATCAGCAAAAGTGACTTTATGCCATGAGAAAAAGAAAGTCAGAAAATGTACAAAAAAAGAAGTATCACAGTCAGCAATAACATCTACTGTTATTTGTCATTAAAAATAGTGGTTTAGCCATTTATAACAACATGACAATTTAAGAATACAACAGATAAGGCATTCCAGGCACTAACTTATTTAGTGGCAGAAAATGAATATTATTCCAAATCCAGAATGATATTAACATTAAAAATATACACTCTATTTTAATGTTCCTAGCTTTTTTTCAGTAGTAATTATTTGCACTTGTAATCTATATGGAAGAATAACTTCAGTACATTATCAGCAAGCTTGTTCTGCTATTTAGAAGTGTGTATATTGTACAAGGAAATGCAGTTAGGAACAGAGGAGCTGTGTGTGTGAATGTACCCACTCAGTAATTGCACACGAAAATTTGTGTTGGAATCATTCACTTTGTCTGAACTCATGTGCAATGTGAATCTGTCTCAAGCTTCAGAAGTCTGAAATTTTGTTTGATTTTTTTGGGACAACTGAAACATTAAATTTTTCGCCAATAATCCAGAGCCCACAGTTTCTAGGCAGTCATACTGGAACTGTGTTACTGGGCTGACTGCCAGGAAGCCAGGTAGGGTTTGTTCTGCTTGAAACTCAGCTACTCTGCAAAAAACGTTTGAATTTTGGTGACACAGCAAATGCTGTTGCAGAGTATTTTGCTGGAATTTTCAAACTAAGTGCAAGGTCCATATATGAGTTTGTTTGGACTTGAGTTTGACATCATTGCTGCAGATACGGGAACAGTTAATACAGTTCTGCCTACAGCTCACCAGACCACCCCCAAAAAGATGTTTGAGCCATATCCAGTAGATGAAACAGAAATATTGTTTGTGGGATTCTAAATCCCCCAAAATGATTATGAGATGTTTTTGTCACAGAGTACTGGGTTTGAAAGGCAGCATCACTAAGCTCAAACTGGAAAAGAAGAAAAAAAAAATGAAGTAGACCTTGCCAGCTGCAATTACGTCTTCTAGTCAGTGAAATGTAATATAATTCAATGTCTGTATTAGCATTCAGCATTGTTAATTCATGGGCAAGTAATTTAGCTGAATTCTCCATGAGAAATTGAATTTGAGGTGACTCAGCAGGAAAATCAGTGTGTTCTGTAATTGAATGGAAAAGAGTTGAGTTGTCGCTGGCAGCGAGCTTGATGTAACAAGCCTTTGTATCACATGTGCCATGAACAGACTGAGTGGTTTGACAAGCATTACATCTATTTCAGATAATGAAGCACAATAAAACGTGGAATAATTAAATACCAAAGAAAACGACATGACCCAAATCCAATGTAAAAGGTCCCAATTTAGGGAGAAGTTGGGAAGTATCCATGTAAGCAAAGTTTATGGTAGAGTATTTCAATTTTGACACAGTTGATTCTGCCTTGGTACAGGAGATGGTTAGAAAGTGTTTCTTACCCGGTCCTTATCAATTTCTTTTTTATACTTCTGTGGTAATTTGATTGTATCATTCACATCAACATCCAGCATGAGTTTAAGTGGAGGAAGCAGCGTGATGAATGTCCTCTGAAAGACACTCGCCTGATAAAAGGGCTGGTAAAGGTGCTGCTCTGCTTTAGGGAGCTGCATCACAGCTCCTCTTGTCTTACCTTCTGCAGGATGTGATGCAACGATTTTCAATAGGCTGTTCATTTCTGGCTCAAGCTTTCTGCTGAGGAACAGGTGAGGTTCAGCTTTGTCTCATCCATGTGCAGGAAAGTGAACTGTCCTTCCAAAGAAACAGGCTCTGGAGGCACCTATTCAGGTTTTACAGTCAGTCTCGAAGCTTAAACTTGAAGACTTTTGTAAAGGATTTAATTCAAGACTTGTTCATGTCAGTAGATTCACCTTGAAAAAGTTTTTTATACACCAAATGCAACTTCTGTGATCTGACTTGACAGGTGACTCACTAAACATAACGATTAAACTTGTGGTACACTCCCACAGATTGTTTTCCTCTAATGTCCACATTTTTAGTTTAATCTCCAGTATCTACATTAGTGTTTGGTCTCTCCTCTGTGAAATGTGCAGTTGTGGAAAACGTACTTGTGGAAAATATACTTAACTCCAAATAACACAGCAGGCAGACCATGTGTGACAGCTCATCAGAGCCCTCGCAAAGGTGTGCTAAGGAACAGATGAGTATCAATAGCACTACAAGAACTCTTTTGAATGTACAGGTGTCTGCGTTTTTAGTTCGTCAAATGCTTTAAAAAGGCTGCTAAAACCTGATTTAAACATAAAAGCAGATGCCTTCTTTTGAACAGGGATTAGAAAGCAAATAATTAATCATATATACCTGAGGATTTATGTAAGCAGCTGCTTAAATAAGAATCATAAACCTCCAAATGCAGTCTCTCCACCTAGTTTGCATTCTCTTGAATTAAAAAAAAGTGTGGATTTGTTTGGTAGATAGCACTTGACATCAAAAGAAAAATGCTAACATATTCTCCTGGTACCATATAGAAATAAAAATATTCTTAACAAACATCCTGTGCTGTTTTTAACTAGGTGGTAAATGCTTTACAAATGCTGGAGCTTGTAAACTGTAGTTCTGATTAGGTAAATCAGGATTGGGGTAACTGGAGGCTGTGTAGGCCCTCTACACAAAGGAAGTTTGTTTTCCATCCAGTAAAAAGATGGAAATTTGCATGAGGGTCACGAAGAAAAGATTGGCTGGTCTGAACAGGCTTCTACGTATTATGGGAAGTGTATAAAACTGACTGGTTTTGACTTTAAGTCAGGTGAAACCAAGTTGATTTCACAGTTATGTTTTCGAATCCGCACATCAAACCAAAATCAAAAGGCCTGGATCTGAGGGAAGTGAAAGAGAAAAACAATTTTTTGCATGAACAGCTACAGGATGAGATCACCAGGAGTCACAGAGCTTTAGTGTTTGGTGCCAGTCTCTACCACACACTGCAAGAAAGGTCTGTACTCTGTTCTGCTGAGTGACTTGCTAGAAGTTCATCTCTCGCAGTGAATTCCATGGGATAGCAGAGTTTTTATGAGTAAGAATATATAATTCTGGCAACATTTCTGAGATTTGAGGGACCAGTACTTTACATATCAGTTTATTGAATTTAGACTGAGGTGCCAGAGCTGTGATAAGAAGTTTAAGCTCATGGCAGTAAAGCCACCTGCAGTAATGCATTTAGGCACGAGGGCCCAAACTCCCACAAAGAAAAAGTGACTCACTTTTATTCAAAATTCAGCTCTCATTTGATTTTTGTCCTTTACTTCTCATGTCATACTTCATGAAGCTTTTACTGTCCTTGCACGCCACTTCTCTGCCAGTTAAGCATTTAAGATGTGGAATTAGACTTCGTTGTAAAGATGGAGGAATAAAGAGAAGCAGGAGAGAGATGGGGTGCTTTGCCAGCTACTCCCAGGGTTCCTACACCTGCATGGTCTCTGGTGCTCTCTCTCAATTCTGCTGAGGATTGGAAATTACTCTTTTCCTTTTCTGAGCAGCATTTTAATCTTGTTGCTGCCTTGTCACCATGTTCATGTATTGCAGCCTTGCTTTTATTGCACTGAGCTTGTTTCCATGGGTTCCTTTTCCAACATATCTGCTGATGAAATTGAGCACTTGGGGGTTTGAATTTGACAGCTGAAGAGGAGAGAGGGTGTCTGATCCCGCTTCCACAGAATTCCCACAGTGCCCCCTACACTGAAAGGCTTTAAATGTATCTCTCCTTTGAACATCTGATGCCGCTAACAGTAATGCTTTTGTAGTGTCTACAACTCACTTTATCTTGTACCAAGAACTGGCAGTGTCCCTAGAATACTTTTAGAAGGAGAACTTCTTGGATAAATTCTTGCACTGGTATATTTTTTTTCCTTTTTTTTTCCCAGAATGCAGCTTATGAATATTCCTTGAACAGCATATTTCAACTGTTACCTTATAAATTTTACCCCTGTCCCTTGATGTAGTGGCCTCTTTCAGGCACACAGGACTGTGGAGGACAGGAGCTCTGCGCTAAGTAAAGATAAAAGCACCACAGTAGAGTATGACAGGTCTCTTTTTAAGGTACGGCTGTGAATCTCTGCTTAAAAAATAAATGGGGTTCAAGTACCACGGGGTTCGTGTCCTGTGGATCCTCATGGATTTTTAGTTGACTTGTAATCTCCTTGTTTTCCCCCAAAGCTGCGAATTTTCATGCCTCCTCCTCAGATGCTAAGCGAGTCAAGGGTTCATCCCACCATCAAAGGCGAAAGATTTAGCGGGAAGAGATTTGCATTGAAACATTCACAGCGATTGCTTGTGGCTCACTGCAGTCTACCGAGCCCCTTTTTAAACTTCACAGTTGTAAACCCATTTTTAAGCTTGTCGTTTGGAAACAACGCTCCGTGAGAAGGTGAAAGGAGCATTTTCCGCAGCGGTCTGGAATGTAACAGCCAGTGAGAGAAGCAGAAAGGGAGAACTGCTGTGAAAGCCTTCAGTAAGTGGCTGTTTTGTAGCAGTCATTGAGTCCTGCATCTCAAAAGCTTCCATGGAGCAGTAACTCCCACTCTTGCTCTGAGCTTCATTGATGAACAGCAATTTGCCTTGCAGCATTTAAACCTTTACACACACCGGAACACTTGTCTGAGTACCCTGATCTAGGTTGCTTTCCCTACCTGGAAAACACCTTTGGAATTGTAGTGTTTCACTGTGGAAGAGCAATTAAATGGGGCATGTGTTGACTGCCTCAGTACTGGAGGGTATTCATAAAGCAACTGCATCCTGAAAGGATGGAACCAAACGTGCAAGAATTAAATACGTCACTGAAACAGAAATTATGGTATTTTTTATAGAAGTGAACAGGTGGTGCTTTTAATCCAACCAAAATTAACCCATGTTCAAATAATTTATGCACTCAAATTGACTCTAACAAATGCTGCTTAATTATGCATTCTTGGAAACATGCTTTACATTTGGTTTCAAATTGGAATTTACATCCAGCTATGGTTATCTTCCCACAGCAGTTTCGGGATGTAATGAAGTAAGGAGTTCAGGATATAAAGAATATTCAAAGTAACTTTGCTCTGAATCCAGCTGCAGTTGTCTACATAGCGTAATTGTCACATTTTCCAACAATGAAAATTTAAAAAAAACCCCTATCTTTTAAAAAAAGCTGTTCAAAGAATGTTCTCACAAAAAGAAAATAAAAATAGAGCAGCTCATTAGATCCGTAGCTTGACTCAAGAAAACATAAATACAGGAGTCAGTCTGTGTTTGAAGTAGAAAAAAGCAGGACAAATACACAGGTTGTCAGTAATCTTTAATGTCTTTCCTTTGTCTCACTCTGGAATAAAAACAACTGAAACTGTTGAAAGAGAGGTTTATCTAATTTATGCTAACGGACTCCCTCTTTCCTCCCCCTGACTAGTACTAGGAATAATCTTCCTTTATTTATGTGTTGCACATTTTTTTTTGTGTGCATATCTTGCTATTTTCTTCTGAAGAAAAAGTGCTGCAAGATGATCAAATACAACTTTACTAAGCAGTTTAGAGGAAACTCTGAAAATTATTTTTTTCTGCTCCTAGTGTTGACATAAAGAACTATTTAATGTGTTTTTCTTATAACAGGAATGATACTGCAGGAGTGAATTAGCATTAGTTCTAATCTTGCCTGGGAAAAAAATCAATCATGCTTTTAGCTTTTTGTATGTTAGACATCAATGAGATTGTTCACATGAATAAAACCAATTTTTAATTTTTACAAGAGCGAGCAGAAGCACAGAGTGCTGGACGAGGTAGTAGTTCTTGTACAATTTGTAGCTTTCAGCTGATCAATTTTCAGGGAAACTGAAATTTTCCTTTCAATCCTGCCTTGTAGTCTGTTCTCTGCTGCCACACGAGATGCCATTGACTCTGTATCTGCTTTGCTAAAAGTAGATGTATTTATTTTCGCTTGTAGAATTGAGGAAAGAATGTAGTGGAGAAAAACCAAAGCTTTTACTCTGAAAATCCTGGTCTCTACTCAGTCGGGAGTGTCCAGCAGATGTGTCCAGGGTTTGAGCAGGTTTGGTATCACCCTTGTAAAGTTTCTATCAAATTGCAGGGAGCTTGTTGATGAAAGTAAAAACTTCATCCTCAGGAGCAAGGGAGGTTCCCTCTGAGCCTGACTTGAGGGAGAAGCCCAAACTGAGCGAAAGGTCTTGGATAGTGCAGAAACCTGAAGGACATTTGGGAAACTGAGCCAAATACTGGACTGAAACATAAAAGTTCCAACTTTCTCTTCATCCTCAACATAAGCAAATTTTTTACTCTAGTTCAAATATTGAAACACAGTGAAACATTGCTGTTGTGAAGCAGTCACTGAAGACCTTTCACAAAAGGTCACGAGTCGTTAGCGTGAGGAACAGCATCCAACCGGGAGCCTTTTGCTTGTCGTATCTTGTTACATCTTTCCTAGCATGTTTCTACACAGAAAGGTAGGTGAAAGCTCCCTTCTGTCAAGGGATGTTTGTAGGCAATGAAAAAATAAGATCCTGGGTGACATCTAGGGGTTGTGGTGGGTAGGTAGCCAAGGCTGATGTGGAAAATTAGGGAAAACAGTCCACAAATCTGTAGCCACCTGTGTTTTCCTCTGTTTGCAGCTCTTGTGTTTGTATGCACTCAGTTACATAAATAATGATAGGTATGGGGAAAACTGAAGGGACACTTTGGTTTGCAGTCCCAGGAAAGCCGAGGCAGAGCAGAGTACAGAAAGCAGCAATGCTGTGTGCACACCTCAATCTGCAACAAAAACAAAAAAGGGAGCCAAACACTGCTTTTGCTTTTTTTTGCTTTTGCAAATAGTGAAGTAGAATTCTGGCTCTCTATTTGTCTACAGTACTTAAAACAATACTACAGGAAAGAACTTTATTATATAATAATTACTAAATAAACTTAGCAATTATAGTGAACCTTCAAAGTTTGATGCTTACCTTGCTCACCGTGCAGGTCAAGGGAGGCAATTCTGTCCCTCCAGTCCACACTCACGGGATTCCCACCTGGAGTTTTCCTCCCATCTCTGGGCCCCCCAGCATAAGGAGATGGAACTGCTGGAGTGAGCCCAGAGCAGCACAGAGCTGATCACAGGGCTGGAGCACCTCGGCTCTGCAGACAGGCGGGGAGAGCTGGGGGTGGGTGTTCAGCCTGCAGAAGAGAAAGCTCTGGGGGACAATTTAGAGCCCCTTCCAGTGCCTAAAGGGGCTCCAAGAGAGTTGGGGAGGGACCTGGGGCAAGGGCCTGGAGGGACAGGACAAGAGGGAAGGGCTCTTAACTAAAAGAGGTCAGATTTAGATAAGATGTTGGGAAGAAATGCTTCCCTGTGAGGGCAGTGAGGCAAAGGTTGCCCAGAAAAGCTGCGGCTGCCCCGTCCCTTGAAGTGCCCAGTGGGGCCATGAGCAAACTGGTCTGCTGGAAGGTGCCCCTGCCCGTGGCAGAGCATCCAGATGTGATGATCCTTAAAGTCCCTTCCAACACAAACCATTTTCTGATATTTGCAGTGACTGCATAAAATGGAATAGGAGGGCAGAACAAAGGAAATGGGAAATGAGGCTGATGACAGCTATCTCCTGTTATTCCTCTGACCAGCAAACAGTAAATCCAACCCAAACCCCCTTGGCTCTGTAGTACCCTCCAGTTTACAGTGCAGAAGTTCAATTTTTAGAGCTCTCATGAATTGTTCAGTACATGCTGTTAATTATCAGCCAGTGCGAATCACCAAAGTCATAACCTGACTCCTAAATGAGTTTCCCTTAAATCTGTTCTGTTCATTAGAGGTCAAGTTGATAACTGCTAAGAAGGACTATCAATGCTGCATATCCATCTATAAGGGTATAATTGTATCTAAAAAACCCCCAATCTTCCTCTCCCTGTGCTCTAGATAATTTAAGTGTGCAACTCAAAGCCCTCAAGTAACGTATTTCTTAAGAAGATGCTGTGAAAGAGGAGAACAAGTGAAAAAAACCTTCTAAAATAATTATGGACATTTCTGAGTATCTTGTATATCTATAGAATAGAGATAGAAGGGTCTAAGCATTTGTTTTGAAAATCTTTAAGAATTACCACCAAACCTTTTCCTAAATACATTATCCCTTATAGAGGATGAACACCCATAGGAAATACTATCCATTAGGAGATATAGGAGATATTATCCATTATAGGATATGGACAAGCTTCATTCTCGGAAGGTGATAATAGGAGGAATTAATATCAACATTTAGATGCTTTATGAAGACCTACTCTTGTATCTTCATATTGAACAAATCCCCAACTTTTCTTCTAATTTTTAATGGTTGGTTGATTAGGAAAAGAAGCAGTTGAAACTTAGAGCATTTTAAATTAGAACATTTCTACTGTGTACACTCTAAGGTCACATCAATTTGAGAAAAGCTGCTGAAAAAAATCAAATGATGAGCTAGAAATGTAATATAAACATACTCTGAAACTAAATCATGTACCTCATATACACCACATTTTTGGGAGGTTACATTTGTGAGCTTTCAATAAGGAATGGAATGCAGTAGAACTTCAGGGAGCAATTTTAATTTATTATCACTTGCAATATGCATTTAACATAAACAGGCAAGTTGTCATTGGAAGAGCATAGATTCAGTCAGATTTAATGGTCTGGACATCAAAAATAGCACACCAATAATCAAAAATGTCTTTTTTGTTAACAGGCATGTCCTTTTTGGGTACCTAATTGTCATGTGATGCACAGCCCTACTTCTGCTGAATTTAAATAACCTTGCAAAAATTAAGTTGGTCAGAAGAAATGTTTCCTTTTTATGAACTGCAATGCTTTAATTCCTGAGAGATTTTCAGATAGGTAAAATTTTGTACCAATGTGAGGGCTATTTCGAAAAGTCTGGGGACAACTGCTGGCTAAGTTCTATATATCTGAGCACAGCTACATGGTATTTCTGCTGCTGTGAAATGGAAGACAAAATGGAAATATATAGAATGTTGATAACATGTGAATGATGACACTTTGAAAGAGTTATTGACAGAGGAGTTTATTTTTTGACTAGGATTGCAGAATGGGAGGTGAGGCAATGAGACAAAACCGAGGAAATCTGAGATGAAGAAAAATCTGACAACTGAGGTCTACAAATTATTAATAAGATTATAGTTGGTTTAATGGATCCAATTAAATATAATTGACCTAATTTTATCAGCAAAAATTGTTCTGTTCAATTAGCATAAAATCAGGACAGCACCTACATCAAAAGCTCAGTATTAACACTTTTCTGATCTACAGCATCTTAGAGGGTACAAGCCTTCATCTGTACAAGATTGTCTCTATTTGGATTAAGATTTCCTATAACAGGGCTGGTTTGGTTTGAGCCACAGGAATGAATTGTTAAAGTCTCATTTTACTGACAGGTGTGGCAGTAACTGCATAAATTGTTTATTGTATCATGTTCATGTGTCCTACTCTAAAACTCATCAAATTAACCAGAAAGTCATCAGTTGACTTCAAACAGGCTTTTAAATAATGCCCACAGATAAATGTGCACACTTTGTACTGTAGGTCTTCTCAATTTTAAATTTTAATCTTTTAGTGCTGTCATGGACTGAATGTGCAGTTCTGAGATTTCAGAGCCCCTTCACCAGACACTTCTCTTGAAGATTTTAAATTAGTTTAATCCTCCAACACGAAAGGATCAGAGGCTCTCCCTCAAATTTGGACTGTGCCATTTGGGAGAAGAGGAATAACTTGTAATTTTTGATTCCATTCCTGAATTTGGTGGGAGATGAGGCTTTTTGAGATTCTGCCTCTTCCTCATTAAAGAAGAAAAAAGAGGTTGTGAGAGGTGTATAAAACTCATTTGTTAATCAGTTAACTGTGAGTGCTGTTAAGGATTCAATCAAATCCTACATTTTCTTAATCAACATAAAATCTGTTATTATTTAAGGATAACTGCTGTTCACCAGTTTTTTCTCAGTTCTAATTACAAGTTCTTACTCTTGTTGTTTTCTTTAGCAATTCTTTGTCTATACAGAAAATCATAGCAAGTTTAACCAAGTCCTAGTTCAAGGAAATGTTCTTTGCATTACCAGGTCTTGCTCCAAGGTTTATGGTTCTTTGTGCCTGGATTTGACTGAGGCACTTAACCTGTCTCCCACCTTCAGAATGTTTAAAACACATCTCTAATAACGTCATGTGCTTCTCTTCACAAAGATGAAACCTGCCTGTATCTGGAATCCTTTTGTCCCGACGTTGCTTTTATGACAACATTTCACTCTTCTACCACAATTCACTCCAAATTGTCCTCAGTTTCTGCTGAAGATTGCAGTGACCCAGCTCCTATCTTAGAAAACCCTTTTCAGCTAAATCCTTACACCCTGAGGAAAATGTCTCTGTATTTTGCTTCAGGCTTTTTTAGCCATCAATGGCAGGTCTTTTACAAAAGGTGCTCCAGGGCCATCTTTAACCTCTTTCTCCTTTCACTCTCTGGGGGCTGCACAGCAGGTAAGGGATTTTTAAATACATGCCAATATGTGTGGAAAAACAATTCCTGATAAGCAACTGTCTTTATGCATTCCATTTCTGTTCAAAAAAGTGGCTTTCAGTATTTTCCATCCGTTTTAGAGTCAATAATTGTTGGTTAATAGTGCATTTTTGAAACAGAGTTGGGGATACTTGACTAGATTGGTTATTTATGTTGCACGCTTTATTTTTATTCCAATTAGAAGTAGGATAGTAGTATGAAGCTTTCCCAAAAAAGCAGCTCCATACTTATAGTTAGAATATTTTCCAGCACATCCAAAAATATTCCTTCCATATCTGTGCACTAAAGCTTTTCTAACAAATGAATACTGGAGCCAGGAACACAAATGAAGTGAATGTTTAAAATCTTACGAGTATTTTACATTATCTCTTCTGATCTACCTCTACAGCAACTTCTGTAACATGAAGCAAACAGCATTTCTCAGAGAAGAAAATGAAGGAATTTGATGCAGATCTGTTGTATGAGTTAGTAAGGGTAGAAATACATGTTTACTGCTAGAGACTCCTAGTTCTTGCAATAATTGGTGATGTTCCTAAGGGCTTACCTTCAGGAGTCATTTAATGCCCATGAATCACGGCTTCCTCTCCAGGTAAATATCTGGCTGTCAAGGCTGAATAGAAAAGCATGAACCCAAGCACACCCTGAAGTTAAAAACCTGACTAAACAAAACCTTAAAAACAGGTGAAGCAGAAAGATAAAAGATCAGAAGAAAGTGAATTTCCATAGTTTTAAAAACATGGGTTTTTTTCAGGCTCTACTTGTTTTCTGAGCACTGGGTTTATTAATGCTGTTTTGATTTGTATGCTGATGACCATAGCAGTTTTTAACTCTTTGAAAATGAGTCCTCTGAATTCCTATGGGATGCTCTGGATCCCACTGCTAGCAAGGGATCTTCCTTTGGAGGCATTATAGATTGGACATTGAAAAGGATTAAAGGGCTCAGAACTCTTGGTGTTGACATAAACTGAACCTGACTAACTGCAGTTGTTCTGCTGCACATCTTCCTTGCTCAAAGTTTATTTTAAGATGCATTTTGTTCAGCAGTAAATATCTCTTGTTGTCCTTCAGAGACATTGTTTTCTCCTTTGTCAGCATCTTGTTCCTTACGTGCTTGAAAGATATCCTTAAACCTCAATCCTTTTAATTCTGTATTTCTGCCTTGCTGTGTTGAAAATGCCCGTGACTTCCCTGTTCCTCAAGGACCGTGGTGTTTTTCTACCTTCAAGTCTTCTGTTCTTCCCTTCACATTTTCATCATCACTTCCCCAAAGTGCTTGCTCTGGACAAAGACATAGCCTGGGAACACACATAACCCTGAAGTGTGTTGTGTAGAAATACATTCCTGGGCAGACACGACACGAAACAGCAGAATCAACATGGAAAAAGCACTGTTTTCACATAACACTGAGCAGGGAAAAAAGGTTAAAGCAAAGGCTAAAATGAGCAGTTCTGCCTGATTCCCCTCTTGTGACCTAAATAGAAAGAGTGGAGGTTGAGCACTGGTGTCCCGTGATGAACTGCATCATTCCAGTGGGACTTGGATGTTATCATTGGAAAGTCATGGGCTGGACGAGAGGGAACACCCTTTATTGGGACATCTGATGTAGCTAGAAAAATCAGGCACACTTGTGGGGCAGAGACCCTTGTTCAGGTCATCTGAGAGGATTTTTGTATTTTTAAGGCCTACATTGTCAATAATCAGTGTCCAACTTGGGAGGTCTGTGAGGCGATCTGCTCTTAAAAGGCTTTTCTTTGATATCAGGGCCCCAAGCTGCTGGTGTTCTTTGGCTCTCTGCTCCCTGGGCTTCCCAAACCCAGACCATGTAACTGTGCCCAGGCTGTAAATTCCACTCTCAGGCTCTGCACTGCTGCTGATTTATTTCCAGGCTTCGTGACCAGCTAAAGTCCCTGCGATGAACCTGGACATGGCAGAGCCAATATGAAACTTCTCAAACTGGTAACCTGCAAGTGTTCTCACCTGAACACCACCCAAAAAATGTCGTGTCTCAGGGAATCCAGAGCAGCATCTGGGACTGAGAATGTGATGAATTCCTGTGCGATGTAGATGAGGCCAGACTGTCCAGAATGTGCCAGCTCTGGCCAGTGTGGACATTAAAGTTCAGCTGAACAGCATAACCCTAGAGAAGCCAGAGCACAGAAATGATTGCTGAGAGCATAAAGCACATTGCTTAGTTGTACACTAATAACAAAAAAAAAAAAATCAGGGCACAGAGAAGTTTCAGAAGAACCATATGCTGAATAAATATCCACAATATGTATTTTATAATGTATTTAAATCGAAAGATCAATCTAGATTTACATTAAGTTGCTTTATATTATTGTGAAAATAAGAGAAGTCTTTAGAGCTGCTTTGCATGCAAATTATTGCCATTTTAAGAGCTCTGGATAGCTGGATCAGCACAGTATATATAGAGGGGGGAAAAAAGTGGGTTTTACATCTGCACATGCAGAAATGAGGGTTTGACACCCCATGATTCACTTCATTCAAGTCAGTTATTTCCAGACTTCTGTTCGGAGCAATAAAATGTGGGGAAACATTAAGTAAGGGAAGAAGGAGTGCATTAATGTCAGAACAGTTGTGAAATTAATGTGACCCTAAATAATAACCCTTTGGGCAGTCCTGTTCATACAGCAGTGACCAGGGCACTGCTGAGAGCTAAATTTGAATTGCACATTGTGTTACAGAACCAGTGCTCAGCAGTTCAGGTGATGGTAAGGTTCCTTTTTTCCAGAAGTAAATAAAAGCTGAAACCCAAATCAGAACATGCCCACCCAGCCCCATGGATCACAAATAAACTGTGGAGAGATGTGTGCACACATAGAACAAATACCTGTTTATGTTCTGGGGGAAAAAAAAAACCACATCAGTTTCCAGTAGCATCAGCAGTATCTGTAAATGCAGAAGCAATTGTTTAACAAGTAGGAAATTCCCAAAATGTAGATAACCAGTGTAATTTTAGTAATGGGAATTGAATTGCAGGTTTTGTGTATTTGTTTACATTTTTTTAAAAACCAGCAATTTCAATAAGTGAATAAATTTGTTAGTTGAAATACACCGTGAAATTTATGTTCATTACCTGCACAATTAAGCAATACTAACTTCTTGCAGAATTGTAGCTAAATATATTTAGCAGATATTTCCTGATAGACACCTTTTCACACAGTGAGGCAACAGGGAAGTGAATCTTATCTTTGTGTATGACAACGTGTACAGAGAATTCTGGGCTTTATTCTTCCCACATAAACACTCAGACATAAAGCCAAATGTTTCCTGTAATTCTCAGCTTAGGCAGACTTTTAACCATGTGTTCAGGCTTGGTCACCTGCAGTGGATGTGGGAAGAGCTCGTTTATACTGGGAATATTTGAAGTGTCTGAAGAGCAGCTCTCAAGTTGATGAGATTGTAGCTGGAACAGCAGTATTCGTGCAGTGAAGCCTCTTAAAAACAGCTCAATAAAAAGCTCTTTTCTGTAGCTTATAGAGGAAAAGAAGCTGGGTGTGATTCTCTGATGCTGGCTTAAAGAATGTCATGTGCTACCGTGACCTGCTCTTTGTTGGGTCTCA
>VZRR01007892.1:48767-96295 GCA_013398015.1 Oreocharis arfaki | reverse complement strand
TACACTGCAACCCAGGACAGGCCTCCCTACCACCAGACATCCGGCCGTGTCAAATCATAATAAAGAATCCCTTTTATTTCATAAGGGAGAAGTAAAAAACTCTGACTTGATTTAATTCAGATGAAACCTATCACCTGTAGTCCAGTGCTGTGTCAAATCCCTGCTGGCAGTACCTTCTGTGCCCTCTGCTGTTGGCAATTTCTTGCTGAGCCCTTTCTCCCATCAGTTTGGGTGCTTGCTGTTCTTTCCCTGCCCACGACAGGATCCAGCTCAAAAAATCTCATGTCTTGGGTAGGAAGAATCTGAATGCAGTGCTAAAATCCCATTTTAATCCATCACAAGCTCCCAACTGGAGCCATGTCGAAAGCTCCCTACTTTCCACGTTGTCTCACATGTCCTGTACTCATCCTGCCTGTACCTAACCTGGTAAATGAGGATGAGTGAGGGAGGAGAGCTGAGCTGGAGCAAGATCCAAGCAGTGGGAGCCAGTTTGCAGGTCCAAGGGCTGATGTTTGCTTTGCTCCTTCTCAGTGGCTGCAGGTAGCACTGACAGTGCAGTGTTCTGCGATCTGTCCATAGAGCTACACACCTGAGCTACACACCAGGAACGGTACACGAGTGACTTCTGAGCTCTCATGCTGGTGCTGAATGTTAAGGTTGTTTTTGATTGCTTTCCAAGCCTATAGATTATACTGCATGGGCTGAGTTCAGACTGCAGGTCAGAGGAGGGGATTCTCCCCCTCTACTCTGCCCTCGTGAGATCCCACCTGCAGAGCTGCCTTCAGCTCTGGGGTCCTCAGCACAAGAAGGATGTGCCCCAGTTCAAACAGGTCCAGAGGAGACCATGGAGATGCTCCAAGGGCTGGAACCCCTCTGCTCTGGAGCCAGGCTGGGAGAGCGGGGGGAAGAGAAGGCCCTGGGAAAACCTCAAAGCCCCTTCCAGTGCCTAAAGGGGGAATATAAAAGAGAGGCAGGGTGACTTTTTACATGGGCAAACAGTGATAGGACAAGGGGAATGTTTTTAAACTAAGCCAGGAAAGATTTAGATTGGGTATTAGGAGGAAATTCCTCCCTGTGAGGGTGGTGAGGCTCCAGCCCAGAGAAGCTGTGGTTGCCTTCTCCCTGGAAGTGTTCAGATTGGATGGGGCTTGGAGCAACCACATCCCATACGGCAGGACCCTACTGGGTCGTGGAATGAGATGAGCTTTCAGGTCCTTTCCAACCCAAACCCTTCTGTGGTTCTGTGATTCTATGCCCTGGCACTGGTGCTGCAAACAGCTGATCACATTTTGGGTCACAGACAAGGCTTTCCTGTGAGCAGGTACCCTTCGGGGTCACTCCTTGAATGCCTGTGAAATGACCCTTTCTGAATTCAGAGGAGCTCCTGGGGCTCACTGGCTTTCCTTGTACGTGAGCTGGTGCAAGGATTTGTATTTCTTACTGGAATGGCCAGTCTGGGCAGCCGAACAGGACCTGACCCTTGAGCTGACTCCTGTTCGGCATGCACACCTCTCTGAAGGCAACACGTGATGGGGACCTGCCCTTTGGGCTCTTTGTTGAGCACTGCCTTCCCTCCAGAGGAGTATTTGAACTTCATCACCCATCCAAGGGCTTTAAATCAACCAAACAGACCATCTGAGCCACCGCAGGGAAAGGCTGACTTACCTGGGCTTCACTCTCACCCTCCAGCATCCAAAGCCTGATGTTCCTCCAGCAGGTTAGGCCCAACTGGTGAGAGGGAACAAACAAAGGAATGGAAAAATACAGAACAGATGGGAAAATCATATCCAGTTAGCTCCCAGAGTGCCCCTTCAGGAACCTTCCTTCTGGCGAAGGTGTGCTGAGACATTAACTTGACCTCTCTCCTTAAGAGACTGCCAAGGGCTCCTGCTTTCAGCTGGGGTATCTGAACTGGTCATACTGGCAGAGTCCTGCATTCCTGTGGGAGCCTGACTGTAACTCCTCATTGCCTGTGTCAGGCAGTCCATAGCCTGCAGCAGCCTGCCTTTGGGAGCAGGATCCAAGCCATGGCTCCTGCTCAGAGCTGGGTGCCCCGTGAATGGCCCCTTGGAGAGGGCAGGCAGCAGCAGCAGCAGCATGAGGGCATTGCTTGGGCAGAGGCAGGTTTTAAACAACAGACAGGTTTTCCAAACAAGAGCTGTGGGTTTCCTGGGAACACCATTCAGTGGAGATGCCCACAGCTTGAGGCCAGAAGCTGAACAGGAGCAGCCAGGAAGGGAGCCAGGGAGATGCTCCAAGGGCTGGAGCCCCTCTGCTCTGGAGACAGTCTGGGAGAGCTGTGGGTGTTCAGCCTGGAGGAAAGAAGGCTCCTGGGAAATTTTAGAGCTTCTTCCAATGCCTTAAAGGGGCTCCAAGAGAGCTGGAGAGGGACTTTGGACAAGGGCCTAGAGTGACAGGACAAGGGAGAATGGCTGTAAGCTGAAAAAGGGTGGCTAGAGATTGGGTATTAGGAAGAAATTCTTGGTTGTGAGGATAGTGAGGCCCTGGCACAGGTTGCCCAAAGAAGCTGTGGCTGTCCCATCCCCAGAAGTGTTCAAGACCAGGTGTAAGTGGTGATTTGCTCCATCCTTCCTCAGACTTACTCCAAGAGATCAACACACTTCACCTGAGCAGTGCTGGTGTCTCCACCAGCAGCTGAGCCGAGACAGATCTGTCCAGGGGGGCACCAGGCCCAGCATTACTGGTGGACCAGGGAGGGGATTGTCCTGCTCTGCTTTGCGTTGGGGTGGCCTCACCTCAAGTCCTGCATGCAATATGAAAAAGACATGAAGCCATTGGAGAGCGTCCAAAGGAGGTCACAAGGATGGGGAAGGCTCTGGAGGGGCCGTATGAGGAGCAGCTGAGGGCACTTGGTGTGTTGAGCGTGGAGGAGACTGAGGGGAGACCTCCTTGAGCTCTTCAACATCCTCCTGAGAGGCAGCACAGGGGCAGCCCGGGGTTTGGATATCTAATTTCTAGGTGCCTAAGTCTGCACACAAGAGTTCTCCTCCCATGTATGTCTTGCATTAGACAAATTAAAGGTTTAGGCTCATCTCTTAAAAGCACTTGCAGGCTGCTCACTGTTGAAGACTCTTACCTCTGAGCTGCACATCTGCACTCCCAACTCTTCCAGTGGCAATGCCATGGCTTGTTGGAGTGGTGCAGGTTAGGGGCAAGATAATGGAAGGGAGGGGGTGTATGGTTAATTAATTGAGGTCATTGTAGGCACTTTACTTTTGCTCTTACCTTCAGTGCTCCAAACCACACCTCTCTTCCAGGGCACCTACGTTAAATGCCTGCAGTTCGATAGTGTGAATATGCCTGAGGTCACTTCTGCTCACTGTAAGAGGCTGGCAGGGATACAGCTCCAGATCTGGTAATACTTGGAGCAGAGTACAGAGTGATCAAAAATTCCGCAGAGTTGAATAGATTCCTATTTTCCAAGGGCTGGGATGCTGTCACTGTGGAGCAGAGCTTGGAGGACAAACTGGTATGCTTACATAGAACTAGCAGGGCACACTGGTGGGCATGTGAGGATGAAACCAGGCTGATTTCGCTTATAGTAAGAGGTCGCTTGCTTGTTTATGGCCATTTTCTCCTGCTGCTCTTAACTTGACTAGCCTTTTGGAGGTCTCTAAAGCATACTACAAACAAAGTCCTATTTAACAACCAGGGTCAAAGAGAGGAGCACTGAAATGATCCCCAGATTTGATGTGGCAGTCATGACACAGATGCTATGACCTTCCTAACCCCAGCCAGGAAAGAATAAACAAGCAGCGCCATGACTGGTGCCACCATAAGCAGGTGGCAAAACTTTAGGTGCAGCTCAGCACTAGCTCAGTTGCATGGGATGTGCACCAACACTCCCTGATTCAAAGAGCCAGGAATGGAAACAGGAGCTGGCAAGACTCTTCCAGTGAACTCCTTCTTATTATTTTTCCCTAAAATAAGAATAACTCTTTCCACTCTTTTCCCCAAAGAACCAACCATCTTCTTGAGTAGATATGCTCACTTTCTCTTCCTTCCCTTTGACGCACCTACCTCTATGAGCACCTGCCACATGATTAAAAATGCCTCATCACAAAGCCCCACAGTGATACCAAATGGGCAACATTTGGTATCATGCAATGCAGTCAGCTGATGAATAACTTGGAGGTGGAAACTTATTTACACAACGTCCTTGAACAAATAAAATCCAGGGGCAGAGCTCTTGGAGCCTTTTGAGAGCAAAGGTCCACAGAGGGCTGTAAATATCCATCCTTTGCCATTTTAATATTTCTACTAATTTAATATTTCTACTAATTTTATACCCTTCCTTTTATCTCCCTTAACCTGAATCTTACATTCACTCTGAAATGGGAAATCAATTCAAGAAGCCTAAAAATGGAAATGTGTATAGGATGACTATTGACTCACTTATTCTCTGAAGCTTCTTTTATCAACTCCATAAAGCAAGTCCACAAAACCCTCCCACATGCTGCCTAACAAAGCACAAATGATCAAGTGCGTGTTCTTCTCTTGCTCCTCTCCAGTCTGTATCAGTCCTTCTCTCTGAATGCACGAGGTGGATCCACACACACACCACTGAGTGCTGGCTCACATTACAGACTGCTGGGACAAGCTGGGTCCTTACAGAGCTTCTGGATCACATGAAGACTGTGACACAATTAACTGTTCAGCCAGCTGGAAGCTAAATCTCGCAAGTAAAAGAAATCCTAATCTTCTAGACTACAAATATAGCTGTTACTTAACTGTCACCAGCTGCTGAGGTAGGAAAGAGATTTGAGGAGAAGGAAATTCTGTACCTGTAAACAAATGTTTGTTACTGACAGTGGGCTCCAAACCTATTGAACCTCTCATCATCTTGCTGGAAGGCTCTAGCCTTTCTCTCCAGCAAGAAAAAGAGGGCAGAAATGTCTCCTCATAAGAGAGAAAATTAGAATTTCATCCTGCTTGGAATATATCTGACTGAAAGTCAGGGTTGAGGAACAAACATGAAACTTCATTTTCTAGATACACATCCTGTTATCTGCCTAAATTACTTCTCTGAGGTTAGTGTGTGCTAGAGAGTTAAGAGAGTGGGAAACATCTAGATGCAATATAGAGATGGAGGATCTGAAGAGAAGCAGAGACTTCAAAAGAAACAATGTTTTGTTTTTCCCACACAGATGCTCAAATTTCCATGTGTTAGAGGACATCCAGTATCCAGATAGAGATACTAAAACTCTGACTGGATGTGACCCTGGAAAAAGGTGCTTTAGCTGACTGTGCATTGAGCAGGGGGGCTTGGCTAGCTGATCTCATCCTTCCCACCTCATTACCCTCTGTGGTTTTACAAGAGACTATATGGCATGAAGCTGTGTCAGGGCAGGCTCAGGCTGGATATCAGGGAAAGGTTCTTCCCCCAGAGGGTGCTGGGCACTGCCCAGGCTCCCCAGGGAATGGGCACGGCCCCGAGGCTGCCAGAGCTCCAGGAGCATTTGGGCAGTGCTGCCAGGGATGCGCAGGGTGGGATTGTTGGGGTGTCTGGGCAGGGCCTGGAGCTGGGCTGGATGATCCCTGTGGGTCCCTTCCAGCTCAGGAGATTCCATTCTATACATAGATCCGAGGCACCCTGAAACACTGATGTGGCAGTCAGATAATCTTTCCTGAGAGGAAATGATGCCTTTCAGGCAGAGAAGCTACACAGATGTAATGACAGCTATCCTCTCTCTACAAATCTCTCTGCTTGCAACACAACAGCTGCAACACAGACCTCCCAGAGCAGCGTGATGGCAGGGCCTGAGAGGATTACAGAAACATCCTAACAGTGTTACCTTGGGTAGTGTCATTTAAGGTGTATCACTCAGCATGAGATCCACAGAGATGTAATCATATGACTGTCTTAGTCATCCAGGTACTTTTCAGTGCCTATGATGGGCTGAAGTAGCAGACTGAATCAGGTGATAGACTGAAGGTGTAGAGGCTCTTCCAGCATAAAGAAAACCACACAAAATCCACCAGGAATGCATTGCAGAAAGTTTGTTGCTCTTCTCAGACCTGGAGAAGTGAGAAGGCCCAGTACTACACAACAGAAGTCAACCTCATGCAGCTGAATAATCCTTTTTTTCCTAACAACTCTGTCCATTCTGCTGTGCTCACAAGAATCTGTACTGACACTGACACATCACCATGAGGATTTCTTTTCAAAGAAGCTGTGGCTGCCCCATCCCTGGAAATGTTCAAGGCCAAGTTGGATGGGGCTGAGAGCAACCTGGTCTAGTAGAAGGTGTCCCTGCCCATGGCAGGGGTTTGAAATAAGATGGGCTTTAAGGTCTCTTTCAACCCAAGCTGTTCCCTGATTCTATATTTGGGTTAAGGACAGCACTGGAGATTGCTCACTATGAAGCACTTCCAGCAGAGGCTGACCTGTGTCAAACTCTGCATACACAATTACAGACCCATCAGAGTTGGGGAAGCCACCATCAATTTACCCAGTGGGTATCTCACAGCCCCTGATGACAGACACTCCAGGCACACTCCTTCTGAACTCTAATCCTTGCTGTGATGGGACACAGACCCTTTGGAAACGACTCCTGACTCCTCTCAGCTGGGGCATTGCACAGACCTCCTGCTCCTGTGGGGCTCAAAGCTGGCACCGTGGGTTTTCTAAATCCATGGCTACATTAAGGGCTTCCACCTTTTGTCTTGTCCCAGTGAGTACATGTGCTCTGCCACCCATAGCATGTCCTGCAGACTGGCTGGCAATCTATTTTTCCAGCATGTGGGAGGCCCACGCCTCTCTGCCACCTGCCACCATTAATTTCTTATTGCTTCTGAAGCAACCTGAAAAATAACTCTGATTAAATTTAATGAAGCAGGAAACCCTCTGCGTACATTTATTTCCCAAATAATCTGCTTACTGATCTATCACACTTGCTGCATGTGACAGACACCCACCTTATCCCTCCTGCACTTCTGAATCCATTCATTTGCTCCTGTTTTGGCTCTAACAAGTGGACTGCCCAGTTTCCACAAGAACAGGGAGTAAGTGGGAAATGGGNCTTCTGAATCCATTCATTTGCTCCTGTTTTGGCTCTAACAAGTGGACTGCCCAGTTTCCACAAGAACAGGGAGTAAGTGGGAAATGGGGGGAAATCTAGAAAAGATTTTTCGATCATAACGTATAGCAACAAATAGGAATTCTTAAGAAAATATGGATTCTACCCTACTAGAGTAAGGCAAAAGCTTAGATGAGTGCAACGAATGACAAAAAAATCCCTTGCTCCTTCTAAACATTTTCAAGACAGAACAGCTCCTTCCAGTGGCAAATGGGATAACTGAAGGTGTCTAAATTGACAGCTGATCAACTGTGGCCAAAGTCCACCAAGTAATTCCAATGTTCCCTGAGAAATCTGCAACTAGTACTGCCTCTTGCCAATACTAGTTACAGTAGTCTGCATTTCCAGAGATATCGCTCCTGAATGTCCTTGCTCCAGCGTGGTGCTGTTTCCTCTTTCTCCATCCATCACTGGTTTTGCATTGCTCCTTCCTGCACAGCAGTGCCAGCAGAGCTGCAGGCTGCTGCAGAACTGGGCAGGAACAGGAAGCAGAGATCCTGCTGTGGCTGGATGAGAAGACTGGCTTTTTCTGCAACCCACCCTGCTAGACAATGATTTCACCTTCCAAAGTTCCTAACTTGGCCCGTCCCAACAACCTACATCACTCTCAAAGAGAAATCAAATTCTCAGAAGAAGGAAGAGAATGTTCTCCCTTCCCTGAACAAAAACATCAACGTCCTTGACCTGGGAGAGGTCCGAAAGCCTTTGGACATACCCAGATGTTCTGACATATCCAGACTGCACATTCTGACTTGGCTGTATCTCCCTCATGCCTTTCACCCAAGTAATAACACTGAAACACAGCTCCCAAAACTATCTGAACTCTTGGCCTTTGCCTGAGCAATCAACACCTACCCTCCCAACAGTTTTGGCACCAACACTATTCCAAGCAAAGCTGAAGTTCCCCATTTCACCTGTTGGAGCTCCTGGAGCAGGTCCACCAGAGGCTGCGGAGAGGAAGAAGGGACTGAAGCATCTCCCTGCCAAGTAAAGGCTGAGGGAGCTGGGGCTGTTCAGCCTTGAGAAGAGACACAGCTGAGAGGGGCCCTCATCCCTGTCTGTCCCTGTCTGCAGGGAGGGCTCCGAGCAGGGCCCAGGCTCTGCTCCGGGGGCCCAGCAGTGGCACCAGAGGCAAAGGTGATGCCCAGGATGTTCCACCTGAACACCAGGAAGAACTTTCCTGTGCACTGGAACAGGTTCTCCAGAGAGGGGGTAGAGTCTCCCTCACTGGAGATATTCCAGAACCATCTGGACACAGCCCTGTGCCCTGTGCTCTGGGATGACCCCCTGCTGGAGCAGGGAGGTGGCACCAGATGAGCCGCTGTGGGCCCTTACAACCTGAACTGTACTGTGATTGTGTGTGTGGAAACAGTGTTCTTCCTTTTTCTAAGCAAGTGAATGTTCCCTGAAGCTAGCTAGCATTAGATTAAACTGTGTGAAAATAGTGATCACAGCACCTTTTCTCTTCAGTCTGTATCTAGCAATATGTATCTGCTTTAGCCACAGCAGAAAAATAAGTAGCACTTATTTTGCAACATGATCCATTTCCATAATGAAAAATCATTGCTATTTTTTGATCTGTAGCAGATCTAATAAAATAGCACCTTCTTCAGTAAATTAAATTGGCAGGTAAATAAATCTGAATTACTAAGTAAACATGAATTACTCTTCCTGCCCGTGTGCTCTGAACAACAGCCACACATTTTGTGTATCCCTCTGCCTTCAACTGTACTAATTCCCTCAGATAGCTCAGGCAGCTCTGGAAGACTTAAGAAGTTACAATGTCCTGGCTCACTGCAAAGGCTGTTCACAACTGTCTCTTGATTCTTGGGCAGGGCACCATCATTGACAGCAAGGTCTCGTCTATGCTGAAGACTTCATGCCGGAGCTCCCACCCGGACCCAGGATGTGCTCCATGACACAGTGGGGCACTGGCACTAAGGGATCTGTGTCTCAGGAATGAAGAATAGAAACAGCTGCTGTATGGGGGAGAACTGGGAGAAACAGGTGCTGGCATAAAGTGACACAGCCTCATGGAGCTGCCGTGAAAGCTGTCATCTCAAGGGCAAAGTCTGATATATTGCAATGAGGCTAATGATAATATAAAGATCTGCATTGTTTCAGCCCCTACAAAAAGGCCTTGGCCAAGGCAAAGAGAATTTTGCAGGTTGCCAATAGTGCCTTTCATGTTTACAGAGTACACTGTGCATGATCATTGTGCACAGAAGAAAAATTCCAGAAGTATTTCCCATGGCGCAATACCATGCAGCAGCCTCTAGATAAATGTCTACAGAGCTCCTGTACCCTACTGGGCCAGACCCTTAGCTGGGAAAACAGGCAAAACACTGCTGTATGAGGGGAAAGTGGGAGATTTGAAGCAGCTGAAGGGCTGCACAATAATTTCTTGAAGTAAGAAACGATGCCTATTTCTATGGGAAGGAGTAATTTACATCATAGATAAACACACATGTGTAGATGCTAATGCCAACATTTACATCTTTCATGTGTAACACACACCACGCGAGTCACAGAGCTCTTCTGGAAGACTGCGTAATGTTGAAATAAGCAGTGCAAAAATAGGAATGCATTACCTTCAAAACAGCAAGACTTCCTCCCACCTCTTCCTCCTCCAAGTCCATGGACTATGTACTTCATCAGGATTCACTATATCAGCCAGGATTCACCACCTCAGCTAGGAGCTCAAACCCTGGGTTGAGTCTGACAGTCTTTCTCAGTCTGAACTTTTGAACTACCTGAACTTTTGTGTAGCCTGACAGATGCTGAGAGCGTCCTGCCTCCTCTCCTAAGCGTTCCTTAGTTTCTGACACAACATCAGCACTTCTGTGATGTGGTGCCTTCTGATCATGGTGGCCATCAATTTTTCTGGCTTCTCTGTCAAAGAAGACACGGTTTGGCTTCTCAAAATACTTCAACTCTTCTGGGTTCGCTCCAGTTGTTTGCCGACATTACTGGGGGAAAAAGAAGAGAATGGCAGGGAGAGTTTGCTTTCCCTCTCCTTCCTGGCCTCTTCCACATGAAGGTTTTGTTTCATTAGAACAAGCATGATGATAATCAAGATCAGGCAGAGATCCAGACTTTTTCCATTTTGGAGGTGAGATATCAGGAGCTGGTTGTGCCTGTTAATGTACTCACAGGGAAGAAGCCAAATGGACCAAACACTGCCAGTGGTCAGAACTCCCCAGCTGCCAGCACACACAGGAGGACTGGTGCCAGGAATCAAACCATTGGGATGTCACACGTGGATTTTCTAAAGCAGTGTGTCTTACAAACCTTCCACAGTTGTAAAGATGAAAGCAGCAAAAACAGCGAGCAGCAGAAAAATTTTAGGCAGCAGAAAGATACAAGATCATCTGTCACAGCTCTGTATGATCTTAAAATAGCAGCATCTCTCCTCTTTTTTTGTTATGGAGGTGCAGGTTAAATGATCCTTACTCTTTAACCTTCTGTTAGAATGTTCCAGTTGATGTCTTTCCTGAAGTGTTAAGTTCTTCCTCTAATTCAAAGAAAAGATAAGTTAGGGTTTCCCTCCCCAAATGAAGATAATATATTGTCCTTCAGGAGTGATTAGATGCTAAGTCCACAGCCCCAGCATCTAAAAAATCAAAGTAAGACAAGGCAGTATGAGTCACCTGAAACACAGGATCAGTAGGAACAATTTGTTGGCTTCTTTCTGTCTTTGCTGGTCTTGGGAGAGGGAGTCCCCCTAGAAGTGGCTGCTGGGACTCTGGAAGTAATTCCAGCTGAACTCTGTAGGGATCCCTTGGAGATCCTTTACGGGCTGTTCCTCGGTGACTCTGCCCCCTGATTACTCAGAGGTGGGCAGCCCAAGGACCAATAAATGCATTTCTACTGACCAAGCTCAGGAGAAGGGGTTGGACAAATGTCTGATTAGTGCCCAGCGTCCAGGGTAACAGCCAAAATGCCAGCAGGGACGAGCAGCCACCAGGACAGGTGAGGGGGCAGGCAGGCCATCCCCTGAAGGCAGGGTCTCTCTGGAATGGGATTGCATTTCCTAACCTTTGCTCCAGGGATCTGTTTACAGACGAGGGTGCCAAGCCTAAAAGGAGCAGAGATCACACCCAGATTCCTGCTGCCTCTGTGTGCAAACATTCTTGGCCTCACTCTGCCACAGAAATAACCCCAAAATTCTTCACTTTGTTCCCAAAAGTGAGACATTTCCCCTGCTTTGCTACAGTGAATGGTCTAAGACAAGTTACAGAGTGTTCCTGTATCCCCTTATTCTCTTTAGAAGCTGATCCTCAGCTTTTAGTTTTCCAAGACTGATGCTATGAAGCAAGTTTTGCTCTAGAAGCACTGTGGGACTTCCACTGCCTTCTGCTTTGTCTTTAATTCATTCCTGAGGTCACAGCTCTGCTGGATATTTCTGTAAGCAGTTCGCTGCCTACAAGCCTGGGCCTGGAACTGCTGCCCTACATCTAGGTGCCCTCTTCGCAGTCAGCGAAGAGATACAGTACCCCCAATCCAGTCACCCTGGTGGCACCAAACTCAAATACCAGGCACAACGCTGAGGAGAGGATGCAGAAACAGGAAGGTCAGAATTGAGCTCAATTTTCAATTCAATTCAATTCAAATCAAATCAAAACTGAGATACATCTCCTTAAAGCAAGAACAGTGGAACAGAGATGTCCAGGCAGATCTGAATATCTCCCTTCTCCCTCACTGCTGTATGTCATTCATGCCCTAGGGCACAGACCAAACCTTCAGCCACGGGTATTACAGTCACTAGCAGAGCAAAGCCCTGATCCAAACCTGACACTGCTGTAGTAAGAGACATCACTGAAACCCTAAACAGCACTGAAATCCTAAAGAAAGAAATGCTAAAAGGGGAAAATACAACTCTTAATAAAACATCATTAAGACTGCACTGTGGCCCCTCCAAAGGGGAAAGGATGGATGGAGCAGCCACAGCATCTCCTAACTTCTAATACCATTGCTTATTTCCTTTCAAACAAATATAACACAGCAAAGCTGAAAAGTGAAGTACAGACTGCTGTAGTTTCAGATACCTCTTCAAGATACAATCACTAATTAAATAACTCAGGCACATCTGTCAAAAATGCAGGAGGCATCACCTTGACTATAAAAGTAGGGAGTAGACAGAAGGCGGCAAAATGCTTTGTCCAAGATCCCATGGTTGACTTGTGGAACCGACCTGACGTGACACTCAGGGACACAAAGTATCGCGCTGACGAACACCTGCCTTCCCAGACACATATATGCAAGTCCTCCAATGATGAAGTACAGAAAAAGGAACTGGCTTTGCAGGTCCGCATTAGTCAGACCTCTGGAAAACCACAGGAGCTGTTCTCATATTAGAATGGATTTTTCTCTGACCCCTTTGAAGATAATTGCTGGATCAGGTTACACCAAATGTCCATCTCACTCGTATCTTTATTCTAATTGCAAATGCCTAATGAACAGCAATTGTGTAAGAATGCTTTCCAGAATACTTCTGCAGCCTTCCACAGCAAGGATTTTATAACATTTTAGCAGCACTAGCTTTACCTGAGACATGACAAGGAAAAAAATTACTATTTACCAGACATCTCCTGCATAATCAGCCAGGGAAGCAAACAGCTGTAGCTCCAAGGTCATGCAGAAGATGCTCTTGAATCTCAGTAAATGGCATGAAAATATGAAAAGTGTGACAAGGACACAGCTTTTGTATGTTTAATGTAAAATCCTGAAAATCAAAAAAAATACTGTCTCAGGTTGTTCTATACAGTCAAAGTAACAGGTGTGCTCCTTGGCAAATAAAATTGTGTCGACCTTGATTTCCAGTTTTCACCTATTGACTTCCAAAAGACAAAGTCATTTCTCCATGTTTCTCCTCATCATATATGTTACCCAGGTTCAGTTTCTCATTATGCCCAGACAGGAATTCTTTAAATATTCTTAAAAAAAAAAAAAAAAAAATCTCCCAGATGCAACTGCCTGCATCAGAGCTTAGTAATAAAATTGATTTTTTAGAGCCAAGTTTTTAGTCTTTCACAGCCAATGTTTTTCACCATCTCTCAGCTGCTCTCAGCACTCCCTGGAATCTGCTTACACTCCCATTTCTCACTTTTCACAAAGGCTGACTGGACTACAAAAGGGAAGAATGCACTGCTCCCTATGGGACGCCTGATAACATGTAGCCTTTCACACACTTCTCTTCCTTCAACATTTTTTAGGCTTGGTGGGGAAGATTTTGGGTTCAGTCACTCAAGCAGTATTGACTGGAGACACACATTCAAAAAGCCAAAATTTAATACAAACCAAATGGAAGAGCTGTGACAGTTCATTTTACTACCACCCAAAGCTGGCATGCAGCTAATTTTCCCTCTGAGCCACTGGTGGTTGTAACTGGGCTACTTACAAAGTAAACTTTATTTAAGAGCTGAGCGTACATCCTTCCTAGCTGGCTTCAGCAACAAAAATTTTCCCTGTTTTCCTGGAAACAACTGTCCTTACATCCCTAGGCTGGATTAAATCATGATGTGCAGTTTTATTCGAGGGCTGTACTTGTCAGTGAAAGAGATGAATGAGCAAAAATGGTTCTCACTCACTTTCCCCCAAAGACTCTGAGCTCCTGCTCCTCCATGTCAGGGATGACAAACATTGCTGGTGTTTGCTGGATGCCAGCAGCTGCATTCACACAGACTCATGGAGTGGAAGCATCCAACTATCCACTGCTGCATCTTGATTCCAAACCATCCCCTGCTGTATGCATTGCCGCCTCAGCTGCTGGAAAAGCTCTGCTCTATTTAAAAGCAACAGGAGAAGGGGAAGATCTCATGGTGTCCTAGGTTGCAATATAGGTGTATTCAAGTATTCTATTACCACCAGCTGTGGGCTGTTAGCTGTTATCACCTGCTAATGACCCACCCCGGATGACAGACAATGGGCCATCAGGGACCCACCGCATGACTCATGGACTTATCTCATCCCATTGTGGGATGCTCTGCCCAGAAGGGAGGAGCCAGGTGTTCCCACCTGGATATAACCTGGCTTTGGAACTGCCTGAGCTAGCCCTGTCTGCTGGGTTCCCAGAGGACGAGAGCTACTGCTAGACCTTCAGCTGGAGACCAGACCTTCACAGGATCACCGCTTGAACTGAACTACTTCAGTTGGACTGCTACCACCACCCTAACCGGGTGTCAGGTTGTATCTGACTTTGTCAGCGTTTTTCCTTGTATTATTTCACTTATTTCTAATTTCAATCTTGACTTGTGATCTCCCACTGGTTTGTTTTCAAACCAATACACATGGTATAAATGACAAATTCTACAGTTAATGTCAATTCTACAGGAAGAAAAGCAGATCCTTCCACACTGCTGACCCTTTCAAAGGTGCCTCTCTCCGGTGTGAGCACAGAGGAGCACTATGTAGGCTGAGTTTTGGGGTCATATGCATAGTAGGCAGACCTGGTTTAAACTTCTAGATAAGGTACCCTGGAAGAGGATCCAGAGATTCATGCATGACATTTCCTACTGCACAGCATCTTTCTACTGTTCCTCAGTTTACAAGAGATCTGGCACAGTTTTAGTCCAAGTGATTTTTCTAGAAGAAATTAAAGCGAAATTCTTCTTGGGGAGTTGTGAAATTGAATAAGCCTGTGTTAAGTGTCCTGTGTGACTCTGAAGGGGATTCTTCTGAACCTTGGCTTCTCCTGCAAGCTCCCAAGCACTTCCGGATGAACTGGCCATTCTTCTTGCGGATGCTTCCCTTCAACTCCACAATCCTGGCAGATTTTGCAGCTTAAAGAGGGGAGAAAAAAGCTGTAAGAGACGTTCAGTCATCTCATATAGTGAGGCCCCAGTCTGCAAAGCAAAGAGCAGGACTGAATCCCTTTCTTCTCCTCCTCACCATGCAAAGTTCTCCTACCTGTTTCCATAAGCTTCAGCTCTCTGCACAGCTCCTCCTGCATCTTCTTTCTGTAGTCTCCAAACATGGCTCTCATGAGCTGACGCTTCTTCACCAGTGGAACCTTGTCACTGCGCAGTGTCCTGATTGCCCTGAGAGCCTCCTCAGCTGCAGCAAAGGAGAAACAACACACAGGTTAAGGCTCCCTGCTGGCTCTGCCCCTCCATTCCTGCCAATGCTTCCCCCAGGAGAGAGCTCTCCTTTACTTCAATGCTTACCCTGCTTTGGAGTGGGTTTCTGTGTCTTCAAGCCAAGTTCCAGTTGGTTCACACACCAGTCCACCTCTTTCCGCAGCTGCTCATCTGACTGCTATCAACATGAGGCACAGTGAGCAAGAGGAAATAAGTCTCCAAAAAATTACAGCAGCAGTTGCTAGACAGGATAAAAGGGAACTCCATGAAGTCAGGACTATTTCAAATATCATGTTCTGGTGATCACTTTATGGACTTCATGACATTTTCCCTCTAGTGTTTTTCATCAGATAAACTAAAAGCACTGTGCAAATGTTTAGTTGCAACTGACTGTCTCTATTAGATGGATTAATATGTGGCTGCCATTCAGAGGGTGCCATTTTCTGGAAAGCTGTTCAGCTTTCAAATAAACTTACAGATGGGAGAAATGAACATTAGCAATAAAACACCCCTATCCCCAAACCTGCACAAAATCAAAGAAAGCAAACAATGGACAAAATCAGAAGCTGAGTCTTCTATCTCAGCTCCTCTGTACTTGCTCATCGAGAAGTGCACGAGGACAAGGAAGATGAAGCCCACGGAGATGGAGGAAGCCAAGTCCTACTGAGCAAAGCCAGCTGGCTAACTCAGCAGCGGGAGAGGGAAACAGGGCTGCACCCTGGGACTGAAGCAATTCTTAACTGGTATGTACATGTAAATACAAACGCCCTGATGCTGTCTCCTTTCACCTACAACTGGAAGGGCTTTACCTGACCTTCAACTCTTCCTATGTCTCTGGTGCTCAGCAGTGTTTATTGGTAGGACTGGAGGTGAAGGAGACCTTTGGAAGGCATGTTCCAGAGGCAGTTGAACACTCAGAGGCAGTTGAACACTCAGTGCAATTTCCTTGTAGAATATTAAGGAAAGGAAGGTTTTGTGCATTCTTGTATTACAATATTGATTAGCTGGCACCGTTTGTTAATAATACCGACACCAGTGCTGGAAAGAAAAATAAAATGAAGACCTGGACCTGAGCAGAACAGAAAACCTCAGGGTGTCCCTTAATGTTGTGTTTACACATAACTTGCAACTTCAGTTGATTTCTGGGCCATGCCCTACAGAGGAACCTTCTCAGAAGCACCCTTGAGCTTTACCACAGGCCCTTGGCTACACCAGGTGGCAGCTCTGTGCCTGGGCTTTGCTCCTTGCACTATGAAAGCAATTCATCCTGCAACGTGCACATCAGAGTTACAGGGCCTGGATCAGCACCCACAAGCACCAGCCTGGTACCTCCTACCTCCATTTCCTATTTTTACTTTCTTAAGAAAACATGGCATCCAGCTCCCCAGGATTAGCTGTCACAAGCCTAAACATGAAATGTTTCAGCATAAATCTGAAGGACCATTAACTTCCTTTGCACTGGTTCCTCAGCTGTGTAGCAGAGAAAGCAAACAGCTGTTGGAACAAGTAAGCAGCAACCGTGGTCTTTCAGCTTCCAACTCAAGACAGTATGCTAATTGTTCATGGGTGCAAAGAGATGAAATGTCTCTTTAGCTCAGGGGTTTATAAACTATGGGAACCCATCAATATTTAACTACCTGAGAGGTCTTCTCATCCTGATGCGAAGTATCTGTATTTTGACAGCTATTAGCTTCTGCCTTTGCCTTCCTGCTGTTCTCAGTTTCTTCTGTTTTCTTTTTACTGACAGGTGGTTTTTGTTTCTTCTTTTTCTTCTTCTGGGCAGCTCCACCTCCTGTTGATTTCTCTGTCACTGCCTCATCTGCAGGGGCTGTCTCTGTTTGGGGGATCTTTGATGTGACATGGCTTCTATCCTCTTTGGGTACATTCCCTGTCACTTGAGTCACCTCAGGCTTCTGCAAGACTGCAGCCTGTGGCAGAGCTGCTAGTTCAGCAGGCAGTGAAGGATCTGCTGTGTGCTCTGTATGTTGGCTTGCTGGAAGTAACTGAAGCTGAGGACGGTCTTCATCTGGGATGGCGAAGTTGAAAGCAAACTTGGGTTCTTGTCCAGATGCAGCAAACCTCAAGGCTGCATTCCAGTTCTCTTGCTTGGTGGCTCTGACATTGTTTCGTACCTGCTCAGCACCACTGTCACCAGGGGCAGCTTCTGGGTTGGTCTCGGAAAGCGTAAAATCAAATCGGAAGCTGCTGCCAGATGATGTGAACAACTCTGGCTTTGCCTCAGGGGTTGGGTCAAACTGTTTCACACCATCTGCAGCCTGCCCCTTGCTTGGCTGTACTTCTACAACATCAGGTTTCATGCCTAGAAAAGAGAAAGAATATTGTTTCAGTGCTGGTGTTCTCAATACACCAGTTTCCTACTGTGGGAGTGCCACTTCAGCTTCCACTGTAAGGCACTGCCCAGAGAGGTGACTCAATCTAATGCTGCAACCTAAGAAATCTACAGGAAAGAACTAAATCTCACCACTCCCCGAGGGACAACTCAAGCTCACCTTTCTCTGTGCTCTTCTGACCCTCATCCATCTTGAGATGACAGTCCCCAAACGCATTGCTCATCACTTGTTGCTTCTCTGCAACAGGAGTCTCAGGGCAGCGCAGGACCTTGAGAATGTGTTGGGTCTCTTCTGCTGCACTCAGAAAACACCAAGAGAGACAAGAAACAGTTTATGGTGGGCCTTAAAATCCACACTGTGGGATGCTGATGACTGAGTCTTCTCTGAATGTGCTCTGTGTTCATACCACCTCTGACTAATCCATAACTAGCATTCAATTAAAAGGGAACTCCAAGTGCTTCTAGAAGCTCAAATACTGTGAGATGTCTCTAGAGAGGGAAAAAAAAATCTTTACTGCTTATTACATAGAGTCAGACTCTCACACTGCAGTAAGTGCACTGCTAATAGCACAGAAGCTACAGACGGCTTAGCAAACCTTCCCTCAAGGCAAAGACAAATCCCAGAACCTAGCTCAGTGTCTCTTCTCTGGAAAAAAACTGAGTAGACAGCACACCCTGAAAAGCAGGACTCTTGCTTGACTCTCTTACAAACCAGCCTGACCACAAGAGGAATCCAAATTTTTTGTGTCAGAGCAAATTCTCTAAAAAATAGAGTTGTTCTGTGACAGTGGTCCCCAAGATCTCCATTTGGAAATCCTAGATATAGGCTTGTAGTGTTTGTCTCATTTTAAGCCACTGAACAACTTGAGAGTAATACTGCGGAATGGGCATATCCCACCTCTCCCAGCTGCAGCACCCAACCACCCTCTGGGGAAAGAACCTTTCCCTAACATCCAGCCTAATAATCCCCTGACATAGCTCCAGCCATTCCCTCAAGTCCTGTCCCTGTCACAGGGAGCAGAGATCAGAGCTGTCCCTACACTGCCCCTCAGGATGAAGATGCAGCCCAGTGAGCTCTGTGCTCCATCTCCTCTTCTCCAGCTGAACAAACCAAGTGCCCTCAGCTGTTCCTCCTACGGCTTCCCCACGAGACCCTTCCCCATCCTCATGTCCCTCCCCTTGGGCACTCTCTAACAGTTTTAGACCCTTCTGATATTGTGGTGCCCCCAAGGACCCCCAGCACTCAAGGTGAGGCAGAGCAGAGTGGGACAATCCCCTCCCTGCCCCAGCCAGTGAGGCCCCAGCTGGGCCTGATGCTGTCCAGACTGCGGTGGGACAGAAGCGGGACATATCTTCACAGCATCAGGACCTTGCCATGGTCCTGAGCACGTACCCTTATTTCAAGGGGTTTGGCTAGCTGCAATCCTGGCCTGTTACACAGCAAGAGCTAAAGAAAGCTCCAGGGAGCTGCTCCCCTCCCTCATCTGGGAGTTACTCTGAGCTGAGGATCTCATGCATACAGTGCTACAGCCAAATAACTCATTGATCCAGACCCTGAATTCCTGGCTAGAGCTTGGATTTGCCTCCTCACCAGTCTTCTCCAGCAACTGGGACTCCAGGCAGAGCCTGGGTACCATCAGCAGCACTGCTCAGCTCTCCTGGCTCATGTACTGTGCAAAAGGGCCCTTTTCCGGCCAGGCCACTGCTTCTGCTGCCTCATTCCTGTGCTCAGCTCCTGCCTCCCCTCCAGGAGCTGCCTTCCCTGCTGCTGAGCACTGGGGACCGGCACAGGACACAGGTGTAACACAGTGGTCTGATCACAGAATAGTTTGGTAGAAACTTTAAAGCTCATCCACCCCTGCCATGGGCAGGGACACCTTTCACCATCCCAGGTTGCTCCAAGCCCTGTCCAGGCTGGTCTTGAACATTTCCAGGGATCCAGGGGCAGCCACAGCTTCTCTGGGCACCCTGTGCCAGGGCCTCCCCACCCTCACAGCCAGGAATTCCTTCCTAACATCTGATCTAAGCATAATCTCTGTCAGTGGGAAGCCATTCCCTCTTGTCCTGTCCCTCCAGGCCCTCGTCCCAAGTCCGTCTCCAGCTCTCCTGGAACCCCTTTAGGCACTGGAAGGGGCTCTGAGGTGTCCCTGGAGCCTTCTCTTCTCCAGGCTGAACAATCCCAACCCTCCCAGTCTTAATTCTTCTTGGAGCCTGATGCTCAAGCACAGGGTGTGGGCACCTATCAGTCACTGCTCCATCCTCAGGTGCACCAGCAAACACTCGCCTGAGCATCTTACACAGGGTTCACAGCCCTCTCCTGAGGTTAAGTACTGACCAGGAGCAGGACATTGGTCTGCAGCTCTACAAATTGGACTGATGAGATCAAACTATGACCTTACAGAATTTTATCTTCCATGTAATTTTTCCCTGGAATAAGCTGCACAAAAATAAACCTACTGGTGTTTAAGGGCCAGAGACATTAGCACAGTGTTTCCTTAAGACAGAAAACAAAGGTAGAGCTGCAGCAGAACCAAACAAGCCATTATATGGGAAAATAAGAACATGACAAAGAATATAGAAAACAGGAAGAACAAACACTAAACGAATGAAAGATAAAACTCCTTCCAGAAACACAGTCCTTAAAGCCGAATGCTTTATGTTGTTTTGTGTTTAGAACACATCCCAAATAACACAAGAACAGGGAACATAAAGGAGAGAAGAAGCAGAAAAACACCCAGATCTGCTAAATCACACCGAAGGCCAGAATAGGGGGGGTGTGGGCTGGGAAAGAGAAACATCTAATTTGGGGTGTGGAGTGAGGTGGAGATCTGCCTCCATCTGCAAAATGCACCACTCCAGCTCCTCCTGGAAAACATTTTGGGGAGCCTCGGACATCGCGTGGGGAAGGCAGAACGTTTAGAAGCACAAACCTCTCACCTCCAAAATTGATTCAAAAACTGAGTTTTCTGAGGCTTTCTCCCCTCTCACAGGAGATCAGACCTGGCTTTACAATGGAGGTGTGATGTAACAGCTCATTTGTACTATAAATCAACACAGCACAGGGACACATGTCCTGTGTGGAGAGCACCAAATGAGTCCTCTGCATTACAAAAATTACAGCTCTTCCTAGCAAGAAGCCCCAGTACTCCCGGCAAGCCAGGACTTCCCATAGATTCGTTTTCATCTTTTTCTCCACCCGCCCCTTTTAAAACGCCTCAAATGAAAGATTTCTTATTTTTTCCTGAAGCTTAGGCAATGGCATAATGTCTCCACATCAGGAAATTTCCCTTTAGCATAGCTCTGGCAACACACAGAATTTATCTTTAGGCTAAACACAAGCCCTTGAGACCCCACGTGCTGTACTTCTACGCTGGGTGCCTCCTGCTAAGCAGATGGAAGTTAAGGTTTGCAGCCCGCCTAGGGACAAGGCACACTAAAACACTGGCAGCGAAAAGAATATTCAGGATAAGGAGATGAGGGGGGACTGGGAAAGGCACCGGCGCTGGGAAGGCCTTTAAGGAGAACCTGCGAGAGCTGGGCGCGGTGCGGTGAGAGGGGCTCGGCGCGGGCCGAGCGGCCGAGCAGCAGATCCTTACCCGCTCCACGCCCGGCTCCCCGCGCCGCCGCCGGAGGAAGCGGCCCCGCCGCGCCGCCCACCTCCGGTCACGGGCCGCGTGTGGGCTCCGGGAGCGGCTCCGCCCGGGCCGGCGCCGCCAACCAGAGCTCGGGGTCCGCTCGGGGCCTCNCCGGGTCGCCGTGCGCCGCCTTCAGCGCTCCGGCCGCGGCCGCGCTCCCGTTCCGCCGGCGAGGGCTCGGGCCCGGCGGGGCCGAGCCCCCAGCGCCCATCTTGGCAGCGCAGCTGTGACGCCCGAGCCTCCCTCCTGCTCCCTTGAGCCCCACAGGGCCCTGTCGGACACACCTGTGGACACGACCAGGCCGGGCCGCGGGTATGCGGTGGTGCCGCCTCCCCTGGGCCAAATGCCCGCAGGAGCGCCCACACCAGCGCTGGCCCCTCACGTGCCAGCCCGACATAGGCCATGCCAGCACGCACCACCACGGGCAGGCAAAAAAGGTTAATACACACCTATAGGTACTGTCTAATCCCATTTCTATTTTAGATTTCCTTTTGATTATTTAATTTTGTAAATAAAAAGTTAGACACCTTGTTTCATAGGCATTTTTTTCCCCCTGGGGTTGTTTCCAACAACAGCCAGAAGATCCCCATGAGGTCAGTACTGCAGCAGCACAGCGCGTAGCAGCACAGCGCGTCACAGCACGGGGTTTGGTGTCTCTCAAATGCTTCAAACCGTGGAGGTTATAATTTCTCTTGACGTTGGCAGCTGATGTTAGAAATTCTCCAAGGCTGACAGTGATTCCAGAAGGGCTCTAAAGTGCTGGGAAAGCACTTCCAAATGTGTCTGCTAAAGATTATAAAATGGTATTGGAAAAATCGGCACACTTCTGCCAATCCCAACCAGACGTCTGTCTGCCTTACAATCTCCACCCTCGCTGAAACTTGGCCGTTGTTAAGCCCCTCCTCATTACAAAAAACCACCTCAGTCGTTTGAGCCTTATCCAAGGTTGTCTTGAGACTTATCTCGAGGCTTATTCTGAGTGATCGAATAGGATCGAAATCAGCATCAGTCCTTGCATTCGAGAGTCCAAGTGTCAGAAAAAAAGCTGACAATCAAGTATTGGAGAAGATAATGAGCACAAAATAATGAGCTATCGTATCTGTCTTGAAAGGCCAGAATCCCACTGCAGTTTTCCTCTCCCTCAGTGCCTGAGCTGGACTGAGGGCTTGCAAGCCTGTCACCACCAGTCTGGATGCATCCCCTAAAGCAAAAGCTCCCCATCCATGGCCTGAGGAATGCACAAACCCATCAGGTGATGCAAAGGCTCTTCTCCATATGGCTGGCACAGAGCCTGCAGAACCCATCCAGACAGAGCAAAGAGTGAAAGGAACATTGTTTTCTGTGGCAGGATGCTATCCATGTCTCCAGCTCTGTGGACTCAATGCCCATGCAGGGAAAAGGCACAAAAGACCAGCAATGCCTTGGTATTCCTGGGTTTGATCTCTGCCCTGAGGATTCAGCCCCACAATGGCACCGAGTCAGTGAGCTGTGGCAGCCTTGTGCTGAGGACACACAACAGAAGGGCTGTTGGGAGATGCAAACGTGATCCTCAGCTTCTGCTGACACAACAGAAGCCTTGTCACAGGAAGAGCTGTGAGCTGAGCTCATGGAAGCTGATGTCTAGCAAGTTATGGCTGCCCAGGAGCAAAGCAAACAGCAGGCAGAGGAATGGGAATGGCTTGAGCCTGCTTTGGGTGCAGAGCAGGTTAGTGTGTGCTGTATAAACCGTGCAAAGACTGGGACAGTTCCTCACTGCTGTCAGATGGCAACAGGAGCACCTGTCTGGGGGCAGGACAGCTGTGTAGGCCCGTAGGTCACTCCAGGACTGGCATTCCTTGCCAGCGAGAGCTGCCTTCTCTCCCCATGCCACCAACTGAGCACCGACAAATATGTGGCAGGCATGGCTGTAACTGGAAGCTGGAAAATGCAGCTCTTTGGCATGAGGCTTCTTTGAGGGAGTTGCAGGAAGGAACTGGGAAAAAAAAACAAAAGAGGGAAGTGGGGTGGTTGCCAGAGCTGCTAACCACAGTACCAGGGAGCCTTGGAGGGCACTGGGACAGCCCAGCATCACATGTCCAACACATCCTGTCGCCAGACTTCCTCGCCGGCGATGAATGTGGCTTGCACATATAGGTTGTCATTCAGCATTAGGAAATCTGTGTTGGACAAGAGAGAAAGAAAGCAGCTGTCAGAAGGGAGCTGCTGGAGTTGGCTGGGGAGAGCTGAGCTCAGTTGGGAAGGGCTTCTCCCCGCCCCAGGATGGCACTGCAGTGCCATCCTGGCAATGGCAGCTCTGCTTTCTGCTCAGCTGAGATGTGGGGGGGTGCTCCAGAGGGTTTCCCAAACACCACCAGCATCCAAGGGAAAAACCACTGGAGCAAAAACCCATAGCAAATCCCAGGTGTAGCATGTCTCCCTGCAGCTCCCGCTGAAACAGGGGATGAGCATGTGCTTACAGCAACCCCTGCTTTGCTCCAGCACTCGTGAGCCCTGACACCATTGTCTCCATACCAGTACCTATTGTGCCCATACCAGTACCTGCATCAGAGTCATAATTCAGTGTCCCCTTTCTCTGTTCAATCCCCAGGAGCTGAGCGGGATGCAGAGACGCCGCCTCCAACGCCGTCTCTACTGAGCACCCTTGGACAGAGAATTGGGGAGACGTTAGGGCAGCCCCAGCCCCATTTTCAGAGCAGCCCAAATCCCCCTGGACAAGGCCACTGTCAATCAGGCAGTTGACGGACCCAAGCTGCAACACCCTCAGCACAGCCAGCTGGAGCTGAGAAGGGAAATATTCCTACAGGAGAGAGCAGGCATAGGAAAACTGAACACTTAGGGTATGGAGAGGGGAAAATCATTCACTTTTGTGAAGAAGCAGGACAGTTCACCTCTCGTTAATTCTATGGGTTAAAATGAAACTTCCCCTCAAAAAGGGGATACTCTGAGGGCACTGATCCCAGCCCTTGTCATATCTCAGGTGAGAGGGAACATTCCTGGAATGGACACAGCTGGCAAAAGCAAGACCTCCTCCAGTGTCAACAGGGAGCAGGAGCTTGTGGACAAGGCTCTCTTACCTGTGGCTTCTTGGAAGTGTCGTACACATGTGTCCATGGTTGCCACGCTGCCACTGAGGGTCTTTGTGCCTGGGAGAGAAACAAGATGGCACTGAGCAGTGCCCATAGCTCACAGCAAGAAGGAGGGCACTAGGGAAGCATAATGGGACCAGAAGTGCAGAAATCCTGGGTGGCAGGAGGAGCAAGCTGAAGGGCCTGCAGCCACTTCCTGCTGGAGCACAGGAACCTGAGTGTTACCCCCAGCTCCACCATCAGACCAGCTGGCCTGGGGGAAACCAGCTCACAATGCAGGCATCTGCTGCCAGAGGAAGGGAATGGAGAAAGGAACGATCTTTCTTTGAAATACTTCCCCAGTCTTCATCTACTTGGGAATTGGAAACTTAGGGAATTTAGCTAGCAAAAGTGGTAGTGTTATAATAAAGAAAAAGGACAATAAATATCTCTTAAGATTTCTGTGTCCTTATTGACCCCCTGAACCTCATGTACCCTTGACACTGGGCAATGAGGCTTTCAAAGGTGTTGCAGACAGCTACAACTGGACAGATTCCTCCACGAGAGTGGCACACTTCTCTTTACCAGGAGCTTCATTCTCCCCAAGGACAAGTCACTGCAGATCCACCAGGCATCAAAACCCAAGAGGGTGGTACAAACTGTGCCACACACTGACAGGGACAGCAAGGTATTTTCAGCTCGTCAGAAATGGCGCCAGTGGCAGCACTGTCCCCAGCTTTTCAGCAAGAGGGACAGCACTTACCTGCAATGTAGGTGTTCAGCCCATCAATCTCCACCACCTGCTGACCCAGCGTGTGCCGACCCGGTGCCAGCCCCATGCCAGCGATTGCATCTGTCACCAGCACCAGCCCTGCAGAACACAAGGAAAGGGGCCCTGTAAACTTTGCAGCTGATTTTGCTGCAGCTCCAAGCACTGTGCCCTGTTGACCCTCCTGGAGAGGGACTATGTGTCTCCAGCCACATCCCACCAAAGCAAGAGGACTGAGGGATCAGCACACGTGGCTGTGACCTTCCAGGCAGCAACGGCAGCACGAATGTCTTGTGGGAGATGGTGCAGTGCTCAGAGTGGCTGGTGACACTGCGGGGACTGCCATTGCTCACCTTTGGGGTGGGCTCGGTGGGCAATGCGCAGGGCAGCGGGGTTGGTGTGGATGCCATCAGAAATCATGCCATAGAAGACCCTCCGCCCAGCAGGAATCTTGTCACTTGTCAGCAGCCCCACAATGCCAGGGTCACGGTGGTGGAACTGCTCAAGGGGAGAGAGTGGACAAGCTGTGGAGGATCACCAGGATGCACTGGCTGAGACTCTTCCCCTCAGGGGATGCAGCTGCCATCTCTATCACACAGTGCCTGGCAGCTTTACCGGGCAAACCTGGGCATTGCCTTGAATCACAGAATCACATGATGGTTTAGGTTGGAAGGTACCATAAAGCTTATCTTGTTCCACCCCCTGCCATGGGCAGGGACACCTTCCACTAGCCCAGGCTGATCCAAGCCACATCCAACCTGTCCTTGAATGCTTCCAGGGATGGGACAACCACAGCTGCTCTGGGCAACCTGTGCCAGGGCCTCCCCACCCTCCCAGGGAACAATTCCTCCCCAATATCCCATCCAGCCCTGCCCTCTGGCAGTGGGAAGACAAGGAAGAATGTTCTGCCACTTCAGGCCCTTGTCCCAAGTCCCTCTGCAGCTCTCCTGGAGCCCCTTTAGGCCCTGGAAGGGGCTCTGAAGTCTCTCTGGAGCCTTCTCCTCTCCAGGTGAACACCCCCAGCTCTCCCAGCCTGGCTCCAGAGCAGAGGGGCTCCTTGGAACATCTCCATGGCCTCCTCTGGGCTCTCTCCAGCAGCTCCATGCCCTTCTGCTGTTGGACTCCAGGGCTGGGACAGCTCTGCAGGTGGGGTCTCACCCGAGTGGGGCAGAATCCCCCCCTCCCCTGCTGCCCACACAGGAGGAGGTCTGGGTGCACACAGCCAGGGCATGTCCAGGTCTCACCCACCAACACTTCCTAGTCCTTCTCGGGGATGAATTTCAAGAGTCTGCTACAGCCTTGACTCTCTTTCAGATCCAGCAGTAGGAATGTGAAGCCAGAGGTTCAGTGTCAAAACCTCATTGCAAAGCATGGTACGAAGCCAGCTGGGGAGAACAGAGACCCATGGGGAGAGGCACAGAAAGCCCAAAAGCAACCCTGGAGCAGGGCAGGTGCCTCTGGGGACTCACCGGCAGCATGGCATTGAAGAGGTGAGTGATAAAGGTTGCTCCGTGCTGCACAGCCTCCTCGGCCTGGGACAGATTAGCCACTGAGTGACCTGGGAACAGAGACCAACGCCTGATTCCTCTGCCCATCTCTCCGCTGATTTCCTTACAGGAGTAAAGATACTCTATCACTGGACTATGCTCTAATGCCCACCCTGGCCTGAGGTGCAGCCTCGACACATATGTGTCTGGCCATGACCTGGGGGGACTCTGGGGGTGGGTGTTTCACCTGAACTCCTTCAGTGTTCACATCACAGCTCTCACAAATGCTGCCTTGCTCACAGCATGTTGCCTTCAGGCTGGGTTTGAGGTCCAATGACACACCTTTCTGCTGGCCTCAGATACTTAAAAGTTTTGTAGAGAGGTATCAGGGGATACCCTCGCAACAGTGGGGACTTTGTCAGGAAAGAATATGGGAATTAAACTATCCAGAAAGAAGATTCCATTTCCCTGACAGGACAGCAGCTCTGTGGGCTAACCTTGCCTTTCTGGAGTTTTTTATGTGGCTGTGGGATAAGAGATAGTCTGCTGTATGAATGCCCTTCTCACCTGAGATTTAATTTCACCTTGAATAGCTTCCCCCCGTTTAAAAAAAACCAAAAAGACTTCTTCAATGATCTGAGACACAGAAGAGTCTGTGAAGCAAAGGAAAAGAAAAATGCAGCCAGTTTTAAGTCAGAGGCCAGCCAGATGTTGGAGGGAGAGGTTCCTACAGGACTTTTGAAAACCAGAGTTATCACACCAACAGTAACCTTTGGAAAATTATTTCACCTGTCGCACAAGGCCTAAAGCAGTGGAACTTCAGAGTTTGAACCCTTCCACATCATCAAACCTCCAAGTAAGACTGCTGCTCTTCCCTGTGTTAGAACAGCACCTTGTGTTTACTGCAGGGGCTCCTCAGTTGATACAAACTTTGGCCCTTGCAATGGCAGATTGACAGCATCAAACAAGGTCCCAACTTGTGACAGGTCTGTCATCTCCATACTGTCCAGGCAAAAGAGAATCCCACCCTGTTCAGTTGCCCCGAGACACTGTTAGAGATGCCACAGCCCCAAGGGAGGGGCTGCCGGAGCCCCCCTGAGCCCCGGGTGCCCCAGCCCTTACCCAGGGAGACGCAGATGCCCCGCTTGGTGAGCTCCTGGATCACCTCACTGCTCCTTCTCATCTCAGGGGCCAGGGTCACTATCTGGACACAGTCCAGGGAGCCGTAGGTGGCAAGCAGGTCCTGGAAGGCGCCTGCCTCAAAGGTGCGGAGGCAGTGCTCCGGGTGGGCACCCTTCTTCTCCTTGCTGATGAACGGCCCTTCCAGGTGGGCTCCTGTCCAAACAGGAACAAAGAACCATGACCCTTTCCTCCCCCTGCCAAGGACCAAGAAATCTGCTCTGTCTGCTTTGCTCCAGTTGTGCTCTTGCCACTTTTCTGCAGCAAAACACATGGCACAGGTAACTGTGAGCTCAGCACAGGGAGAGGTGCAGTGCTGGCCACTGGCCAAGCCAAGCCACCCCACTGCCATTGCTCCAGGGGGCCCAAAGGGGCTGGAGGGTGTGTGTGTGATGACAGAGAACACAGCAAAGGCCAGGCACAGCCTGAGCCCACCTGTGCACCCCTCTCACCAAGAGCTCCAGCCCCTGTTTGTGCTCTGTAACTTCTTTTACCTCAACCTTGAACAAGTTAATTGCCCACCTAGAGTAGCACCACAGAGGGACAAATCCACTTACCCAGGATTCCTGCTCCATGGGCTCCACCATTTCTTACACTGATCTGAGGGAGAACCTAGAGAAAGGGGTTTGTCAGACATGGCATTCCAGACACAGCCCCTCAGCCTGCCAAATCAGACCCAAACATCAGGTCTGCAGGGAGGTTTATAGCTGGACCACCTGGGACCATCACAGCCCACAAAGGAAAAGCCATCTCCAAGCCTTGGTGTGCAGAGCTTGCCTGGGAGACATGGCTGTCTCAGCATTCTAAAGGCTGAGGGCAAGAAACCCAAGGTAGGGTCCAGCTCCTCATGCCCACGGCTTTTCTGTCCCGGCAGCTATCCCAGTCTTGGCCCACCGACCTCCTGATACCAACCTCAGTCCCTGATCACCCTGCAGATGCGAGGGGAGAAGGCCCCTTACCTGGTGGTACACAGATGGAGGAGAGGTCACCAGGGTGGGACAGAACGAGGTCACTCCATGGGAGAGGATTTTCTGACTGACCAGGTCAATACCTGATTTGAAGTCATCCGTAGCCAGAGAGAAGTCCACCCCGAAGCCTCCTGCACCACAAACAAAACAGAGGTGAAACTGCAGCTTCCCAGTGGATGTGGCCCACCCAGAAACACCAAAGAAAGGTTTTGTGTGACTGGAGGGAGATGTTCCATTTGTAGGGCTCTGACGCAGAGGGCTCCACCACCCCTTCTGTCCTACATTCCAAGGTTCCATAAGTACAAATCTCACCATCGCTGCCCCCTTGAAGTGCTCTTCCCCACAGCACTCCAGTGTTTTGCAAGCACGAACTTTTTATTTTGATGCAGGGCAAAATGTGAGGATTCCCAGCTGAAAACGAATCTGACTTCCAACTTTAACTACCGTAGAACAAGCCCCTCTTTCCTTCTGAAGAGAGCTATTGTGGTTAATGTTTGTTCCTTTGGGAAGTCTTGCCCTCTCCTCCCACATCCTGGAAAGGGTAGGGCAGGCATCCTGCCAGTGCAGGGGCAGGATAAAATATAGATGAAACCCTCACCTGGCCAAAGGGGATCACTTACACGACAGCTGTAACCACAGGCAAAATTGCACTTCATCATTAGTTGGGTGACTCACACCAAACGTGGCCACGAGTAGGATGCCCACAGTGGGGCTGGGGGTCAGGGATGGACAAACCTGGGACGCCCCCAGTCTGTGAGTGCATGTAGCTTCACTGTACCATTGATCTGGACATCGATGAAGCCCGGGGCGATGATGCTATCCTTGCAGTCCAGCTGGACATCAGCAGAGCCCTTCTCATCAAAGAAGAGTTTCTCTGGGTTGAGGATCTTCCCCTCTCGCACCCACAGGTCCTCCCTGGAGGGACAGTCATACACACCAAGCTCTGGTGCCATCTGCAGCACGTGGAGCAGGTGGCTGTGCCCGTGACAGTGGTCCTGGGCAGAGTGGATCCCACCGGCACCTCCTGCCATGGGCTCTGCGATGTCTGCCAGAGCACAGCTGCTGTTGCAGCTGGGACACAGCAGGCAGCCCTCTCTCCCTGGCTCCAGCTCTACAAAACTCACGGGAATGGGATTTTCACGGGCTGCCCCTCAAAGGTGGTGGTGATGGTCAAAGGGACAGGGGGCTGGCAGAAGAGGCAAAACGAGAGGGATCGTACACCACACCCGTCCCATCTCCCTCCCAAAGCTGTCAGAGGGGACATGGGATGGTGGGAGCACGGCGGGGCGAGGGCCAGCAGCCGATGCACAGGGGGAACTGGCGACCGTCCCTCGGGCACTGCAGGTGCCAGGTCAGGTCGGCAGCCTTTCCGGGAGCCCCCACAGCCCTGGTACCCCCGCAGCCTCGGTACCCCCAGCAGCCCCGGTACCCACGGACACAACGATACTCCTGGACAGCCCTGGTACCGCCGGACATCACGGTACCCCCAGCAGCCCTGGTACCTCCAGCGGCTCCGGTACCCCCCGCCTCACCTCTGGAGCTGGTGGTCCCTCAGGATGCGGCAGTTGGTGAACTGGACGATAGGCGCGTCCGAGACAGATTTGTTGGACGGCATCGCGGGGCAGCGGAAGCCGGCGGAAACCGCGAACCCCCCCCGTGTCCGACGCAGGGGGCGGGGACCGGGCGGGCCGGAGCAGGGCCGGCCGGGCCGGAGCGGGGCCAGGCCGCGGCTCCGGTGCAAGCGGCTGCCGTGGGACTGTGCAGCCGGTGAGGGGCGGAGGCACCGGAGCACCGCCCCAGGGGCAGGCGGAGGGTGAGCTCCCTCCCCTGCTCGGCACTCTGAGCCGACGCTGTGAGGAACAAACCCCGCGGTGCCCGATGAGCGCCGGGCCCGGGGCGGTGTCCCCACTCCGGGGGCACCGGGACCGGGACCGCGACTTGGGGGCGTGACCGGGGCGTGGCCTCGCCCCGCCGCACCGCCTGCTCCCAGTCACGTGAGCGCACTCGGCACGTGCCGGGATTCCCCGCCCGCCCTGCGGCACGTGACCGGCCCCAGGAGCCGCCATCACGAGAGGGGCGCCGCCATCTTGAGAAGGTCGGCGGCGGAAACCCTCCGCGTGAGAGCGCACCCTGAACCGGCATCGTGAGACCCCACTGTGAGACCTCCTGCTGAGACCCCATCCAGAAAGCCCATCCTGACACCCCCATCCCAAGACCCCCATTGTGACACCCTAGGCCCACTGCCCCCCGTGTACCCTAGGGAAGCTGACGAGACGTGGTTCCACCCAGCTGATGTGTGCGTCGGCACTGCTGATGAATCTCTCCCAGGAAAGATAAATGATGGGGAATATAATTGTGTATGAATGTAACATCCTTGTCTGACCTGGAATTGGATTTTAATTAGGTTTTGTGCCATGCTTATCATTCCATGATGTCAGTGCTTGTCCACACTGCGAGCTGCTTCTATTGTGAGCAGGATGCTGGGAAAGGGGTCTGAAAGGGAGAGATAGGAGTGATGCTGGTTGAGGCTGGGAAAATTACGTGCAGCACTGTTTTGGGAATTTGAGGCTAAGAATGGTTTCAGACCACAGAGATGCCCCAAGGGCTGGAGCCCCTCTGCTCTGGAGCCAGGCTGGGAGAGCTGGGGGTGCTCACCTGGACAAGAGAAGGCTCCAGGGACACCTCAGAGCCCCTTCCAGGGCCTAAAGGGGCTCCAGGAGAGCTGGAGAGGGACTTGGGACAAGGGATGGAGGGACAGGACACAGGGAATGGCTTCCCACTGCCAGAGGGCAGGGCTGGATGGGATATTGGGAAGGAATTGTTCCCTCTGAGGGTGGAGAGGCCCTGGCACAGGGTGCCCAGAGAAGCTGTGGCTGCCCCATCCCTGGAAGCATTCAAGGCCAGGCTGGATGTGGCTTGGAGCTCCCTGGGCTAGTGGAAGGTGTCCCTGCCCATGGCAGGGGTTGGAACTGGGTGAGCTGTAAGGTTTTCCTCATGAAATTATGCACATCTGGGACACCCAGCACTGTATTGCTGGGAATGATTTTTAGCTTCATACAAGTGGAGCTGAGGAGACCCCAAAACTAGAAGTTGAGAAAATGAATCCTAAAAACAGCTCTCAGCCCTGCTTATTTTTCTGTGAAGAAGAAAGGACCCATCTGAGCTGCTAAATTGAATTTGGAGGTTGGAAGGCATGTATGGCACCCAGACTGCCTGTGGCCAAAACAGGTCCCTTCCCCAGGAACACACAAGCTGACAGGGCTGTGACAGTAACTTTAGCTGGCAGTGGAAGAGATGCCGAGGTAAAGGCAAATACTGACTGCACAGATAGGAACACCCACCATAAATATCCCGCCTCGGGTCCACTGGGAGCAGTGACAGCTCTTCACCTGAGAACCCTCCAGCCAGACAGATCCAAGGCTTCCTCAGGCTGCCAGTCCCAAGCCTGGATCAGAGCACTGAGACTTCCCATCCGTGCTGCTGAGAGAACAGAATAGCCTGTGCCAAGTGCTGGGAATCTACTCCTCAAGGCTGTAGGTATGTCATCCAGCCAAACCTATGGCATATACTGCTAAACTCTTACCCCTTTGGATGTTCTCCTTTTATTTTCTCAGCATTAAATTAACCCTGTCTTGCATCACCAATACTGCACACTCCTCTAATAATAATTCCATATTCTTCCTCTCCACTGCCCCAGTAACAGGTGGAGGGAATCACAGGCTGTAGTTTCGCTTGCATTTTCTTTAGCAAACGTGGGGTTTTTTTCTTCAGGTTGAGTTATTTTTAACCTGGCTCAATTCCCAAATTAGGTTCACTGCCTGGCAGCAAGAGCAGTTGTACCTGCGCACTTGGGAGGAGCTGGGGAGCACATGGAGCAGCTGCGGGAACAGGGCTGGGGCTAGCACTGCTGCTGCATGAAGGGCTGTTGAAATATAGCCTTGTCTTCTGATTTTCACAGGCATTCACAAAGATGTCTAAGAAATAGTCCCAAGGCACACAGGAGCCATGGAGGCTGCTTAGAACACACTGCCAGTCTTGGGAATATACACCATTTCCCAAGATTTGTCCTCAGCCCACCTCATGCAGACAGCCGTTAAGAGAGGGTGGCTGAATTCACTCTCTGCCACTTAAGTCACCCTCTTCCCCTCTGCCGAAGGCAAAGGAGGAAAGCACAGGTGTAACAGCATGGACAGGGCTGTTCAAAGTGCCAGAAAAGGGTCCAGAATTTACACAGTCCCTGGTATCCCCTTGATGAATCCCAAAGAGCCAGACCTGATCCTGTGGTGAGGGCAGCTTGTCTCAACAGCAAAAGGAAAATGGCAAAGACGAGCCACCAGTTCTCCAGGAGCTGCGTCCCGCCCAGCTTGTGCTCTCTCAGATCAGAGAGAGCTGTCAGGGGTCTGTAGGTACCTTGTGGGTACAGTGTGGGCCCCGAAAGCCTTGGCCCTTAAACACTGTAAGGTCAGTGCAGGATTTTTCCCTGTGTGCTTTTGTGTCGTGACACAAGAACCAGCTTGGCAGAAACCCAGTGATATGAGTCACAAAGCTGTGGCTGTCAGGAGCTCGCTGAAGTGTGTTTCGCAGAAAAAATAACAGCGTTTATTAGCTTTAACAGGAACAGAAATGGAGAAGCATTTTGGGACACAATCCTTTGACCCTGAAACAGAAAATTCCCACTCCAGAGCAAGTAGCATTGGGAAGACTTGCTCTGGGTTTGATTTAATTATGTCAGGAAAAAAAAGATGGTTAATAGCTGTAAAACTAAGGCCAGAGGCGGCAAGTCCTATGTGTCAGAGACAAGTAACTCTCACTTGAGCCCAGTGATGGTTTGGACAGTACAGCTGGCTGGAAACAGCAGTATCCCCATGGCCAGCCTAGGAAGGAAACAAGGTTTACTGAGAGCTGTAGTCTTTAGTTCTGCTGTTACTCTGTAGTTGAAAACAGCGACTTGGTTTCTGGGATCAGTTTCTCATAACAAGGTTTTTGTTTCCTCAAAGCTTATTTACTTTTCCAGGTTACTATGCTTCTCTGTAAGCCAGATCTCCCTAGGAAAGCCAATTCCTGAGCAATCACAGATAAAATCCTGGTACTTAAAAATGCTTCTCCAACAGCAGTGAAAAAAAAAAAGTGCAGCCTTTGGAAAAAGCCAAACAAAAAAGAGTGTGAAAGGGTTAACAAAGAACAAGGTCAGCAGGCTCTGTGGAGGCATTGTGTGTGCTGGCAGCTCTGGCAGCAGGTCCTGAAGCTCCCCGAGCCTGCACTGACTGCTGATGGCCCTGTCCCTGTGCTGCTACTGCTGCAGAGGCCCTGCTCCTCTCCTCTCCGCAGGGCTGACTCACTGCAGCACTCTCAGCCACGCACGGAGCACCAAAGCACCGTGGCAGTGCCGGCACAGCCACCCCATTCCCCTCTTCCAAACCAACCACTGAGTCAACTCCTGCCCTCTGAGCTGCCATGCTCCTGGCAGTAAAGGAATTTCAAAAACCCCAAAGGTCCCTCATTTTCTTAATGTCCCGAATCACTTGAGAAATGTGCTGATGCCATAGCACCAGTGAAGGACTTTAAATGCGAGTTTTCACCCGGGAGTCATCACAGAGGATTCAGAGCATCGCTGTCCTGGGCGAGGCAGCATGTGTGGACTGTTACTTTGACTCTGGGTGTATTTGCAGGTACTTGGCACAAAGTGATCCTCCCCCCATCCATGCTCACCCCAGCTCTGTTCTTCTTGCATGGTTTTATATATTAATGGCTTCATGTTCCAAGGCATGAAGCAAAATGCCATTGAAGGGATTTTCCCTGCATTGGTTCTGCAAGTACCTATTAACTGCCTCTGCACGATGTCACCAACCTACAAGGGACCTTAGGGATGACTGGAATATGGGACCTTTCAATCGATTACTGCCCCTGGAGATGAGAGCATTTAGCTGCTCTCTTAAATGCAGTTTTGCTCACGTTCCTGTCAATTGGCAAAAAGAATGGCAGCAGGGTCCCCTTACAGAAGGTAAAACCGGATGTTAAGTGTATTTGCAGCCCCGGCCAAGACCCTCTCCTATCGTGCCACACAACTTGAATTGCCAAATGCACTTCCTCTCACCAGAACTGCAAGCTGAATGTAGCATCCTCTCCAGAGCCTGGGTTTGGGATTCACCCCCCAGCTGCAAGCAGTCACACTGCACCAGGAAGGCCCCCTCTGCAGTCAGTGTGAGACACAACCTACAGATTCCATAAACCTTTATGACCCCCAGAGAAAGCCTAATTCAGAGGTTCAGTCTACTACTTTTGCTGATGAAAAGAATGACCAACACCATTCTGATCAGGAATTTCCCCTTCCCCTGGCCACTGCTTCAGCAGGCATCCAGGATTTTCCTTCAGTCACCTTACACCTCTGTACAGCCCCACCACCATCTCTGCTCACACTGCCACGAGGCAAAGCCCTTCCTAAGCAAAACCAGCCCAGCTCGGCCCGGCCCTGAGCCAGCCTACTGAGGTGACTGCAGAGACCTCAGTGTTTGAGCAAACAGCAAAAAAAAAAAAAAAAGCCAATTAATTTGTTAATTATTATTGTTAACACTGGCTCACAGCTACAGTCATCCTGATAGCCCAGAAGGTACACACGGTGGCACCAGGCTGGCCTGGGCAACACCCTTGCCAGGTAAGAAGCTCCAAACAGCTTCAGTGAATTCCTTATGTTCTGGCCATGGTACTTGCACCACTCACTGGACAGGTACCTTGGTGAAACACACATACACATTTCCATTCCCAACCAGGTGACGCATCCCTCCACATGCATCAGCTTAGTTTGATGCCAAAGGCACTGCTAGCGCCAGGTGTCTGCATAGTAACATTTTGGCTTGAACAAGGCAAAGCTTGACCTGTTCTCCTACAGGTCTCCTACAGGAGCTACAGACTTCCCAGTGCTAACTGGGACCAAGCTTTACCACTGAAAGGGTTCAACACATTTCCCATATAAGCTTGGCAGTACTTAAATCCTCAGGACAGAGGCGGCTGCTCCAGCACTCAGTAGCTGCAACAGCAGAATCTCCCAGCTCAAAGGGTCCTGATTTAAAAGATAAAAATACAAGATCTTGACCGAAGCCATTTTGTTGATGAGACTATTGTTGAGGTACTTCAGAGGCAATTACTGTTCACAGTACAGCTTCCAAGCAGCTCAGCTTCTGCAGGGCTAGCACGAGGACAGGCTGCTTGTTTCCTGACAAGGCAGCTCCTCTCTCAGTCACAGGCTGCAGCCTGCACCCTCGTTCCCTGGCCCTCAGTGCAGGCTGCAGCTCCCTGACCCTTGGGTACAGAGCACCACACTGAGCCAGATGTGCTGGTCAGGGTGAGCGCAGCCCTCCATCCCCGCTCACCATGAATACAGCCCATGGCAGCAGCTGGGAACCATGCTGCGACGGCCCAGGAGAAAGGGTAAGCTACGGCAGTGCTGGCAGCATCATTCCTGCCCAGTCACTCCAGGAACCTGCCTCTGCTGAGGGACCTCGCCCTCTTCCCAAAGCAGCAGCTGGAAATCAGAGCCGGGGACTCATTACAGCAATGTAGTGAGGAAGTTTTATTTGGAAACATGGTAGAAGTTTGTAACCCAACACTGGGTGCACGACTGATGCCGGAGCATACGCAGTTACTACTGAAACACAGGAGTGTTTCGGACAATTGCTGTAATAAAACACAAAATTCTCATACTCCAATACCAGGACACTACAGCAATCTTTAGAATCAAAATTACATCCAAGGAATTCTCTGCACTTACAATTGACCCCACAGTGTAATCTACCTATATATAAGATTAATATATATAGCATGGGAAATTGAAAATCCTTGCTCCATAGATGTATGAACATGTCAAGTCTTTTATAAATAAACATCCAGTGAAGAGAAAAAATTACATTTCTAGTTCATATTTATACATAAAATACTAACAGCAATGGGTGGAAAATTGCACACGGGCCACCCCAAGCCATGCAGCAGGCTTGGAACAGCCCATCCAAGTTAATATTGAAGTACACACAGGACAGACGAGTCACTAACATATATTGCGCATTTACAAGAGATCAACTACCAAATTGGGACAACTGTACACATTGGAGAAACCATTTTCATTCTGGAGCTTTTTTTTTGTTAAACGTAGATTTGTTACATCTCTTTACATCACACTGCATTTACTTCGTGGAGAGGATAAGGGCAACAATGAGGCCATAGAGACCCAAGACTTCAGCGAAGATCAAAATGAGGATCATCCCCACAAATAACCTGGGCTGCTGCGCTGTGCCCCGGACACCTGCATCGCCCACGATGCCGATGGCAAAGCCAGCAGCCAGACCGCTGAGACCCACGCTCAAGCCAGCACCCAGCTGAAGGAAGCTCCTGTGGGACAGAGATGGAACAGTTTCAGTGGCAAGGAACAGGACACCCAACCTTAAGCCCCTAACTCTTTCAACAAGCCCGGAGTGTCTCAAAGCAGATGCTTACTGACACTCCCAACTCTGATACTTAAAGAAACAGGCAGCAGGGGAGGGTCTTCACCTGATGTACATGTGTGGCTCATACACCAAACTGAGTTATCGGGCCTGGAGCTCATATGGCCACCAGCTTGTCTGCAGCCACTTCAGCCAGCTGCAGGCTCAGCATGCTGTCAGAGCACCACTTACTAGCACTTGCAGCAATGCCTGTCCCACAGTGCCATGTAGCCTGTTAGTAGCTGCTCATCTCCAACCTTTAGCAATCATATATACAGCCACAGCACAGCCAGGGGTCTTGCACTGCAGGAGCTGGGCAGGAATGGTCTGGTTTTCCAAGCAGGAGAGCAGTCCTGAGGAGCAGTCCCTAGCAGTGTCTGCCCACTTGGTAATTGCAAAGGACCTTTTGTGTCTGCTGTTTTAGACCATGTCTTGTGAGGCCAAGCACACTGCTCATAGGTACAGCCTATACAGCAACACAGATACCTGTCACACTTCAGCAGCACTGTTTTATTCCAAAGGGCTCAATCACACCAGTTCCAGCTGTTCTCAGAAGCCAAGAGCAGATTAAGTTTCAGACTGTAGCTGCTATAGAGGCCCAATGTATAGCTCGAGGATTGATTTACCAGCACATAAAGCAAAAGCAATATTAATTATTCACTTGCATCTCCCAGGCAACAGCAGAACTATTTAGATAGTATTGGAAACACCTGTGCATCCAGGTCTAGAGTCTGGCACCATGACACAAGCTTCACCTCCTATCCCAGTGCTGTCTGTACATGGCTTCTTTCAAGTCACAGCCCTACCACATGAGCAGTGGGATGCCCAGTTGATCTGTGACAGCCAATGCAGCCAACTGAGCAGGCAGCTCCACTGGGCAGCTGGAATCCAGCCTGTGCTCCTAAGCCTAGCCCAGGAGCATTTAGCACTGCCAGCCCTTCCAGGGGCCTTGAGCCAAAACCACCCACACACAGAGCATCAAACAGTGACAGGACAGTCTGAAACAGAACCACCAGATGCAGCAACTTACTTGAATAGCGTGATCTCAGGTGAGAGGGCATTGGCAATGAGCACTGCCACTACGAGGCCATAGATTGCTATAATACCTGCCATGACCACAGGGATGATGGACTTCATGATCAGCTCAGGCCTCATGACAGACATGGCTGCAATACCTGTGCCACTCTTTGCTGTTCCATACGCAGCTCCCAAGGCTGGAAGAGAAAAAAAAAATTGCATTAGGCACATCCCCAAATACCACTTCTTTCACTAGGCTGCAGTTAGATCAGCTGAGTCAGCACAAGGAAGGATTGTGTAAAATTACAGGGTCACGAGACAGCCAGGAATACTCCCCTAAGGGATGAGGAAGTGATCTACCCAGAGTCCTATTCCGAAGAGGTGCTGTTCAAACACTACTGGTAACAGAACATCTTCCCAGGCCAGCTTCACAGCAAGGCACACACCCAGCAGCCATCCATGCCCCTGCTTAGGGGCCAAAACCCAAGGTCCCAAATGGAACTCTAGCATCTGTGCCCTTCCAGAGTCCACACTGCAAGGCTCAACAAAACACATCTGTCTACTCCAGCAGAACACAGCTGAGAGCTGGGCTTCACAGTCACTGAACATCAAGCCACCCTGAACTGATGAACAAATCTCCTTCAGGAGGCCTCTTCTCCCACAAACCCCACTTCCTATGCTTTGGCCCTGGAGGTAAATGTGCCACTGCAGTTTCATCAGACACACTGAGATAGAAACAAACTCAAATATTACTGCTCCATGTCATTCCCTGGAGAAAGGTCACCCTCTCCATGTGCCAGAAGCTCGCCTGTGAAGGATTTGGGTCCAAACACTGGTCAATCCAACCACTGGAACCACGAAGAAGAGTTTGGCTTGTAGGTTATAGAGGACCACAACCAGCTTACACCCACTGCTTACTCATCATCTCTGTCAACACTTGAACATGCAGAGACCTGCACAGGATCCAAAGCAGATGATGGGCCTATCACCTGCACCTGAGACCTGCTGGAAGAGTCCAAAGTAACTTCTGCCTTGAAAACTTCGTATTAGTCTCACAAAAACTTCCTCAAATACAGCATTCTTTGATTCTGCAGTACTTGAAAAGACACCTTTCCTTCCAGTCCAACTGGGGAGTATTCTGGGAAATCCACAACTTCCTACTGCACTCACTATCACCCAGAGATGGCATGCAGGCCAACTGCCACCCAGGAATAAGTCCCTGAAGCAGCAGTGATAGGCATATGGAAGGGTAGGAAGGGTAGGCAGTCTCCTTTCCTGACATCATCAAGATTATATTCAGAGGTCAGTCATATTTGGCAAGAAAACGTTCTTGCATCTATTCTAAGAGGCTGCTGGAGTGTATTTAAACTGTGGGCATTTAAAGTCTTTGTACTGTTCTGAGACTCGATAGTTGAGTTTGCTCCACCCACAGAAAACTAAAGTTTCTCCAAGGGAGACCTGCTTGTTCTGCAAAGATGTCTAACTGCCTTACACCAGTATCCAAGTGTGAGATTGTGCACCTTGTCCCAAAGAGTTGCTGGGAAGTATTTGGAGGAGTTTGGATATACGTTTTCCTGCTTCTCACTCAGCACTCCTGTAAAGCCCATCTTTGAGCAGTCATCCTCCTGGCTTGGCACTAAAACTCCAGACCATTCATGCACCAGCACTGCTGCACTAACACAAGGTTCATTCTCAGAAGGAAGTTCAGTTTTAGTTACAAAAACCTGAAGGGAAAGTCTCATTAACCACCAGTTTGTTCTGTGCTAGCAAAGCTCTTGAACCTTGACTGACACCAAGTGATGTAAAGAGCTGTGATCTTTTGGGCAATTCAGAACTAGAACCCAACTTAGGAAGCTTGAAGCAGGAGCAGGTTCTACCTGCAAATGTAAGATGAGCCTGGAAACCAGCACATGGACTTCATCAACCATTTCAGTGATGGCTCTGTTTAGGGTCTAGTCTTTAAGAAGTCTAGAAGGAAACCACTGACTTGAACTAGGAACCATTTTTGCTGGATGAAGCATCTTCTAAGGGCTGGAACTAAGCCTGAATCCTGGTTCCACTGTCTACCTTGTGTACAGAACTTAGCAGAAACCACTCCTCCATCTGCAGTCTTTTACAAACTCTCCAAAAATGCAGAGGCTTATGAGGGAAGTTCACTATTTAAAGTTAGATCAGGCATTACTTCCTCCAAGCATGAAGCTACTCAAGGGTGTTGCAATTAATGCAGTGACAGATTAGAGAAGGTGATTTTGTAACCCCACTTACAGAAAGTCATCTTGCTCAAGCTTTTGTGGAAGGGCAGAGCAGCACAAGTTTGTCAACTCCCAGTTAAAACCCGAGAAGAGGCCAGATCTTATGCCTTGAACTTGTTTTAAACACAGTTCAAAAGAAAGCCTATGTTTACCAGTCTTCACATGACAGTCTTAGATGTCACTGAAGCTCTACTGAATTCCCACTGGTGGACAGTCACAAGGGCCACACAGAGCTTCAGAGCTTGGCACATCTGCTCCCAAGGAAGCTTTTATCAGCACCCAAACCAAGAGACATCTCCAGCACCTTACAAGGCAGCTTTACTGCCCTTCACTAGCCTGGCAGGTTGTCCTTGCCTCTTTGACATTATCCCAGTATTAAAGGCAAGGTGGCAAAGACAATACCTGTTTCCCACCATGACCCAGCCTCTAGTGGCACAGCCACTCAGTTCTGGGCTATGGACACCCTGGACAATGTTCCTGCACGCCTTCACCTCTACCTCGCAGCAGCTCTAAACAACTGAAGCACATATGCTTCATATGCTACATTTAAATATCCCTGATTCATTGGAAGGACATGTTTTCCAAAATCCTGGTAAACAGGGCTTGAGGAGATCTGTGGCACACAGTGGAAACGGGGCAAGAGCTGTACCTCTGCTACACACCAGGACTCTGGGTTTCTGTGTCAGCTCATCCACCTCCCTCACCTCAAACATACAGACCAAGCAAGCTCCAACACTACCTTTAAAGAGATAGAGCTGTGGTAGAACTGTCAAAACATTTACCTGGCAGGTGGAGAAGCACTCTGCCTATCTAGTTCACCAGAGAAGGAATCCATGCTGGTCTCTAACCAGGAACTGTGCCATTTGAAAGTACAATGGTGTTACAATACAGAGAAGCTGCAATGCACATCATTCAAGACCACCTACTCCCAGTAAGCCTGTTTCAAAGGTTAACTCCCTCGTGAAATAAACTTGAGTTACTTTTCGAACTCACAACACAGAGCTGATTCATGTACTGCTCCTGGGGGCAAAATGCCTTCCCCTCAGGGCTGAGGCTATGCTGCCTGGCACCTCACCATACCTGTCCCTTTAAAAGGGATAGCAGAGGGAATGAGGCTGTGCCACTCCAGGACCAAGTATAAACTAGAAAGTCACTTGCCAGACAGGCTGTAGTGTCAAAGACTGAAGACTAGCCATAGTCATGCCACTGCCATGGCTTTCCACAGGGCTCTGCCAGCAGCCTGCTCTTCAGATCAAGGGCAGCCCCAGCATCAGAACCAACCTCTTCCAGCTCCAGCAGGTGACTGTGCTCAGTTCGGTCACACATCAAGAACAGAAACCCTGCAGAGAAGTCAGATGCAAGTCACCCCCTCAACACAGAAAGAGGCTGCGAGGAGTCTTCCAGTCAAGAGATCCAGTAGCACAGATCCAGCTTCACCAGTTGATACATTCAGACAGGCTCAGCCCAGGAACAGAGGCTCAGAATGAGCCACACACACTCCAGCAGCATTTGGTCCATTCAGAGCCAGGGATTCCTCCCATGTCCTACCATGGTGAAGGAGGTTTCCACACAGCATGTGACAGATTTCCAGAGCACTAAAATGCAGAATTCCCCTGCATTAGAAGTGAGCTAGTAACAAAAGTCAGATTTCCAATTAGGATACCACTCTTTACCATCACAGCAAGCACGAAAGACCATTTGGGATGAGGACTTACATCTGGAGCCTTTTAAAACTAATCATTATCAAATGGGCTGCCCCCTGCAGTAGGCATGCTCCCCTGGGAGCAGACAGGCACCAATTCACTTATGTCTATTCAACTCTGAGCAGGTTGTTCTTAAAAGGCTGGAGAAACGTTAGAGGTGACATCCAGGTCAGGTACAGCCCTTGCTTTGCCATGTCAGAAACCTGGGCACTTCCAAAGAAACAGGCTGCTTCCCCCCCGGCTGGCCCTGCCCCCTCCCACCCCACTACATTTAACAGCTCCATCTCAGGTTACAGTAATGGATACTCTTGGAAAAACCCTGCTTCTCTGCCCAGGTGCATCTCTGCAGAACAGACAAGCCACATGAGGGGAACTGTGCTGGAGCCTATGCAAATTCCCATTGCACTGGCTGAAGCCTGACTGTAGCCTGTTCCCCAATGAAAACCTGAGGGGTAAACAGTGAAGCCGCCCTACAGGAAGCTGTAGGCTCTGAAGACCTCCAGCGAGTCACCTGTTTCAGGATTAGGGACAGCTTTTTGTTCTCCCCTAATGTAATGAAAGGGTGTGGGGATCTCCACCAAGCCTGGCACTGTCAGCCTACAGCATTATCAAAAGTTCTGCAAGACTGGCAGGCTTTTTACTCTTGGGTCAGTACCTCTGAGAACTCAAAAAACCCGCAGCTCCTTGAGTTATTGCTGTAATAGCTGCAGTCCAAGGAAAATAAAGGATCTGCCATCAACTGTCCAAGAGCTGCTTTAATCTGCACTCTGGATTGTCTGACACAGCACACAGAGCTCTTTGATTTTGAAAGTATGGTAAAGCACTTATACCACAGAGCACAGGCTTGTCCTTCTACAAGCAGCAAAGTCCATCCCGCCACTTGTTACCTATCTTTATCATCATACAGACTTCCTCCCAACACCTTAAAGAGGACCTGTTTCACAAACCAGGTAACAGTGCATTCCAGGTACTGACAGACAGTAGTGTGTTACACCACTTAGCAAGACCCCTTTCCAACCAGCAGGCCTCAGGGGAGCTCAGAGCACTCAGCAGCCCCCACAGCTCTGCTGCCCCATTGCTGTGGCATGAGACAGCCCAAGTCCCCTGCCTGCATCCAGCAGACACTCCTGTGGCCAGAGCAACCTGACCCAAAGCCTCATGCTCACAGGATTCACAGTCTGAAGGAAGCAAGTGCAGCCAGTTCTGCCTCACGGGTGAAGCACACACTGCTGTAAACCATCGCTTCAAGGAGTACCCAGCAGTCTGGTCAGGCTGGGACATTGTTCACCCTGCAACCTCTGTGTGCAACCAGTCAGGCTCTGGAAATGGAAGAGGCCAGTTCTAGGAAGGAAAAGAGGAAGCTGACCAAGAGGTCCTGAGGCAGCTGTCATCCATGTCCACTGCTGCTCCCAGTGTTCCCACCAAAAGGGAAGTGCCTGCAGGCTGCGTAGTGATGCCAGGGTGAGACAGGGATCCATCAGGAAGCCACTGTACAAACTGCAGCACAACTGCTTAAGCCATGTTCTGCAGAGCCAATGGTTTATACTGATGATCCATCTCATTTTCAGATGTTCCCAAGACTGGCATTTACTGAGAGGAAATGATGCCCTTGTTGAGACGCCTTCCCCCATTCTCAAGCTGTAGAAATATCGCCTACCTCACTTCTGTTACAGCACTTAGGTCTTAGCCATCCACTGCTTTACCTGCTGTTAAGGACGAAGGCTTAAGCTAATCTCTACTGCAGACAGTCTGGTAGCTCATACACCTGCCCACACCACAAGCACCCTCGTTTGGAGCAGAAAATTACCTTGAGCTGCACTCTGCCATTTAATTTTTACCTGCAAGCTCCTCAGCGCAAAGTAAGCAGCTCTCCTGTTCCACTTCCCCACCTCTCAGTATTTTGGGAAGCACAGGTGCCATTTGCATTTGAGGGTGCAAGTTGTTTATAGTCATGATGCCTTCCAGAATCAGACTGTGCAGGGCTGTCAGTTGCATCGAGCTACATGATCTGAGCCAGATATTTCACCATGGAAGGCCCTTAAAAGCCAACCAATTGCTACAATAGCTAAAGCCCTATTTTAAAAGAAAAGTAGTATTTCATTGGCTCTGCAGCAACAATGAGAAGACACAAGACTAATTTAACACTGCTGGCTAAAGTTCTCTTCATGAGGAATCTTCCAGCTGCTTGGCAGTGCAGCAGGTATTGAAGGCACTGAATGCCCAGCTGGAATTCAGGCCTAAGGACAACTGCTCACACCATGGAGGGCAGACTTGGGACAGCTTTGCACAAAGCACCAGCACACACAGAACCAGACAGCTCTGCCCAACACCACACTTGTCCATTCTGATGTGCTTGAATTGCATAAAAAAGCTACAATAATTTAATCACACAACAGCACCTGACCCTGAGCCACCACATTTCACACATGGGAAATAAGGAACTGCAGCAACGAGAACAAGTTGTAATCTGCAAATATCCACACAGGCTCAAAGATGGCCAAGGTCACAGCAGCCTGCTCTTGTCTCTTGCTGACAAGAACGAGTTCTGCTATCAATTTACCATCAGCAAGTAATGCTCACACGTCACACAGGACTGCATGAAGTCGCTTGTTTTCACATCAAACTGGCCTGGACAGTACAGAACCTGAACATGTTTACTAGAAACAGGTCTTGGAACTACAAGCTCCCCAAGAATGTGATCTTTAGATACAGCATGAGTCAGACATGATCACTGCACTAATTAACACTGATCCAGGACAATTTTATAATTTTACACTGCTAGTCCAGATTTAGCTCCTTAGTTCTAAATCACGATGGTTGTTTTAACAACTAACATACAATTAACATCAGAATATGCTATGGTGCCACACACCTCTTACAAAGGCTACACAACACTGCAAGTTTTAGTTTATCCTATGTTGACACCTCTGCCATACTGCATTTAAAATCCAAACCACTTCACTGAACAGTCACATCTAAGGAACAACTTCCCATCAGCAGTATCTATAAGCTGTTTTCCAGTGCCCTGGCAAGAGATCTGCACAGCTCAGACCTGCTGGTATTACAACATCCCTGAGGTCGGGAAAGACCTCTAAGCTCATTGAATCCAGGACTACCTGACACAGATTCTGCATCAAGGACCTCTCACAAACTGGCTGCAACATGACAGAAACCAAACCTTCATCAATACAGCTTTATGCACTGACTTTGCATTCCCCTACTCAAACCTTCCCCTTACAATCCCACAGCACCATGCTGTTAACCCTGCAGCTTCTAGGAAAGGCTTCCCTACTGGTGGTTCAGACATGCCAGCACCACTCCGAATTCCTGTTAAAGTGCTGACTCAAGTCCACATCCCTCACTGATGTTTCAGCTGAAGCACACTCACACGTCACAAACCTGGTGTCTAAAGCCATACAGCCATGTTCTTTTGCTCTCAAATTAGATTCTGCAAGAGGAATCCAGCAACTCCTTCCTTGGAAGGAAACCTCAGTATTTAGGGCCACTTTGCAAAGTGCAGTGAACTGCTGACTATTTTTTCCCCAACAAGTAACTAGGTCTTAGTTTCTTCATCCATTATCTTCACTAGCTAAGAGGCAGGGAGGTCAGCAGTCCCAACTCTTGACTCCTACGGCATTTCAACCATTGAGTTTCCAGGAAAATCCTTACCTCCCAAGCATGAGTACAATGTCTGAAATCCAAGGTGACAGGCCACTAACTGCCCTCAGCATGGACATCTGCATCCCACCATCAGGGACAAACTGAGCAAGACTAAATCAAAGCCACAAACATGGCTGGTGTGTAACCAGTCCATGGTGCCCACACCAGCATGGCTAGACAGCTTCCTCTCAAACACTAGTTTTAATCCACTGTCCACTTTGCTCTTTGCATGATTTGATCTCCCACACTCATGAATCAAGAGCAGCTTCCCCAAATCCATCCTGCAGAGCCAGCCACCATCCCAGAGGCCATATTAACACAATGAGACCCCAAGCACCTCAACAGCACTACACAACTTGAGCTACAACCAATTCAATACTAGAAGGTTTTGATTCCCTAACTGGAAGCCAGATGAGGCGACAGATGAAGACCAGTCAGTATGTTCATGTCTGTGGAGACATGAGCTAAGCCTTCAGAAGGGAAAGCCAGATTGATCCCTAGTTGTTTTATTCCAAATTACTGTAACAACTGCATTTGGGAAAAAAACAGCTGAAGCTTTCCCCATGTTACATCCCAAAGGGAACAGCAGGTCTGCACCCATCAGGGACCAGCAAACGCTGTGCAGGAACAGCGGTCACCTTCTGCAAGAGGTTTAACCAGGCTCTGAAAGACAAGGCATTAAATTATAGTCTTTCTGGTGTAACAACCAGCATTTATGTTCTCTACATCTGTGCTCCTTCAGTGGGGAGAGCAGTGCCGCAGGATGACCCAATTTACACTGCACTGAGCTCGCTGCCTGGAGACGCAGAGGGACGGCCATGGAGCAGGGCTTCCCCCTGCCTCGGCATCCCCGTTGCACGGGGCAGCTCAGGAGCCCGTCCATTCCCTGCAATGGCATTAACGTTTCTAAGGCGGACCTGCCCGCCAAACGATCGCACACTTATATTTAATCTCGTTAAAAACTGGTCTTGCGTTATCCGGGGAATAGTTTAAACACAAACCACGTCCGATTCACAGTGGCAGAAGCGCCGCCGCGGAGGCCAGGGCAGACAGAGCCCCGGGGAGCCCGCGGGCAGCCGGCGCTGGGGGCACGACACCCCCGGCCACCGCGAGGCCACCGGGGAGACCCCGGCCCGCGGCTGCCCGGGGGGGGGAGGGGAGGGCGGCTCGGGCGGCGTCGCCGCAGTCACGTGGCCCGGGGGCTCCGCCGGCGGTGACGTCACCGGCGCGGACCCTCCGCTGCCCCCGGGAGCCCGGATGGAGGGGGGGAAGGGGGGGCCGCCCCCGCAGAATTCCAGCCCCCGCCGCCGATCGCGCCCCGTCGAGGCAGGAGAACGACAGGGAAAGAGTAACCGCTTCCCCGACACTGTCCTCCCCCTCCTACCCCGGCCCCTCCGGTTGCCGGTCAGTGCTCACCGCTGAAGACCATGGCGGCCGAAGCGCCCATCACGGCGAAGAAGGAGGCGTACTCGGGGCTGCCGCTGGAGGACATGGCTGCGCGGGCCGGGCCGGGCCGAGGCGCCGCTAGAGTGGGAGCGCAAGAGGGCGGGGGGAAGGCGGAAAGCTCCGCCGCGGTGCCGGTCCTCGGCGGGCAGTGCTCGGCCACAAAATGGCGGAGGCGAGGCGGCGGCGGGCGGGGCGGAGGGAGCCGGGGCGGGGGCGAGGGGCGGGCGGCGGCGGGGCCAGGGCACGGAAGCTCCGTTCCGGCAGAAGTGGCGGCGGCGCGCGCGCTGCGCCCTAAATACGGCCTCCGCAGGACAAAATGGCGGCGGCCCGCCCGTCACGTGATCGCAC